>CAUJRU010000493.1:510958-589440 GCA_963277665.1 Viscum album
ACAATATAGAGTTTTTCACATAATACCAAACATTTCCCATAGGGGTCCGCCGTTTCGGAAATCAGATGGAGTGGTGATTCCCCCCCCCCCCATCTGCATCCGCCCGTGCTGGGTCAGGCCACCCGTGCCGGGACGAACCACCCGCGCCAGGCCGGACTTTCCACACTGGGTCGGGCCGCCCGTGATGGGCCGAACCCCCGTGATGGGCCGGGGCGCGTCGGCTGGGCAGGCTGCGCCAGCCGCGCCAGGCCGCGTCTAACGAAGTCGGACCCGAACCTGGTTTGGGTCAACTCTATTCGGGCCGACCCGGGATGTATTGGTCCGGGTCGGACCAGGCCAAAACCCCCGGTTTATGGATAGATCTGTTCTAACTTCCATAACATGGGCTACAGACACTTGATCGATGCACCGTTAGTTGCGTTAGGATCCTTGGATCGATACGGTAGTTTCAGTATATTACACTTGATGTTTCAGTGAAGTTTTGTAATTTTCGGGTTGGTTCGAACCCAAATCCAACCGGGCCCTCGGAGCGGAAATGGTTATAACTGGAGTTCCGGACGTCCGATTGACGTGCCGTCGACTTTGATGGATTCCATTTTGAAAGAAATATCGTTTGGTATACATCACCTATGGTTTGGACGTAGTTGGAGTATGGCCTAGTTGGATTGAACCCGAAATCCAACCGGGCCCCTTGAACTGGAAAGCCGATAACATTCAGACCGGACGTCTGTTTGGCAAACCATCACCGGGTTGGTATTCTTGTTGAGAAACGGTCCCTATGAGTATAACCTATGAGATTTCTAGGTACAATTGATATACGATCGGGTTGGTTCATATATGAAACCAACTGGGCCCCTAGGACTAAAAGTCTAATAACTCACAGACTGGGCATCCGATTGACGCGCCGTCTGTTGCTTTGATACCCCTATGACAAAGCGGTCCTTTGAGATACTCCTTTGTGGGACTTTTTGATACATGGAGTATCGACCAGTAGCTCGTGGAGCGGATCCTCCCGAAGATGATCATACGCAGTATGGATTCCTTGTAGCCGGATGAGACCTGATGACTGCTTGTCTGATTCGAGTCAGAGTGACTTGTATAGCCCAGCGGGGAGCACTACTGTTTTTGGGTGGAAGACTGACGGCGGGGAGTACTACTATGTTTGGGTGGTAGAACCGCGGTACTCAGTAGAAGGAGTACCTCTACAGGCTATTTGGGGGGTGGGGGGGGGGGGGTACACTACTGTGTTTGGGTGGCAGACCCCGACGGGAAGCACTACTGTGTTTGGGTGGCTGACCCGCTGTACTCGACTGGAGGAGTACCTCAAAAGTCTTAGGTTAGTGAGCAGTGCCTCAGAGTCATGATAGGATCAATGTACTCGACATAGAGGGAGCTCTTTAGCAGTTGTGGTTTTGATATCATTAATGAAAATCGTGGTTTGAGCTGAGTCGTTGTCCTTTGTGATTTCCTCATGATTGAGACGGGTAACTTGATAACATAGGTATATGTATAGGAATATACCTAAGTAGTGGTTATCCGTTGATTTCATATCTATGTGATTTCTTTTGATTGAGATGGGTTACTTGATAATTTAGGTATATGTATGGGCTTATACCTAAGTGAGGGTTATCTATTTAGATCCTGCTTTGTGGTTATCCTTGTTGTATTTAGTGAGATCATGAGGGTCTCGGGGTCCCTAGTCAGTATCGTTATACTCACCCCTACACGGGTTTTTCCCGCACCTCATTGTGTTGGATGCAGATGACAGACATCGCAGATGGAGGACGAGTGTTTGAGGATTGGACGATACCCGGAGTTAGACCTCACGAAGAGTCAGTATCTGGAGGAGGACCTCATGACCAGTTAGTATCTGGAGGTGGACTACAATACAAGATGATACTCAGAGCAGGTTGACGGGGACGAGCATTGAGGAGGCTATCTGTACCTACCCATCAGGTAGGATCCAAAGTGGACGATCCAGGAGCTGCACTATCTGCACATACCATTCAGGTAGGATTCGAGGTGGACAACCCAAGAGCTACATCATTTCTTTCAGCTTCTTGTATTTCCTATTTTAATTTCATTAAAATGTAGCTATACATTTTAGTTAGGTTTGTATTCTGGCCCATTTACGTTTTAGCACTTTATTTTGTACTTAGTGTTTTCATTCGCTTGTATATTGTTGTCTTGTTTACTTTTATAAAGGAAATTCCTTCCCTTTTTATTGTGATTTACACCTTTGGTGCTAGTCTCCAGCCCCTGGCCTATGGAAGGCGGGCTTGGGGTAGTCACGACACGTGCCCTGAGGACGGGTCGTGAAAATTGTTATCAGAGGAGTTGGTTCTACCGCAGAACATATGACTCTAATCAGTCTTCCAGTGATGCAATAGTGTTAAGGGTACTGAGAGTGGCCTACAGTTCAGGGAGTCCAGTGTTGGTACGGCGGCTGACGTATCCATGCACCAGGAACCTGATTACTGATTTCCGACTTTGTAAACGAAAACACTGATTGCGTGTCTGTTTCCAAAAGTTTTAAAGTCAACTCAAACTAGGTCAGCTCACCAGGTATAAATCGTTGACCATGTGGCATCTGTTCAGGATGACTCCATGTAGACAGTTAGTTGGAGCTCTGAGATAGTACACGATGACGGCCCACTGAGTAACGAGGATCCCGTGAAGGGCCCTTTTTAATATATTGGCACCCTCGGGTGGTGTACCAGCACCACCAACACCTGTTGGGAAGCAGATTCCACTAGCCATACTAGTAGATGGTTCACGCTGACAGAGTGCATTGCATGATTTCAAGCAGTAGTGGCCTCTGAGGATACGAGGCGAGGTAGATTCCTAGAGAGTAGAGGACTGCATGGAGGCGATTTCTAGAGTTTTCCGCATAGCCGAGACACCAGTAGAGTGGATGGTGGACTTAGCTACTAGTATTTTCCAGTGAGTGACCATGAGGATGGTCTGCATAGTGACTAGGCTTTGGTACATGGACCAATGCCTGAGATAGTACCTTTGAGTAGTATGTTTGCAATACATCACTACCTGTTGTCCAGTAGTTACAACAAACGGTACCGGTATGTGACACTTGTAGGATTAATGCCTTACATGTGTTCTAATATCAGATAACCTCATGTTATGAGGTGAGCCTGACTCTCAGGCGGCTGAGTACTAGCTAGAGGAGGTTGCTGAGTGTTTCCTAGAACTTATACAGCTTTGGCAGGACGATGTATTGGTAGCTGAGTATTCATCGAGGCATACTGATCATTCCGGGTACTCGATGAATACGATTCGATCAGTTCTATAGATATTGATCCTTTGATCATGATGTGTTTAAGGATATCCATGCCAACACTTTTTCCTCAATGAATTCCTACTCACGTTAGGGTGCTAGAGAGAACCTTTGTGGTTGAATGTTCTTTGGAAGAACAAATACAGCCAGAGAATGATAGAAGTGGGAATGCAGCGAATTGGAGCCAGCATCAGAGACATGGGCGTGAGAATGTTTCAAGAAGAGTATGTAAAAAGTACAGATGAATCTGCAGGGCAGATGACGTGGAAGTAGAGCATGGAGAGCATCATTAGGTGGTGAATATTTTGACATGTTGCGACCACCTGCCTTTATTATCCCCACCAGGCTCAGGGAGATTGAGGCATGGAAAAAGAGTAGATGAATGCGGTCAAAGAGTGTGACATAATGGCTCTAATAATGATTCGAGGGAAAGTCTGTGTCCAATTCTAGATGTCGTTACAATAGACGTTGTTACGAATCATACCTTTCTTCCACAAATCTTGTCCAAGACCTAGAGATTCCGGTAAGCCATTGACAAAACCCTCATGTCTGGAGATACCTTTGGGAGGAGACTCAATAATAACACTTATGCCGATAGTGTGATCTGATGCTCAAGATGAGAGTTTCAGTTTTAATCTCTTGGTGGCAGCGTCGAGGCCTTACGACGTTGGTTTGAGTATGGATTAGATTCAATGTTCATACTCAGATTGACTATATTAGGAAAAAAGGTTGTGGTTTACCAAAAATGTTGGGATGGGTTTTCCTTGGTTTGTGAAAATGAAAACCCAGGCAGCATAGGATAAAATCATGCACAGGAGGGTTTGGTCGATCACTCTTGAGTCGATCAACCTTAAACATGTGGCAGTAGGAGGATTGAGTTTCAGTTATAATTAGGAAATGGAGGCCTCTAGAGTTTGAGGTTGTGGACCATGTCCTTATATGGGTCTCACATCGATAAGGTTTACGGATATGTGGTCGAGGCGGCATGTTATCTCCAAGGTTCAACAGAACTTTCTAGGTCCTCAGGCGGGTATGCGAGGTGGTTTACTGCATGACCTTTCCACCTCAGTTGCACTGGGTTCATGATGTCATTCACATCTCTCAGGTGAGGAGAAACGTGCACGATCCATCAGACATCATCGACCATAGGGAGTTGGACATTGATGACAGGGTGACATGCACGAAGGTTCTAGTGAAGATCAAGGATCGATAGGAGTGGGTCGTACGTGGACGGTCGACTCCTCTGGTGTTCTTTCACTGGTAGCATGAGAACCCCCAGGAGAGCACTTGGGAGCTGGAGACTCAGATGCATGCACAATACCGTCATTTGTTTCCCTTGTTTGTGATGTATTTTTATGAGGACGTAAAGCCCTAAGGTGGTAATAATGTAAAGTCCCGTAAATATCAAGGAAAATTTTTCTTAAATTTTTTGTGATTTTATGAGTACGCAGTTTCTGACGGCGCCTGATTTCAAGTCCCCGTGTGCCCAGAATCAATTTCTGAAGTTTCGCTCGGGTACGTTCAGTGAACGAATGAGCAGGTTTTTATAACTTTTGAACCAGTGATCGGAATCGAAATCCGAGGGCACCGATGAAACCGCAGCACTGATAATTGCTTTTGAAGACCTCTTATGGAGTTTCGTTTGTGCGAGAAGAGTTGTTAAAAAATGCATTAATTGTAATGTGAAATATAATTGTGTTACAATTTTATTTCACTTATAATTGGTTTAATCCCATGTGTGGGAGTTTGGGTGGGACCCAATTGATCCTAAACTCCGTTTGTTAGGATATTAGTGAGGTGGGGTCCACACGAGCCCCACCCCTTCAAATTCCTTAACTCTTCTAAACCTCCCTTGTTTTAAATGTTGTGGGTTCTCCTCTTCCACATTAATGTTGCAACTTAAGACACCATTAATCTTGACAACTAAAGATTAATTAAGTGAATTCAACTTATGTAAATTTGAAAAGCTTGGAATGTGATAATAAAGTAAGGAAGGCTTTATTTTATTTGGGGTTCTTTTAGTTGTGTGAGGATATATTGAGAGAATTCTCTATGTCTTGTAGAACTCCATAATCTTCGTTGAATAACGTCAAGACCTCGACAAAGAACGACATCACCACAAGGAGTGATCGACGTGTTGTTCTTCTCTTCTCCGCAGCTGGTGTGAGACGTCATTCTGTCCTTGGACGTACGTCAACGCTGTCAACCACGACGCCGAATTTTGTCATCGTTGTTGAGGTTGGGGTTGTTTAATCATTCAAGTATTATTTTTGACATTCGTCATTATTTATTGGATGCTGGTTATCAATATGACGGGAGGAGGTCGACCACACAAACACAGGCGTCACTAATCCTCTTTTTTTTGATCTTCGTTGTGGTTTGGAACGGAGGTGACGCAGTACCATTGCACCGCAGGGGAATGAGAGAACCGTTGATAGAGCGGGCCACGGCGTAAAAGTGTGGTGCCGTCGCGCTGCGCAGGTGAAGCCGAAGGAGGTTGCGGCCAATAGCGGGTCGTGACGGAGGGGTGCGGTGCCATTGCACCGTGCCGGAGCACCATGGAGGGCAATGGCCGGGGCGGGCCGCGGCGGAGAGGCGCGGCCCCGGCGCACCGTGCTGGACGGGAAAGAGCCACAACCCTTATGTCGCGACGGTTCAACAAGGGGGCAGCCAGACGCCGCCAGCCGCCGGTGCATCATGAGGCGGGACCGGAGGGGGTCCCACGCAGCTCAACGACTGACCAAAACGGTCATCCATTACCAAGAAGGCCAGGGGTTTGAAACCCCCGGTGGTCAGTTAGGGTGGACCTCACAGGGGTCAGCCGTTTCGGATATCAGGGGGTGGCGCATCCCCCCCTTCCGCATCCGCCTGCGCCGGGCCGGGTTGCCCGCGTGGGGTCGGACCCTCGTGACGGTCCGGGCCGTGCCGACGAGGCCAGGACACACCAGCCGAGCCGGGATATGACCAATGGGGCCGGACCCGGACCCGGGTCAGGTCGATCCGGTTCGGGCCGACCTGGTGTGGTATTGGGCAGGGTCGGACCGGTCCCAAGCCCCCTGTTTATGGACAGATCTGTTCTAACACCCATAAACTGGGATACAGACCTCTGATCGACACACCTTTAGTTGCTTTGGAATAATTCGATCGAGACGGTCATTTAGGTATATGAAAATCTATGATTCTGTGATGTTTATGTATGGTCGGGTTGGTTTGAACCCGAAACCAACCTGGCCCTCAGAGCGGAAATAGTTATAACATGAGTTCTGAGAGTGTGATTGACGTGCCGTAGACTTTGTTGGATTAATTTTTGTAAGATTGGTCTTTTGGTATACTTCACTTGAGGTTTGGATGTAGTTGGAGTATTGTAGAGTTGGATTCAACCCGAAATCCAACCGGGCCCCTCGAACGGAAAAGCCGATAACATTCAGACCGGACGTCCATTTGGAGAATCGTCAGTGGGTTGGTATTCAAGTTGAGAAACGGTCCCTATGAGTATACACTATGATATTTCCAGGTACAGTTGAGATACTACTGGGTTAGTTCATATACGAAACCAACCAGGCCCCGGGAGCTAAACGACTGACAACTCACATACCGGGCGTCCGATTGACGCGACGTCTGTTGTATTGAGACCTCTATGACAAGGCAATCCTTTGAGATACTCCTTCATGGGACTTTTTGATACATGGAGTATTGAACAGTATCTTTTGGAGTGGATCCTCCCGGAGATGAGCATATGGAGTACGGAGACCTTGTAGCTGGATGAGACCTGAAGACTGCTTGACTGATTCGAGTCGGAGTGACTTTTATAGCCCCATGGTGAGCACTACTGTGTTTGGGTGGCAGACCCACGACGGCGAGCACTACTCTGTTTGGGTGCAAAACCTATGATACTCAAGATAAAGAGTACCTCTGCATGCTATTAGGGGGGTGCACTACTATGTTTGGGTGGCAGACCCTGGAAGGAAGCACTACTGTGTTTGGGTGACTGACCCGCGGTACTCAACGGGAGAAGTAAATCACCAGTCTTTGGTTAGTGAGCAGCGCCTTGGAGTCATGACAGGATCAGTGTACTCGACAGAGTGGGATATCATCAACAGTTGCAGTTTCGATTTAATTAATGAAAACCCTGGTTTGAGCTGAGTCATTGACCTTTGTGATTTCCACATGATTGAGATGGGTTACTTGATAACTTAGGTATATGTATGGGAATATTCCTAAGTAGTGGTTATCTATTGATTTCATATCTGTGTGATATCTCTTGATTGAGATGGGTTACTTGATAATTTAGGTATAAGTATAGACTTATTCCTATGTAAGGGTTATCTTTTTAGATCATTCATTGTGGTTAACCTTGTTGGATTTAGTGAGACCATGATGGTCTCGGGGTCCCTACCGTGTATCGTTATACTCACACCTGCACAGACTATGCTCGCACCTCATTGTGTTGGATGCAGATGAACACCCGGTGCCAATGTAATGGAGGTTTGTGTAGGGGCGCATGGTTTGCGTATGGTCTAAACCAACCGTGCAGCCAGGCTATGCGAAGTCTCTGGCTGAGACAGTAGAAACCCCATGGGTGGTGCATGGATTGACAATCAATGTGGCCAAGATGTGTGAAGACTCTGGGTGAGACAGTAGAAACCGCACGGTTGGCACACAGTTTGACAAACCATGCGTCCAAGCCGTGCGATGTCCCCAGGTGGGACAGTGGCTACCACACTATTGGCACACGGTTTCTCAAACTGTGTAGCGAATTAAAATTAGGTTTCTAAGTCCCATTCCACCTAGAATTTCCCATCATTCCCCCATTCTTCCTCCCACTATTTCCTCATGTAGGATTTACAGTTTTTCAGAGAATGGGGGAGATCCTTAGCTTGTTTTGGAGGCACATCGAAGAGGTTTCTTGGTGGATTGAAGGGGGTTCTCCATTTGTCACCGCAACCCATATAGCATCCCGTCTTTTTATAACATAACTTTTCATTCCATTACACGAAACTGAGGATCTTTAAGGTTTAGTGTCTTGGAAACAAGGAACATAAAACATGAAACAAAAAAAAACATTCTTCTTAAACACTTGAAAGGCTTCTCCTCATGTTCACCCTAGGCTCATTACTGCATCTCATAACCTGGGGACATACATCAAAAGGAAGGGTGAGAAGAAGGCCCAGCAAGGGAAACAAGTGAAACATTTTACATATGAACTTGAGATACATAAATAAAGTCATGAAAAGAACATTAATGCATGAAAATGAAATCATGAGGCATATCATAATAAAAATAAAACTTTTTCATAACTTGAAGATGTGGCTACATCATTTAAAATAGACAATCATGAACATATCACCAAGGTCCATCCCCATGGTGTCATTTTAAAATTACCAAGGTTATTCACCAAGGTATCGTGAAAATTGTAATCTCTAGTGGTTACATCATTACCCAATGCATTGGAGCGCTATCAGGGCGCACCCTTAAATTTTCCTTTATTATCATGTGAGCCACATATATCATCATCAAACATTTCATAAATAACCCATATATCATAAAGGAAATGGGTTTCATTTCATAATCATAACTTTTTAAAAACTGCTTTAAAGACATGATCTTTATATCACTTTAAAACCCACAGAAAAGGAAGGTGGGTCTCATGTATGTAAATCCCAGAATTTAAAATAGAATATTTTGGTATATATGTGAATACCCCTTTAGAAGAAAGAGCTTTGAGTATTCACTTAATAAAATAAAAGGACTTTAGAAAAAGAGATAGACATTTTGAGACAGAAATTCTGCAGCATAACGGCAATGTTCCGAGGTTTTAGAAGACATTAAAAGAGAGGTAAATAGGTCAAACATTCATAAATGACCCATAAAATAGTACATGGACAGAATAATAAGGATACATGATCATGGTAATGAAATTTCAAGGACATAATATTTGAAATTAAAAACATGGAAGGAAGAAAAAAAATTAGATTTCACTTATGAAAGTTCGGCAGCCTAACGACGTTACTTAAAAATCAACAAAAATGATTTGAAAAGATAAAATAGGATCTCTCATCATCTGAACATAAGAGTTCAGTATGATAGATATAGAGATAATTCCCCAAAATAACAAAAAGGAACTTGAAATAATTGACATGAAAGTAGAACTTCAAAACGAGAAGGGTGAAGAACCACATAAAAATTCGGCAGCCTAACGGCGCCACTTAAAACATCAAAACACTGAATTGAAGAGATCAAATGGGGTCTCTCATCATATGAAAATAAGAGTACAGTGTGATATATATAGAGATCGTACCCCATTATAACAAAAAGGAAGTTGAAATAATTGACATTAAAGTAGAACTTCAAAACGAGAAGGGTGAAGAACCACTTAAAAATTCGGCAGCCTAACGGCGCCACTTAAAACATCAAAATACTGAATTGAAGAGATCAAATGGGGTCTCTCATCATATGAACATAAGAGTCCAGTATGATATATATAGAGATCATACCCCAATATAACAAAAAGGAACTTGAAATAATTGACATGAAAGTAGAACTTCAAAACGAGAAGGGTGAAGAACCACGTAAAAATTCGGCAGCCTAACGGCGCCACATAAAACATCAAAATACTGAATTGAAGAGATCAAATGGGGTCTCTCATAATATGAACATAAGAGTCCAGTATGATATATATAGAGATAATACCCCAATATAACAAAAAGGAACTTGAAATAATTGACATGAAAGTAGAACTTCAAAACGAGTAGGGTGAAGGACCACTTAAAAATTCGGCCGCCTAACGGCGCCACTTAAAACTTCAAAATACTGAATTGAAGCGATCAAATGGGGTCTCTCATCATATGATCATAAAATATCAGTATGATAATTTAGATATCATACCCCAACATAATAAAAAGGGACATGAAAGACTTGAATGAAAATAGAACTTGAAAACGAGGAAGGTGAAAGAATCCCTTAAAAATTTGGCAGCCTAACAGCGCCACTTAAACATTCTTAAAACGAATTGATGAGAGAAAGGGGGGGGGGGTCTCTCATCATATGAACATGAAATAGGCAGTAGGATGAATTTAAAAGAACATCCTCCAACATAAGAACATGGAGTATAAAATAAAAGACATAAAATAGATTACTTGAAAAGAAAGAGAGAGGTCGGATCCCTTACCTTAAAATGTAACTCTTAAACCTCAAAGGTTGGGACCTTGGGGGCTTGGGGGCACCTTGGGAGGACTCCTTGGGAGGTAATGAGACCATAAATTCGTTGGGAATGAGTGGGGAGTCGAATGGATGAGAGGAGGGCTTGGTATTTATAGGGAAAGTGAGGGGACAAGGCATTAATGGCCAAGGGACACCTCACATGTGATTTTCTCAAACCCATGTGCTCTCCTTTGTCATTTATCATGGAGTTAGGCCACATGGGGCCCCCAAAACAATAATTCATGACCCTTGGCCGGCCAACCCTCAAAATATCTCATGACATCATCATGACACCGTTATGATGTCATTAAACATACCGAAACCCTAAAACTGTATTTTTACTATTCACTGAAAATTCACCTTTCTCAGAAAAATCCCAAAATTTCACATTAACCAAATATCAATGCTCTGATTTCAAAAATGAAATCCATTTTAGAAAAATAATTTTCTAAATATTTTTAATTTAATTTTTAAATAAAAACACTAATCATCGAAAATTCATTTTTTTCAGAAAAAACCCCAAAAATTACCATAACATAATATCGATGCACTGAGTTCAAAAATAAAGTCATTTTTATAAAAATAATTTTCTAATTATTTTTAATTATATTTTTAATTAAAAAAACACTATTCACCTGAAAAAACTAATACTTGAATAATAATTAATGAAACTGTTATTTAACTATTTTATTGAATCACATTACTGAATCAAGGTGCCTAGATTATTTTAAAACTTTCTTTAAGTGAGATTACTAATCCATTTGGTCATATTACTAATCCTAATCATAAAATCACTATTCATAATTTACTATTCATCAAAAATCAAGTTGATCTTATTAGACTCTAAATTTAGTACTGGACATAATTGCAGAAGACCATTTTTTGAAAATCATTACACATTTTTAATTATTTAGGGTTTACATAATCATATTTAAAATATCCTTTATCTAAAATTCCTCAAAAATATGCATACTATATTTATCCGGTCATTTTAAAATTCATAAACCTCATCATAAGAAGAAATCCTAATTTTTATTTAAAACAAGGATTACACAAGGTAGTTACGGTCTCGTTACATAACCCCTTATAATACCAGCATAGGACCTAAGAGTAAGGTGTGCTAGGGTGATAGAAGCTTGGGGCGGCTCAGTCGACATTGCCCGAGTAGTAATTTCTACCAGTTTGAACTTCTCATGATGGTGATTCCGTTCCAGCTTCACATGATGAAGTTCGGCTTGGATTTGATCCAGAGCAAAGCCCAGTGGTGCTACCTAATTCCCAAGCTCTGTTAGATGGTCTTCGATCGGTCCAAGACTACTAGGTGAGGCTATCGAATCTTCTTTCTATAATAATTAACCTAGATTACTTATATTTAGATACAATAATCAAAACATTTTGTTCACAGCGGTCATATTGACCGATGGTTATATAATAGTCAAAACCCGCTGATCTCATTTTAATTATAATCATGTTTATCAAATAAAACATTTTTGTTGAGTATAACAATAACACATCAAATTAGGAAACAAAATTTATTTAAAAATTTTGGGTCGTTACAATCTTCCCCCCTTAAGAAATTGCATCCTCGCAATTTTAAAATTGGGTTTTGAAATTTCATTGAATGTCCCATATCGGAAAAGGAGTCAGTAAAACTATTACTTTAAAATAAAGAAAGGGAAGTACAAAGGTCACCCGAGTTAACCCACACTAGGGTTCCATGTAGGAAAACATGGACATAGAGGAGAAAACAAAGGGTCATGTTCTGAGGGAGAGTGATAGAGAACATGATTAGGAGAAAGTTAACCATGAGAAAATCCCAAACTTATGATGTGTGTAAATGGTCATTGATTACCTAGTAGGAAACGTAAACCAACAACATTTTTGTTTTACGTTTCTTTTCATAATTTTGAGGATTTCATTTACTACATAGAACAAAAACATAAGAAAATATACCTACCTTCAAGTAGAGTTTCATCCTTTAACAAGTCCCTACCAACACTAATCTTTTCTCCAAATGATGAGAATTCAAAAACACTTGGTCTCATAAAAGCACAAGAATCATCTTCTATAGAATCACATAATCTACAAAAGATTAACTATCTATTTCTTCTATCTTTAAACATTAACCCAAAAACAGAAAGGTTAAGGTAAAACAACTCTTCAAAAAGAAATAATCCCATAGGAATGGAAACTACTTTTAAATCATCAAAGTTCCATGGTACTAACCAATGTTCATCATAGACCGTTCCATAAATAACGGTCCTTAAAATTCCTCAAAACAAACCAAACTAAGATTGAAACCCAAATACAATAAGGATTTGATAACATAGTCTTCCAAAACAACTTCATTGTTCATCTCCAGACAACATCAACCACTCCTAACATCTTATAAAAATAGTAGCTAACCTAAACATATTTTACCCAAGATAGGTTAGTCATTCCCATAAGTAACCTAAATTACTATAAGTTCACCTTAAATTCATTGATTCTTCAAAATATAAGTCAACCTTACTCCTCAATGAAAATACCGTAGTAATCTATTTACCTTGATCAAATATGGTTCCCAAAATAATGAACGTCTTCCAAAATAATAATCATATTTTAATCCCCTAATCATCCCTGTCATATTAATACGAAAATCGTCGCATTTCCTATCACATTGGTTGTCGGAACATGTTCTTCCATTTCCCACCATTAACTAAGAAGAGAAAGCATAATTAGGGGCTTAAGTACTTAGCTAATAATCATGAAAAGGAGCTGAAAGCATATAAGGATAACTTGTATATGAAAGGTATACCCTAACTTGTGATCTCCTAGGTTCCCATCTAGGTTATGAATGATCATATATTCTTATGTGAACCTTTATTTTATTTTATCTTTGTTCCTTTAACAATGGTTCATACCAAGCTTATGAATTTACCAAAGCATATCCCCCGGGAGTGTCGTAACCAAGAGTGCATCAAGGCCCGTTGTCGTGTACCAGTTCCCGTTCGAGTCTAGCTCAAAGCGGTGTTTTCGGGTTTTACCCCTATGTACATCTGTGCCAGAGCCACCTCTACCTGCTCGTATCCAGACAGGGATATATTTGCTTGGCAACCCCTTACTCAATACTCACCAAAATACCAGGAAGATTTCCTATATTAAACTTTTCTATAGGGTTCCTCCTAGAGTTTTCATATCCTAATTTCCACAAATAACTAAACCATCATTTGATACCAACTATAGCATCCCGTCTTTTTTATAACATAACTTTTCATTCCATTACATGGAACTGAGGATCTTTAAGGTTTAGTGTCTTGGAAACAAGGAACATAAAACATGAAACAAAAAAAACATTCTTCTTAAAAACATGAAAGGCTTCTCCTCATGTTCACCCTAGGCTCATTACTGCATCTCATAACCTAGGGACATACATCAAAAAGAAGGGTGAGCAGAAGGCCTAGTAAGGGAAACAAGTGAAACATTTTACATATGAACTTGAGATACATCAATAAAGTCATGAAAAGAACTTCAATGCATGAAAATGAAATCATGAGGCATATCATAATAAAAATAAAACTTTTTCATAACATGAAGATGTGGCTACATCATTTAACATAGAAAATCATGAACATATCACCAAGGTCCATCCCCATGGTGTCATTTTAAAATTACCAAGGTTATTCACCAAGGTATCGTGAAAATTGTAATCTCTAGTGGTTACATCATTACCCAATGCATTGGAGCGCTATCAGGGCGCACCCTTAAATTTTCCTTTATTATCATGTGATCCACATTTATAATCATCAAAAATATCCTAAATAACCCATATAGAATGAAGGAAATGGGTTTCATTTCATAATCATAACTTTTTAAAAACTGCTTTAAAGACATGATCTTCATATCACTTTAAAACCCACAGAAAAGGAAGGTGGGTATCATGTATGTAAATCCCAAAATTTAAAATAGAACATTTTGGTATATATGTGAATACCCCTTTAGAATAAAGAGCTTTGAGTATTCACTTAATAAAATAAAAGGACTTTAGAAAAAGAGATAGACATTTTGAGACAAAAATTCTGCAGCATAACGACAATGTTCCGAGGTTTTAGAAGACATTAAAAGAGAGGTAAATGGGTCAAAAATTCATAAATGACCCATAAAATAGTACATGGACAGAATAAGAAGGATACATGATCATGGTAATGAAATTTCAAGGACATACCATTTGAAATGAAAAACATGGAAGGAAGAAAAAAAAATTAGATTTCTCTTATGAAAGTTCGGCAGCCTTACAGCGTTACTTAAACATCAACAAAAATGATTTGAAAATATCAAATAGGATATCTAATCATGTGAACATAAGAGTTCAGTATGATAGATATATAGATAATTCCCCAACATAACAAAAAGGAACTTGAAATAATTGACATGAAAGTAGAGCTTCAAAACGAGAAGGGTGAAGAACCACTTAAAAATTCGGCAGCCTAACGACGCCACTTAAAACATCAAAATACTGAATTGAAGAGATCAAATGGGGTCTCTCATAATATGAACATAAGAGTCCAGTATGATATATATAGAGATCATACCCCAATATAACAAAAAGGAACTTGAAATAATTGACATTAAAGTAGAACTTCAAAACGAGAAGGGTGAAGAACCACTTAAAAATTCGGCAGCCTAACAGCGCCACTTAAAACATCAAAATACTGAATTGAAGAGATCAAATGGGGTCTCTCATAATATGAACATAAGAGTCCAGTATGATATATATATAGATCATACCCCAATATAACAAAAAGGAACTTGAAATAATTGACATGAAAGTAGAACTTCAAAACGAGAAGGGTGAAGAACCACTTAAAAATTCGGCAGCCTAACGGCGCCACTTAAAACATCAAAATACTGAATTGAAGAGATCAAATGGGGTCTCTCACCATATGAAAATAAGAGTCCAGTATGATATATATAGATATAATACCCCAATATAACAAAAAGGAACTTGAAATAATTGACATGAAAGTAGAACTTCAAAACGAGAAGGGTGAAGAACCACTTAAAAATTCGGCAGCCTAACGGCGCCACTTAAAACTTCAAAATACTGAATTGAAGCGATCAAATGGGGTCTCTCATCATATTATCATAAAAGATCAGTATGATAATTTATAGATCATACCCCAACATAATAAAAAGGAACATGAAAGACTTGAATGAAAATAGAACTTGAAAACGAGGAAGGTGAAAGAATCTCTTAAAAATTCGGCAGCCTAACGACGCCACATAAACATTCTTAAAACGAATTGATGAGAGCAAGGGGGGGGGGTCTCTCATCATATGAACATGAAATAGGAAGTAGGATGAATATAAAAGAACATCCTCCAACATAATAACATGGAGTATAAAAGAAAAGACATAAAAGAGATTACTTGAAAAGAAAGAGAGAGGTCAGATCCCTTACCTTAAAATGTAACTCTTGAACCTCAAAGGTTGGGACCTTGAGGGCCTGGGGGCACCTTGGGAGGACTCCTTGGGAGGTAATGAGACCAGAAATTCGTTGGGACTGAGTGGGGAGTCGAATGGATGAGAGGAGGGCTTGGTATTTATAGGGAAAGTGAGGGGACAAGGCATTAATGGCCAAGGGACACCTCACATGTGCTTTTCTCAAACCCATGTGCTCTCCCTTGTCATTTATCATGGAGTTAGGCCACATGGGGCCCCCAAAACAATAATTCATCACCCTTGGCCGGCCAACCCTCAAAATATCTCATGACATCATCATGACACCGTTATGATGTCATTAAACATACCGAAACCCTAAAACTGTATTTTTACTATTCACTGAAAATTCAACTTTCTCATAAAAATCCCAAAATTTCACATTTACCAAATATCAATGCTCTGATTTCAAAAATGAAATCCATTTTAGAAAAATAATTTTCTAAATATTTTTAATTTAATTTTTACATAAAACACTATTCATCGAAAATTCATTTTTTTCAGAAAAAACCCCAAAAAGTACCATAACATAATATCGATGCACTGAGTTCAAAAATAAAGTCATTTTTATAAAAATAATTTTCTAATTATTTTTAATTAAATTTTTAATTAAAAAAACACTATTCACCCGAAAAAACTAATACTTGAATAATAATTAATGAAACTGTTATTTAACTATTTTATTGAATCACATTACTTAATCAAGGTGCCTAGATTATTTTAAAACTTTCTTTAAGTGAGATTACTAATCCATTTGGTCATATTACTAATCCTAATCATAAAATCACTATTCAAAATTTACTATTCATCAAAAATCAAGTTGATCTTATTAGACTCTAAATTTAGTACTGAACATAATTGCAGAAGACCATTTTTTGAAAATCATTACACATTTTTAAATATTTAGGGTTTACATAAACATATTTAAAATATCCTTTTTATAAAATTCATCAAAAATATGCATACTATATTTATCCGGTCATTTCAAAATTCATAAACTTCATCAAAAGAAGAAATCCTAATTTTTATTTAAAACAAGGATTACACAAGGTAGTTACGGTCTCGTTACATAACCCCTTATAATACCAGCATAGGACCTAAGAGTAAGGTGTGCTAGGGTGATAGAAGCTTGGGGCGGCTTAGTCAACATTGCCCGAGTAGTAATTTCTATCAGTTTGAACTTCTAACGAAGGCGATTCCGTTCCAGCTTCACATGATGAAGTTCGGCTTGGATTTGATCCAGAGCAAAGCCCAGTGGTACTACCTCCTTCCCAAGCTCTGTTAGATGGGCTTCGATCGGTCCAAGAATACTAGGTGAGGCCACTGAATCTTCTTTCTATAATAATTAACCAAGATTACTTATATTTAGAGACAATAATCAAAACATTTTGTTCACAACGGTCATATTGACCGATGGTTATATAATAGTCAAAATCCACTGATCTCATTTTAATTATAATCATGTTTATCAAATAAAACATTTTTGTTGAGTATAACAATAACACATAAAATTAGGAAACAAAATTTATTTAAAAATTTCTGGTCGTTACAACCAAGAGTCTCCACCATCCATCACGATGAACACACCATTCGAGAAAAATGGGGGAGGGTTCGGGCCATGTTTGTTTGGCCCACACCCTCCGCATTAGAGAGGTAACATGTGGATCAACAAGAACATAAAATAAGATTGTCAAACCATATCATCAAGAAAATATTATTCCCAACCTGAAAAAGAAAACATCTAAATTTATTGATTTTTTTAAAAGAATAACTTCAGAATATGTTCATACTAAAAATCGAACCCCTACCATGTATTAAGATAATCGTTAATTAAGTCACGGAAAGGTGTACATCGTTCCGTCGATGTCGGGAAGTGTCTGGTGTAGGAGACTGGGGAAGAAGTGTCTTCAGTGTTATTCACGTCAGAATCTTTCCTTTTGATTCTGTTGAAGATCGAAGAAAGAGTTAGTCATTCTTCGGTGAAGGATGAAGTTGCGTTCTTCGTGGGCGACGGTTCTTAATTGGAGAATTCTCCTCCTCCCCAGGCTCCACTGAAATACTAACAAAAAAATAATAGAGGAATCGTCTATTATTTGTTGGCACAACAACACAATAGTTGTGATTAATTAAATGAGAAAACTCATTTAATTAATGGTGGAATTGATTCAAATTCAATATAGGGGAGGTGGAGAGTCATAATTAAATTAATAGAGATGTTCAAATAATTAATGGGGGTTAAAGTGGGTTTACATACCATGTGGGTCCCACCATGGATATCCTCCCATGGAAGCTTCTGTGTGGATGGGCCCCACCACCATAACCTCCCATGGGAGGTTATGGTGTGGTGGCCCCCACCACTGGCCACCACTTGGAGGTTCTAACCACCTCAAAAATAAAAATAACCTTACTCTTATTTTTATTTAAATTTATTAAAACCCTCCCAAATCTAACATCCATTTTCATTAAAACAAAACAACGGTCGAGGTGAAAGCATTATTAAGTGAATACCGGCGCTACGAGTTCATCGGTTCCCTCATATTTGAATTGTTGAGTATCATTTAAAAAGTTATAAAATCCTGCTCCTTCGTTTACTGAATGTACATGGACAAATATTCAGAAAATGATTCCGAGAACACCGAGCCTCGGAATCAGGTTCTGTAAACTTTCACTGACTCGTAAAAATCCCATGAATTTACCAAAAAAATTCCATGGAAGTTAAGGGTCATTACATTCTCCCCACCGTTGGGATTTCCATCCGAGTAAGCTACAACTCGAACTAAGGGAACAAATGGGGGTACTGAGCATACATCTGAGTCTCCCCCTCCCATGTTCTCTCTAGGAGGTTCCCATGCTGCAAGTGAACACACACCAAATCTATAGAACATCCACTAAGGACTCGCTCATGTCGATCCACAATCTTTACTGGAACCTTTGTGAATGTCTCCCTGTCATCGATGTCCATCTCTCTGTGATAGATGATGTGGGAAGGGTTATGCATGTCTCTCCTTAGCTGAGATACATGGATGATGTCATGCACCCGGTGCAACTGAGGTGGAAGAGCCAGGCAGTAAGCTACCTCGCCTACTCTACTGAGGACCTAGAATGGTCTGATGAATCGCGGAGACAAATTTCCACCTCGACCAAATCTCTGTAGACCTCATCGAGGTGAGAACCATAGGAAGATGTGGTTTCTATCCTTGAACTCTAGAGGTCTCTGTTTTCTATCAGCATACGACTTCTTCCAGCTCTATGAAGTTTTCATTTGCTCCTGGATGATTTTTACCTTCTCCATGGTAGCCCATACCATCTCTAGTACCACTAGTGCTGAAAACCTGGGTTTGTCCAGCATAGTGGAAATCTGCAAGGTCAACAATACAAGGACTCAAAAGGTGCCATACCGATGGTCTAGTGATAGCGATTGTTGTAGTAAAAATCCACTAAAGATATGTGATCCTCCCACCTGCATCCAAAGTCGAGGACACATGCACTGAGGATTTCCTCGAGGGTCTGAATGGTCCGCTCAATGTGGCCATCTGTCTGAGGACGGAAGGCGGTGCTCAGACGTAGCTGCGTCCCGAAAGACTCATGAAACCCCTTCAATATTTGGTAAGTAAATAGTGAGTCACTTTCAGAGAAAATAAATGACTGTAATCCATGAAAACACACAATCAACTGCACATAGAGGCGTCCCAAGCTCTCTACTAGGCCCTGCTCTCTGATCGGTAGGAGGTGGGCTGACTTGGTGAGTCAGTGAAAGATCAGCCGAATCGAATCATGACTCCTGGATGTACATGGAAGACTTGTCACGAAATCCATAAATATCCCATCCCACTTCCACTCTGGGACCTCTATGGGCTGAACCAAGCCTGCTGGTATAGGATGATCCACGTTCATTTGCTTACAAGTGAGGTACTGTGAGACAAACTCAGCAACTACCTTCATAATACCTTGCCACAAGTGTTGTCGTCTGAGGTCCTAATACATATTCTCCACACCTGGATGTACCACTATAGGGAAAGTGTGGAACTCCCTCATCACCTCCTCCTGAAGTGCTACTGGTACCATAGAACATCCTCTGAAAAGTATGACATGCTCCCCACCATAAAAAAATCCATCAGGTTCATTCCATGTGGATATCAGAGAACATCGTGTCTCACAGTCACCATCTCCACACTGTGCCTCCCTGACTCGCTGAAGAAGTGTAGAAGTTACTATAAGAGAATATAAGAATTCTGATCCATCTCTATCAACAATGGATATCTTTAAAGAAGCCAGCTGCTCTGTCGCCTCTCTGAGCAGTTGTATACCAGATCTCATACTGAGTGCATCTGCAGTAACGTTCCACATCCCAGGAGTATAGACTATCTCAAATTCATAGTCCTAGAGGAACTCAATCCATCACCGATGTCTCTGGTTTAGGTCCTTCTATGAGACGATATACTTGAGACCCTTTTGATCGGAGTATAATGTGAAACGTTCTCCCATCAAATAGTTCTGCCACATCTTCAAGGCGAAGACCACTGCTGCTAACACCAGGTCATAGGTAGGGTAGTTATGCTAATGTTGTGTTAGCTTCCAAGAACTATATATGATCACTACTCGGTCCTGCATCAGGAAACACCCAGGTTCAGTCCTTGATGCATCAAATTAAACTATGTACCCTACTCCCTCATCTAGAAGCCTCAACGTGGGGGCACTATTCAACCTCTACCTCAGCTCCTAAAAGCTCTACCAGCATATCTCTGACCAGACGAAGGGTTTCCCCTTGATTTTCAAGGCTGATATTGGTGTGAAAACTCTGGAGAAGTATGGAATGAATATCTGGTAGTATCCATCCAATCCCAGATAACTCCATACCTCTATCACACTCCTGGGTGGCTCCGAAGCAAGTAACGCCTCAATATTTTCTGGATCAACTAAAAATCCAGCCTCCAAGATGATGTGTCCCAAGAAGTGAACCACTCGAATCCAAAACTGGAACATCAAGAGATTACTATAAATCTGGTGCTCTTGGATTGTGTCTAGTACTACCTGCAAATGGTAGGCATGCTCCTCCTCAGTAGTTGAGTAGATCAGAATGTCGTCGATGAGGACGGCGACAAAGTGATCAAGGAATGGCTGGAAGATCCAGTTTATGAAACACATGAGCACTGATGGAGCGTTGGTTATGCTGAAGGGCATAACCAAGAACTCATAGAGCCTGTCCCGACACCTGAATGTATTCTTCTGCACATCCTCATCTCGATATATGAAGTAATGATAGCCTAATCTAAGGTCTATTTTCATGAACCAACGTGCTCCCTTGAGCTGATCAAAGAAGTCGTCAATCAACGGGAGTGGGTACTTATTTTTCATGGTCACTTGGTTCAATAAACAGCAGTCGACATAAATCCGCAATCTCCCATCCACCTTCTTGGAGAAAAAAATCGAGGCTGCCTAGGGAGAAACACTAGGCCAGATGAATCTCTTCCCCTGCATTTCCTCCAGTTGTACCCGCATCTCACGAAGTTTAGCGGGATCCATCTAATATGTTTTAGAAGATATCAATGTCGTCCCATGGTACAAGTCAATTTAGACGTCCACCTCTATGTGAGGAGGTAGTCCTGGAACATCTTCAAGGAAAACAGTCACATATTGATCCACCACTATTGGACAACTGAGGCTCTCCACAACAACTACTCCAAGGGTAAGGAAATCCAACTGATGAGTGATCGGATACACCCTCCTCCGAGTAAGTCTTTCATGTGCTGCAAAGGTTCCATTCTCACTAGTGAAGGTAAAACTGGTCTCATCTATGCGGACACACTACACTTTGTGCCTAATAAATTAAATATGTGACCGGATTATCGATAACCAGTCCATACCCAAGATGACGTCGTATGGCCTTGACACCTCTATGAGGAGATCTGAGATGAAGCTCTCACCTCCTAGAGTAAGCTTAAACTACCGAAACTAGTGCGTAATAGTCGAGTCAGATCTCATATGAGTATCTAGCTATAATGATTTAGTCAACGAATCCATCCGAATCTCAGAGCTTCGAATGCGGGCAGTGGCTATGAAGGGGTAACTGGAACCTGTGTCTATAATAACTATAGCTATGGTGGAGTAGACACATATCATACCTCGAATAATCTCCAAGTAACCATGGTCATATGTCTCAGCTTCCTGGAACTATGCTCTCCCCTGTCCACCTTCTCCCTGCGGTCGGGGTGGACCTCCTGGTGGTGGTGGTGGAATCACCTTGAAATGTCACCCAACTCCTACTTCATGTCCATCTCCTATTCCAATTCTGCATGAACCCTATGGACTGCCTCGATCGAATCTCTGCCTCTACCTGGGAGGTCCCTCAACTATCTGCTGATCATTTGCTTGCCAGGTTGGACAATCACGTGCCATGTGACCCTTCCCACCGCATGAGTAACACTGTCTGATCCTGGCCAGTAATTCACTGCCTCAGGAGCCCCGAACAACTGATCATGTGTCATGCAGTATTACACTCATGGGTCTAGTCTTCCTGGACCTCGAGGTCATCTGTCCACTGTCAACAATAGAAGAGTCCGCTGCATGTTAACTAGTGGTGGGTCTTGCTATGGGTGACGGCTTAGCAAGGATACTCTCCACTATAAGGGATCTCTTTAGCACCCCCGTCCGCGTCGGGATGTTGAGGGAGATCATCGAGGCCTTGATCTCTTGCCGAAGCCCCTGCTCGAAGGTCTGGGCCTTAAAAAATGGGTCTCGCAGCATATTTGTGGAGTAGAGAAAGAAGTCAGTGAACCTCACCGAGTAATGTGCTACTGTCATGATTCCTTATTGTAGATGAAGTAGCTCCTGCATCCGCACCACTCGAAGGGTGTCTAGTAGAAACTCTACCCAGAACAGGCTCTCAAAGTCTGTCAAGTGTAGTGTCACTTCTTCATGGGCCTGAAGCATCAGGATACACCATATACCTGCTACTTCCAGAAGAAGATTCGTAGCAAGGATCACCACAAGGTCTGATTGTGTCCCTACCAGTCTGAAGATTCTCACCATAGCCTCCAGCAAATCATCAGCCACCTGTGGGTCTGTCTCTCCCAGGAACCTGGGTGGCCATTGGGGCTGGATCTAATGTAACGTGCTCAAGTGGTGTGCATCGTCTACTGCTAGGGCTGGTGGCATCGGCGGCCCAACGGAAATTGGTACCTCTATTTCCTCTACTGGAAAAGGACCATGCACCGAGGCCTCATCGCTTGGTTGGATGTCAGAGAATACAAACTTAGAGGCTCTATGGAGAGGCATCCTAAAGAAAAATATGTGACACAATCAGAATATTATACCTGGTTAGCTTACCTGGGTGAGAAGACATAAGAAATCTTTTGAAAACAAACATGCAATCTGTGTTTTTGTGCACTGAGTCTGATATCTGATGTCAGGGTCCTGGTGTATGGATACGTCGTCCACCTGCACCAACACTAGACTCCCTGAACTGAAAACCATACATAGTACCCTTAACACTATTATTTCATAGAAAATAAATGTTAGAGTCCTATGTTCTGCGGTAGAACCGACACCTTTGATTCCAATTTTTCACGACCCGTCCTCGGGACCCATGCCGTGGCTATCCCAAGCCATCCTTCTATAGGACAAGGGCTGGAGACTAGAACTAAAGGAATAAATCCTTAAGATGGGAAGGCATTTACTTTATAAATGTAAATACACAAAATTATAGCCCACAATTGGAAGAAAACAACTATGCAAAAACTGTATACAAAATGTGTGCTAGAATGTAAAAGGGGCTTGAAATACAAGCCCAACTGTAAAGTACAAGTACAACTAAAAAATGAACAAATAGCTGAAAGGTAAAGAGTAGCTCCAAGATCATCCTCTGGGGTTCCTACCTGAAGGGTAGGTATAGATGGACACCTCATCACTCGGCGTCTGTCAGACTCTTCTTTCTACCAACATGTCGTAAGGTCCACCTCTGGATACCGTCCATCCTGGCGCTCTCGGCCACCGTCAGCACTATCCTTCATCAGCATCCAACACAAAAAGGTGCGGGGATAGCTCATGCATGGGTGAGTATGATGATACACAGTAGGGACCCCGAGATCCTCAAGGTATCATAATATCTAACAAGGAAAACAACAAAGTTAAGAAACAACGGATAAACCTTACATAGGTATATGCCCATACATATTCCTAAGTTATCTAGTATCCCATCTAAATCATGAGGTAAACAAAAATGTCACTGCCTTAGCTCAAAACCGGATTTTATTGTAGGGGTAGTGTCAAGTAACAACCCTAGTCACACTGATGGAACCATAGCTGATGGTGTAATCCCCCCCTATCGAGTACTGTGGGCCTGCCGCATCACACAGAGATGCCTCCATCTTTCCTCGACTTCTGTGGTACTCCTCCTATCGAGTACCATGGGTCTGCTATGTCACACAGAGGAGCTCCCCACTATGGGTCTGCTGTACTCACACAATGGTGCTCCCCCTCGAATCAATCTGAGGTAATCCTCTTGTCGAGTACCGTGGGTCTACCACGTCACACATATGTTCTCTCCATTGTGGGTCTGCCGCACTCGCACAAAGGCTCTCCCTAATTGGGCTAGTCGAAGCACTCTAAGTTGAAAGGTCAGCTATTGTCAATTCTCAGCTAGCTACTAGGTCTCCATACTCTGCTTGCTCGTCTCTGAGAGGATCTACACTACGAGCTATGGGTCGACACTCCAAAAGTCACAAAATTTCATGAAAATGTATCTCAATGGTCCGTCTCATCATATGGATCTTAAATAAATTGATTTTCCATCAAACATATGTCTGATCTATGATTTATTGGCATTTTTGTTCCAGGATCCCGTTGTATTCGTGATCGATCCAACCTGACCATACTCCATCACAACTCAAATATTTAGTGGGGTATACTCAAGGAACCATCTCTCTCCAAGGAATCTAGTTCCTCTTATGGTTCTTCAAACAGACGCCATGTTCCAATGTTATGATTGTTTGTGCGGGTTGCATGGTTTGTGCATGATCTAAACAAACCTTGCAGCCAGGCCGTGCGATGTGTCTTGGAGAGACAATAGAAACCGCACAGTTGGAGCACGGTCAAAAAAAACCATGCGACCAAGACATGCGAAGTCTCTGTGTGTGATAAATGAAACCACACAGTCGGCAAATGGTTTGAAAAACCATGCGGCCAAGCCATGCGAAGTCCCCAGGTGGGAGAGTGGCTACCGAACTGTTGGTATATAGTTTCCAAAACCGAACGACCAAGATGTACGGCCGCTTAAAATTAGAGTTTTAAGTCTTGGCCCACTTGAGACTTCCCATCTTTCCCTGTTCTTCCTCACATGTATTCCTCTTGCGGATATCTGGTTTTTCAAAGGCTGGGGGAGCACTTTAGCTCATTTTTGAGGCACATCGAAGAGGTTTTTTGGTGGGTCAAAGGGGGTTCTCCATTTATCACCACTACACAATGCTGCCACCTTCCATCCCGATGAACACACCATTCAAGAAGAATGGAGTAGGGGGTCAGGCCATGTTAGTTTGGAATGCAACCTCCGCAATAGAGTAGTAACAGGCAGCTCAACAAGAACTTAAAATAAGATCATCAAACCCTAAAATCCCACAATGATTATTCCCAACGCGCAAAAGATAACATCTACGTTCATTTTATTTAGATAAGAAGTTTGGAATATAGTCATACTCAAAATCCAACACCTAACTTGTATGACGATAATATCTGATGAAGTCTTGGAAAGGTGGATATCATAATGTCGATGTCAGAAAGCATCCGGGGTAGGAGAACAAGGAAGAAGGTTCATCAGCGTTCATCGTAGTCGGCTCCTTTCCTTTTTGCTCGGTCGAAGATTGAATAATGAGTTTGTGGTTCTTTGATGGAGGATGAAGTGGCCTTCGTCGCGGGAATCATTACGTCATTGGAGAATTCTTCTCCACCCCAAGCTCCTCCAAAATGGCAACAAGAAATAATAGAAGAATCATCTATTATTTTTTGGCACAACAACACAATAGTTGTGTTTAATTTAATTAGATAATTCATTTAATTAATTGTGGAATTGATTCAAATTCAAATAGGGGAGGTGGAGAGTTTGAATTAATTGATGAGAGGTGTTCAAATAATTTATTGGGGTAAAGGTAGTTTAAAGCCCATGCGGGCCCCATCAAGGATATACTCTCAAGGGAGGTTATGTGTGGGTGGGCCCCACCAGCAGAACATCCCATGGAAGGTTAGGGTGTGGTGGCCCCCACCACTAACCACCACTTGGAGGTTTTAACCACTCAAAAATAAAAATTAGATAACTCTTATATTTATTTAAATGAATTAATAACCCGCAAAATGTAACTTCCATTCTCGTTAGAACGCAACTGCGGTTGATGTTAAATTCTTCTTAAGAGAATACTTGCGCTGCAAGTTCAACAGTGCCCTTAGATTTTAATTCCGAGCACAGATCAAAAGTTATAAAGTCCTGCTCATACGTTTACTGATGTTACCCGAAAAAATACTCATAAATTGATTCTAGGAACACCAGGCATCAGAATCAAGCACCGAAAATTTTCGCGGACTCGTAAAAATCAATTGAATTTAAGAAAAAAAAATCCACGAATTTCCAGGTCTTTACATATAATTCCCTAAATATCAAATATCATTATCTGGAGATATCACATATAGATTCATTATTTAAAACCAATTAATTTTAAAGGAACCATAAAAACATGATTAAAGAGAAAAGTTCATTTTTAGAATACACAGATTTGTGTCATTCACATAAAAATATAAAATATTTTTAATTTTTCTCCTCCAAGAAATTAAGAATTGTTAATGAATTGTATGAAAACTAATTCAAACTCTTTAGGATTTTGATAACCACACATGTAACCACTTTGTTTCGTTTGATAAAATCACTTTTACCCTCTTATAGTTTTGGAAAAACCTCCCATGTTCCAAATTTTGGGATTGGATGACTTCTTATATACCTTATGAGCTTATAGAACATTAATCATAAGAAAATTCATTGGTGGGAGATATCGGTATCACTGTTAAAAGAATCCCTAATTTTTTAATAAAAAATATTATAAAACATAATTCATATCAAAAATTGTTAAAAGGTAACATGTTTCATATAAATTCAACACTTCATTACCAGATGGAAATACATGGTCCTCATAATTTTTTTCATATTAAAAATTCATCTAGAGAAAGAATACATTTTTTATAATTAGACCATATCCCTAATAAATAATATGTGATATTTACTGATGTTATATTTTATAGATAATAATTTTTAAGATATCTTAAAAAATTTCATTAGGAAAATACCCTACGAATTTTGAAATCACTAATATAGAGTATAAATATTATAAAATTACACTGAACTATTACTTAGTTGAAACAACCCTATAAATAGGAAAATGAATATTTAAATTAGTGTGTGGTATGGTATAATAAAAATATCAGTAATTTAATTTTCAATAAAACAATTACTCCACTCACATTTTCAAAGAGAGACATATGTGCCACACTAGTAAAATGACATGGAACATCTATTTAATACATTTTGTAAAAAAATAATAATGGAAAAAATTAAATTAAAATTCATTATTGAATATAAAAAAACAATTCATAACATGGTTATAATACATGGACATGGAAGAGGATTGATTTTTTAGTGAAAAAGAAATAATTTTAGTTAAAATTATAAATATTCTTTTGTTATATTGAGTTCATAAAGATGAGAATATTAAATGACACATGTAATTTTTAAAAATAATAATTTTATAAGTAAATTTTGATAATTATTGTATGAAATAAAATAATATTTCATCCTCTGATTAACAATATAAAGCATTCTTAAAAAGCATCAATATTTTAAAATAAATACCTTACAAGTTTGGTAACTTTTTAATCATAATATATATTAATGAATGGACCATATATATAAATTTATATCAAATAATATTGAAAATTTTAATCATGAAATTCATTCATGGTCAATATATACACCACACCAAAGAAACAATTTGTGAATATGGCATGTGTCCCATGAAAATAATTGTGGGATCAAACCCCCAAACAATACGTCTCATCTTCCTTTATACAATATAACCTCACATTTAATATATATATGTTTTTTATAAATCTATTAATTATGCACACAAACACACACACACAGATATATATATATATATATATATATATATATATATATATCAAATCTTATATTATTGACTAATATATTTTTATTTCCCATTTTGTAAAAATTTATTGATAAATTATGGTTTTGGGTTATAACAACTTCGTTATTTCTTATATGATTTGGTTTGATATTTATAGTACATTTAAATTGATCATGGTAACATAAGGTTATTCCGTATATAAATATCCTATAGATTTTATATTTTTATATTAATTAACTAATGATATAGATAGAAATTGGATTTCATTATTCATGGAGACAGTAGGGTGTTCGTAAAAAATGAATGCTTCATTCATTTTATCAACGGACGAAATGAATTAAATTTAAATAATAAATCACATTTAAAGAATAATTAATGTTAAAATATATATAATATATATTTATTAACTTTACCCTTATATCAATCAATGAAAAATTTAAATTAAAATCAAATCACATCAGTTCATAGAGGATTCGTCCACATTTACTAGTAAGAGACATTATTTTAATAGAAAATAATTGAGAATAATAAAAAAATATGTGGAATTATAATTAAATGAGTATAAGTATTTCATAACTATCATATTTAATATTTTAATAAATCATTATCTCAAACAATTGGATGTGGTGATGTACATCAAAAATAACTCAATTTACGAGGTGATTGTCCTCTATACACATGATCGATGGTTTTGTTTCCGTTTTCATGAAGGGGAGAAGAATATTTGTTAGTACATTTACACAATTGCATGTAACTATGTAATATATACTTTTACTATAATATCCTCATGGTTTGATAATATTTCATGGATTTTGGTGTTGAATAATAATAAAAACACACTATTAAAAATATAGTCGCTTCTTCTAACAACCTACATAGCTATAATTCATATTCCCCCATATGTGGGTGAAAAAAATGAATTCTATAGGATGTGGTTATGGACTTATTTAATTTATTTGGAATGTTATTTTCTGATATAAAAGGATTTGTAATTGCGCATAGTAGATGAGTGGGAGTGTCTATTTATATGTGAAGTAAAGGCTCACCTCGATTTTTTTTAAATGTCTATGCACATTTTCCATATGAAAAAAGGATCCAAAATGACAAATTATAAAACCATATAAGAAATAATGTGTATAAACATCCATACAATTGTAATTGGAACAATGCATTTTTCATTTTGGCTCTTATATTTATAGTTTAACCCATTGGTAACCCACTTTTAACCTTAACAATTATAATTATTTTTAACATCTTCACAATTATTTAAGAAAAAATATAGTTTAACTTATTATATAATAATAATTATTCTAAATATATTTATAGAGTATCTTTTTAAAAATTCAATTCATATATATGTCATAATTTAGTTTAATGATATACACCCAAACTCTACTAAGAGGAGATTTTCCAATGAAAATGTTTTCATAAGTATAAACAAGTTTTTAGAAAGGAATTCAGCATAAAATTGAATCTAATGACATAAATTGGATTTATTATATTTAAAATTGAAATAATTTACATTAAATTCATTTTAAAAAGAATATATGTTTGTATATTCTTAAAACAAAATCTCAATTTTCAATTAAAATCAATATTTTTCATTATTTCATGAAAAATAATAATTTTTATGATATTTTAAAATGATCACTATTATATTATTTTTAAATTTGAAATATAGAATTTATTTTATTTGTTAATATAAATGTTATAAATTTGAAAGATAATAATTTTATTATTTATTTAAAAATTTTAAATAATTTTATGAGAAGATTGTATTTTTTAAGAATTCTAACGAATTACAAAAACATAATTATTTATTTATCAATAAATGTAAATTATTAAAAAACATTATACACAATTTTTATAATTTTTTATTCAAATTCCATTGAAAATGAATAATTTTGTATTTTGTATTTTTCATGTTTAAATAATAATTTTAATAGATTATTTTTTTATATTGAAACTTGGGGATCCATATTATACATGATATCAATGAAATTAGATTTAGTGGAAATATAATTCATAAAATATCATTATGTTATGTGAATGATGGTGGTGGAAAATGAATCTCATCAATATGTAGAGGAGGTAATACACACGTACTAATTTGAGATACCTTGACCTCTGATTTTTCAAAGAAAATATTTTAATTGGTTTCTCCATTATTATAATTAATTATTATTAAATTCGTTATATTTTATTAATCATTTTTTATGGATATTTAATTTTTAGTGGATGTAGAAGAGAAACATATTTAAAAAATCAGCTTATATCAATGCATCATAATTGATTGAACTGTTTTGGTTTCACATCATTCCAAAAGGATTGTTATTTGGAGAATAACTAAAGCCTTACGATGATTGAGTGATTATTGGTATTGTGCTGTGTAGTTTTTTTCTGATCAAGAATTATAAAATGGTGGGAATAATGTATGAAAAGATATACTATATAATAAGTGAGTGGGGACATATATGGTATTTCTTAAAATATATCAATTATATAAGGCATTTTTATGGGATTAATTCTTAATAATTAATGGTACTTGAATATGTAAAACTTATGGTTTAAATATATTTAAAAAAATAAATGTTTTCATGGATTTTAAAAATTATATCATTTATTAACCCCCTGATAAACCAACTTTAATAAAAACATTGCTATGTTTTTTAAACATTGTTAATATTCACTATGTATAAAAATTTCTATTCAAATTATATAATAGTATTATTTTTTCATTCTAAATTTGGAATAAATTCTATTATATTCAATTCATTTAATTTGAAAATTTTAATTTTAAATATTAACACAATTCATAATGAAAAGCAGTTTTTTTAAAAAATTTAAAACCGAAGTGAATTTATATCTGTTACATTCCATTTAAAAAAACTGAAATTTATTTTGAAAATATTTTATTTTATATACAATCTATAAATTTTAATATACTAATTATCAAATATAATTTAATTTAATTTATTACGATAGAAAATAATGGACTCTTATTTTTATTATAAAATATTTTTAAGGTAAATTATATCAAAATCATGTATAATGGTGATTATTTTGTAAATAATTGAAATTTTTTTAATTAAATTGGACCTGATTTACATTAGGAGAAAATTTATATAATAATTGTACATTGACATGAAATAATATTTTTTAAAATAAATTCTTTTTTTCACATTTCAATAAAGAAATTTATTTTATAAGAAAAATAATGAATAATAAGCACAATGAAATATTAAAATGATATTCTAAAAGATTATATATAATTTTTCGAATGATATTATATTATATTATATTATATTATTTATAATTTTAATGTCATGAAAATGTGGTTAAAACCATTTTGTGGAAATATTATTTTTGAATCAACAAAATAAATAACTAAAAACTATGAACTTATTTATTAGTAATCAATCATTAAATTATAAAAAAATTAGATCCATTATATATATTAACATAATATTATTATTTATAAAAATTCTACCAATTAAATGGCTTGGTTATAGTGGATTACTCTATAGCTGTTCAAATAGAAACCCGATTGGTTGTAAGATAAGCTATAATATACATTATGTTTATTTCAAAGGAAATAAATTTAAATCCATATGGTGTTATATTCTACCCCATAAAATGAATTTTACTGCAAAATACAAACATTATGATATGAAATCCGGATTAAATATTTTATTCATCACATCATTGATATCCTATGTAGATTCCTCAAATTATTGATTCCTCTACAAAAAAATAACTATATGAGAATTTTTATACCATAGAACATTTTAACCAAAATAAAAGATCTGATCATGTTGTAAATCATATGAAAGATCCATATATAATGTTAAAAAAATTAATTTTCATTTCATGTTAATCAAAGATATTCAATTCATCAAGACAGATACACAGAAAACATAATGGACTCGATTGAAGTATAGTGATTTTATGAAGTGAAAATATGTCATTGCAATCAGATCATGATTTTAAAAATAAACAATACACCTATGCATATCATTCCATTATTTTAAAATCTAATAAACTTCTTCCTTGTATAAATTAATAGCAATACATTCTCACCAACATTAAATTTTAGCTATCTAAAATTACTATCACCATTACATTTCTATTAATTATTAGCTTCCATGATATGATATTAATTGTATCTAAAAATCATCTTACACTACATATCTATATCAGCAAAAAAAATATTATTTACATATTTTTTTATATCATGTAATTTTTTTACCATTTTATATAGAGATTTATTGGGATATATTTTAATGGCCATGTGTACATATTTTTGTTGAGAAATTAGACTACAGGAATGTGTCCATCCCAGAAACCATTGAAAATAAGAAAAAAATCTCAACATATACTATAGTGTTTGAATTATCCTCTATGATTTTCAATTTATCTTAGGATGATGGGATATCCCGAATTCATACATTGTATCCAGATAATTCTGATTACTTTTCATGATCTTTAAGGTAATTCTCATATATTAGTCAAATACTATATAATGTTGTACTCCATGAAATATTACTACTTACTTAGTGCCTACAAATATTTTCTGATAAAGAGATAAAAATTATGTACTAGTAATTCTCAATTATGAAATATATAATTGGAAAAATATAACCTAAATTACATTAATAGAATTATATTTTTATATCTCTAGATGAAAACAATTCTTGATAATGTTTTTCAAATATTATTTTTGCATGGGTAATGGTTGTAACATTAATTTTTACTAATTTATATCAACCTTATCTTGATGACATATGAAACACTGAGATATATTATTTGAAAAACCCGTATTTATTTTTGACACCCCAAATAATCATTCCAATATCTATAAATTTTCTTATATCCATGATGATTAAAGTCTGATGAGTTATAATCTTCTCCAAATATCTATTTCAAGATCTCATGTTTTTAGAAAACATATAATATCTTCCTAAACCATATCATTATAGCATAATAATGGATGAACCTAGAAAAATTTACCACATTTTTTCCCTCCACTTCCCAATACATATTCCAATTTAATAATCACATGGATAGAATCTTGATAGATAATTTAATAAAGATAGTATTTCAACCATTACATTAATATTTCAAGGTGCATTATTTAATAATACATTAATATTTGATCTTGAGTACTGTAGATAATAAATAATCTGTTAATATCCTTTAGAATAAAATTTTCTCTTGATATGTTTTTTTCAATTGATAATGTATCAATAGGTTGTATACATTAATTGACATAAACATTTACTTTTTTATTATTAAAGTCATTTTTTTGTTAATATATCATGTTAAATTTTGAAGTAATTTTATTTGTAAAACATTTTTCCATAAGATAATGTATCAACATCATTAATACATAGATTACCTTTAATAATTGCAATAAATTAGTTGAGTAATTTCACTTGTGAGAATTCAATTGGAGTGGTGAGTAAGATGTCACTGTATATTTCACCATAAGAATCGATCATTTCCACAACATTGATGTATCACAATAAATCAAGAATTCATCTTAATGTTAATGTATTGGAGTGTAGGATCATTAACCAATCTTCACATTTGATTAATGATATGTTCTTGACATTAATTAGTCCAAAGGATATTAAATCCCTTCAAACTTAAAATATTTAGTGGATTATATTCCCTTTATTAATTTTTCACATAGAATTTATAAAATATACCAAGTCCAATAAGGCTACATAACACATTCATAATTGTTGGATTGAAATAGTATTAAATATATTTTAAATTTTAGGTATTCATTGATGTACTATCTTTTATTATTATATGATTCATCTAGGAAACATTTTCTAGTAAAAAACCAATCTTTTTAAAAATCTCATTAACGTTATCCTCTATAAGTGTGTTCATTGAAATATTAGTGGGAACATTATCCTCATTCATTATATTCTAATATAATGGGTTTTCATATATAAATACATCCAAAAATATATCAAGGTAATATCTAATCATAAAATACAGCAAATCATTTAAGATATAATGGGTATTATTAGAACCAAATGGAATTTCTATAAATGTATATTGTCCATAACTCTATTTTAATGATATTTTCGTTATGTATTGTATTTTTACAACCAATCATAGTTTCAAAATCATATATTGATATTTCGGAAAAATTGACCACCACTTAATTCATAAAAAAAATTATTATAGTGTTGGTGATACTTATTCTTGTTAAATGTATTTTCTATTTTTAATAATCGTGGAAACTCCCAATTGATCATTAATTTATTATAATGAAATTAATGGGTTAATCCAAAGATTATTCACCTATCCAAAAAACCCTTATGTCGATTCTTATAGTGTTTCATAATCAATTAAATAAACTCTGTCTCAGTGATTCTATATAGAGTCTTTAATATAGGCGTAGCACTAGGTATGAGTTATAAATTTAATGCATCATAATTATTTGGAGTTAGTCTAGGAAAATAATATAAAATTGTTCAAAAAACTCATGTACAATAACATATAATTGAATTTGGGTTTCATCCCAATCATATTAGATAATTTTTTATTTTTAATAGGAATAAAGGCCCCTGTAACATTGGTAATTTACATGGGATGTTCATAATTATACTCAAATGGATGCACAATCAGAGGATGGTTCTGGATACACAATGTCCATTATCTTTCTCAACAATTGATATGTTGTATATTTAAATAAATCCGATCTAGGATTAAATTTAAATGAAATTTAAATAGAGGATGAAGAATAATATTTTCAAGGAACACATTCCAACTGAATTTCATGTAAAAACACGAGATATGATCATCAAAACCTAAATAGTTTTTATGGATAAATAGAAATCATATCATTAGGAAAATTAATAATCATTATTTTAATATTTTATTGATACACAATAACTCATATATATTAATTTAAATATGATAATTTAATATTAGAGAATACATGTATCCACTAAAACATTAAAATTATATCATCAATCATTTCTAAAACCAAATTAGTTAACATCACCATCATTCATTTTTCATCATAGTGATCAATCCTAAAAAACATTCATAGGATGCCTAAATCATGAAACCATATTTAAAATGTAATACACTTTACATTTAACCTTGTTAATTATTATCCATAATCTATTGAAATATGGAAAATTTGTTGAAAATGTATATGTGAATTTACCAATTCATATCCCTCAGGACTGTCAAATGTGGTGTATAGTAAAATTACATTTACCATGCACCATAATAATGACAATGTTAAAAACGACTAACTTTTTTGTGGGTTATTACCCTAGATACATATTTTAAAAAATAACATAAAATTTTATTATCCATAGAGGGATGTTTTATCATAAAAAATCTCACTCATTTATTTTATATAAATTTTATTTTTCTTTAATATTTAGATTTAGAGTAAATGGTTGAAATTATTTTCTCTCCTCACTAGTTCCAAATGTTAAAAAACCTTACTCTTATACAAAAAAAATTAACCCATAATTTTCATAAACTTATATAACATATTTTAAGATCAATATTCAATACATATCATTGCATTATAAGCATAAAAAATAATGATTTTACATATTATGTATCATTAAGGGAAATAAAGATAGTAAATAAAGAATTTAAATAATATCCCATTAAATCAATTATAACTGGAACAATTATAGTACATATAATACATTTAAACTATCTTATTAACTAAATAGAGGTAAACCTATGAATGGGTGACCATAGATTCTATGTATGGGTATTCATATTAGATATCAATCAAAAATCATAAATTTTTATTAGAAAAGAACAAGGGTATGATAGTATGATCATAACAAATATAAATAATTCCCAATCAATCAAGGATAAATAATCATGAATCATAACAAAAAATAGTATTAAAAAAAGAATACATAAGTCCAAAGACTACCAAGTCGTCAGTAATCATTCACATCTCATGATAACATTACATAATAATAATGCATATGTTTGTAGAATACATTTAAATATGTAAATTCATATTCTTATCCAAATATAATTATAGACACAATTATAGGGGATTGAGTTAACTCCCTAATACATCATTACATTAGTTAATGTTCACTATAAATACAATTTTTTTTTTGAAAATTTTACTTAAAAAACTATGTTCAATATCAATTATAGTCCTTATTATCTCATGATATATCCATAATTAGCCTCTTCATTAATGGAATTTATAATGATTGGCATGCCTATTATGTAATGTAATCAATTCATATGTCTTCCATAAGACCATTAAACATTAAACAGAATAACATATTAAAAACCATAGAAATGTTAACTGATTAAAAATATATCATTATTATAATCATAAACAATCCAATGAAATAATAATGATGGTAACATTGAATAAAATCCACAGTAATTCATAATAAACAACCACAATTGTTTTTATATATGAATAAACCATTAAAATATCACTAGACCATTTCTTGACAAAAATCTTATTTTTTTTTGAAATAACTTATTTAAAATATAAGAATATGAAAAAAACAATAATGTTTTCATTGACTAGAAATTAATATACATTTAAATGATTATTCAATGTATATATCACTTAATATGGTGTGGAATGTATATAATGATGTGTATATTAAAACATAAAATCTATTCAAATTTTTATAAAAATAAAAAACATCCATGATTAGTAAATGAGTATAATAACACCTCTATACCGCTATAAGGGATGTAAAATAAATATAAATTGAAATTAAATAATGGTAATGATTTTTTAACTGTATTATATAATATAAATTATAGGAAATTTGGACATAGAATAATAATTCTAGAAAACATGAGAATGTTTTTTTTGTAATCACCAAAATTATTTATTTTGAATTTTATGTACATAAGGAGAATGAAAAGTAAATATAAAAACCAAATAATTTTTAATAAATATAATATAATAAGATATATAATATTTTTTATATATATATGTAATATAAAATCATCATCAGAAAATTTATGCATAAACAATCTCTCTAAAATTGAGATTATAACCTAAAACCTTTACCTCATGTCTGCCTCTCTTCAAAATTACCCAATTATTATGTATGATGTATTTAAATTTCTTATAATTATAAAACAAAATTATTTTAATACAGATAATACCAAACACTATTTACTTATATAGTCTTTTCACTAATTCATTAATAATATTTCATCAATTTCATTATATAGAGAGTTGACTAATTTTATTTTTCTGGTGTATTTTATGAAGAATTTTATGGTTCATATACATTGGTAATATTTTTTCATCTATATAATATAAATGATATAATAAATATCACATATATTAATTAAATATATATTTTTAACCATTCAGTAAAAGAGGAGATAAAAAATGAATTATATCACAATGTGGGGATGTAGTCCATTGGTATAGACATGTTACATTTTTTTTCATGGATGTATGGAAAGGTAAAATAAAATAATCCATCATAAAAAATTTATTAAAATATAAATTTTGTGTATAATTTTTGAATCCAAAATTATATCCAATATATGTATTCTGGTGGTAGGTAATTAATTGTATCACTATTGGTGATATTTTAGTCATAATTGTTTTATGTATAGAATAATATAAGAATATGATGTACAAGAAACAACATTGAAGGGACATGGAAATTATTTTTACCACTTTATTGATATTACTTAATTTGATTAGATATTTCTACATTTTGGATTAGTTCTAAGAGAAGACATGTAGTAATCAAGGGAATAAAATTATTATATGAATTATTATAGTTTTTATTTTATTAATATATAAATATAAAATGATGTGAATAATGGTTGATAAGTGCTTCCCTTATATAAGTGAGGGGGGGGGGGGAGTTATGGAATTTTGTAAAATATTTTAATTATATATGATCGCCATCATAGAAATGTTTCTCTAAATGGAGTGTTATATTATGTTTGGAATATATATAGTTTTAAAATATTTAATTAATAAAAAAATATTAAATTCTGGTTGGAAATCATAGAATTATCTACTAGTTTAACCCCCTGAAAAATATAATTTTAAACTAAACCATTATAACAATATATTCCTATTTTTCCAATTCAAAATGAGAAAACATACTTCAAATAAATAAAGGATATTTATTATGATGATTATAAATATATAAATAATTTTATTATATTATATGTATATATATAGGTAGAAATTTAACTTCAACTCAGTGCACCAATTGAAAACATGCCCCATTTAGGAAAAATGAAATTAATAATGAATTTTTTTTAATTACATTTAAATCCTCATAAAAATCATGAAATTATTGTTAAAATATATCCTTGAATATATTATTTTGTGTCTTCATTATAAAAATTATTAAATAGTTATTATGTTTATTAATTAAAAAAACAAATAATAAAAATAAGTGTGATTTCAAAAAAAAAAATCCTACACCAAGAATTTATATTTTTCAAAAAATAAATTATGATAATTATTCTTATTTAATAATGATTATTATATATAATAATAATGGAATTATTTTAATTTATTATTATATCAAATGCATCATGATATTTTTAGTTGAAATTAAATGATCGTTTTGAAAAAAAAATATAATATCCTTAATATCATGTGTATAATATATAATTTGGAAAAATAATAATAACATATCCTAAGATGATATTAACATGACCATTTCAATAATTATATTAATTTTGTATTTTTTTAATAATAATGGATAAAATTAATTATGATGATCAGATTTATAAAATTTGTTAAAAACCCTATTGGAGGAAAAGAAATTTTTGAAGCATAAAATAACCATACATAGAATGTAGTTATTTTATATTAATAAGTTATAAATAAATTTTAAATATTAATGAAAGTATTTTCCACAATATTTATTTTAAAACTCTACTAAAAAAAGTATTGGCTAGTTTGCAGTAGTTTACTATATCACAGTTCATATATACTTGAGTTTACATATAAGTAATGCCATGTAATATCTAAATTTTATTTATCATGAAATTCATGTAAAATACATGGGAATTATAGAAAAAACCTTTCGGGAATTTAACAAAGAGATTAAGAAACAAAAACCACTAACCATTAGAGGGGATAGTTTCCACTAGGAAGTAGTGTTCTATGTCGAATTTTATGGACTATAGTAAACAATATAGAGACCCATCCATTGAAGAGAGAAAATAAAAAATAAATATACATCATGGATCAGTGAAGTGTTGATGGTACGTATTGGTCTAGGTGAGCATGCATATTTAATTGTACTATGAGCAATTATAGACTAGGTATATTTATTATTTATTTCCTAATACCCTAAGTGATTTCAAGGTTATGTTATACCTAAAACATGATAAAGGATTTAATATTATGTTGGATAATTCTTCCCATATCATGGAAATGAAATTTTCTTATCCAATATTTAAAGGGGTCCCAAAAAATAATTTCAATCTATATAAAGATGTCCTCTGATTTGAGATTAAATTGTTGATTAACGTATTTTTTCTAGAAAACCATTATTAAGATTTTCTTGTTGTCCCGTATCGCTGATAGATACAAAAAATATTCCCCCAGTGGTGGGAAAATAGTTTTATCTAAGAATAGTAGTAGTGAATAATCCTGAAATAGAATGTCCCACATTGAAAATTACCATCTGAGTAGTACATAATAAATAATCTTTTGAAATGAACAATTGTGATGCTATTATGGTGGAATGGATGGAAATAAGTAACCATAGTGTGATATACCACATTAAAGATGTTTTACATGTTAATTTCTGGGGTCCATATAGTTGTTCTTTCAAAACCATTTAATAATTCATGAAGTTAAAATTCATATGAAACCATATAATATAGATATGGGATTTTCAACACCATATTATATGGTATGGTGGCTCACTCTATATATTAGTATATTAGATCATGCATGTGATAACCAAGGGTTAGCGTAATATATCTAGTGAAGTGGTGTAGCCCATAGTAGATATGTTGGGTCATTTCGCCAAAGAAAAATCTGAAAACATATCATACAGTCCCCTCCAGCAAATCTGGATGTCATATATTCTAACATTCGGATTATAATTTTCGTGTATTAAACATTATCGTTTGTTTTATTTCATATAACAATATCCCACTATTTTATGGTTATTCAATTCATTAGCGTAATAGAACTCATTGGGGGGAACCATTCTCTGTTTATTACTATATATACACCAGTATGGAAGAAATATACGAGATTTAAATATTTTAGATAATATTTCATTGATTTTAATTTTAAAATTTTTTTCTGAGATTTAAATGTATATAAAATGAACAATATTTAATTTTTTCCTATAATGATTTTTTGGTACTAAATAATATTTTATCATATTATACCACTATTATATATTTATAACATATCTTTATGGGGGTAACCATCTTCATTTGTGTCTGGGTGATTTACAATATGTAAATAAAGAATGTGATATTTTTAGGTTAGGTGGAATTACAACCCAAATAGCTGGTTTCATTTTCAATGATGACATGTAAAAATAGGGTTTATTCCTTCTAGTTTGTAATCATTTTTTATATGTTTTCCTAAATTATTTCCAAGATTTATTAATGAGATTGAGGATGTTCTCACTATAGATCTCAGGCAGAGGGCTATATCTAATTTCATTTTCACCTTCTCATATCACTCCCACGATATTTTGGGATTTAAATGTTCTGTTAGACGACTATTATGAAAAAGTAATTATTTGGATAAGTATATCACTATGAGGTTTCCACATGTAATTAAACAAAATTTCCATTGAAATTTTGAGATTCTTTGTGGATTATTGATTTTGAAACCAAGGGATGATAAAAAATAGGTATAAACATTTATATACAGATAATACCATTGATAAAATTAAGGGATTCTTTAATTTATCAATTATTTACAAGAGTTTTGGTTATCATAATTTTTGGGCATGGCATTCATACATTCCTCATACTATTTTTAAGATCACCTATAGATTTTACAAGTTGTTATTCAATTATTGAAACTTGATTAATTAACCTAAAATGATTATATCCATGATAATCCGAGATGTATGAGCATTTTCAAACAAAAACATGGTCTCTATTATCAATTATACAATCTGGTACACTATGTTAGAGTTGATTCATAAAGGGTAACTGAATAATAATTTGAAAACCATAAGGGGGCCACAATTTTCATTCCCTAATTTCAATGTGTAATTTATGGAGTGTCCAATTTCTGATCAAAGTGAATGATGTTTCAAAAAATGGGGTATCATTGTATCATCAGACGAAGAGTGAAATAATCTTCCAGTACCAGCCCAATATTTTTCTTTATGTATATAATTTCTTGTTTTGTTGGATAATAACAGAGGTATATTTTGGATTTATGAAACTATAATGAATTGTTGAATAACTTAAACCATTAAGGGGTGATGTTTTTGTTTTCATAGGATTAAAAAATATATTTTAATTGTTAAAGAAAATATTTACCTTGTCACTAATTTTGGTATTACATTAACCAATTTTTAAATATAAATTTAATATAGATGCATCAAGAGTCAGGTTCGAGTGGTCATTATTATAGATCGTCATGTGGTCGTATATAAATCAAGGAAAATGGTGCCACCTGATTAAAATAATCATTTATTTAGTTTTTAGATCTGTTTCTCATTTTCAATTGATTGTGTTACTATATATTGGGTATGAAGTTCATGGTATATAAATAAGACAAAATCCTGAAATACATTTTCTTATATTGTGATCTGTGAATACGGTAGTTGAGATGATTTGAGTACTAGTATTCTTTTGTTGTTGTGAGTGAATAAACCACTAGTAAAGGAAATTACATTATCAATTATTTGATCATAATAACAAATACTTCATTTGTTATGGATTATGCAAGTGAGTGGTATATTTTTTCCCATTTTACAAATATGCATTTTTTAAAACATAAGAAACAAAAATGGGAAAGACTTACATTTTTATCATTTAATTATTTCCTTTTTATAATGATAGTTATCATACATTTCTCAAATGATGAATGAAAATATTTATGGTACGTGATATATAGTGATGTAGAACTTGTATACTAGAACATTGAGGTGGATAAGATTTATCATTTACATATTTATGTTCTAGTTCCAATATATATTTTTGATGAATTTAAATGGGTTGTTCATGGATTTAGGTAGTTATTACACTAATTTCCAAATAATTTGTCTCATGAAATTCCTAGGATTAAATAGAGGATATGGATGAATGGAGATATTACATGATTTTTGATGAGGGGATCCACCTATGAGCTGGTGAATTTTGAACACCAATGGCTCACTAGTCCTCTATAGACACTGCCTATACATGAGAGGAATTGGATTGATTTCAGTATATAACTTTTTTTATTTATACCAATGGAAATTTGGATGAATGTTACTATATTGGATATCATTAAAACCCCATATAATGTAGACAACTTGTTATTGATTCATGAGATGATAAATATTGATGGTCTAGGAAGGAATTTCATCATGGTGACAATACATCTACATGGATTATAGTAATGTATATATCCACTTTACAATATTCTCTCTACCAAATTATTTTATCATGGATAAAAAAGGTGAAAAATATTATGTAAGAAAGTAAATATTATGATATAATGAATAATGAATAATATGGGCATATAATTTTCATTATGGATGGAATTATATTAACATGCGTTTTTTATTTTTTTGGATCCGTGGAGTTGAAGATATATTTACATGAATTTACATACAATAATATAATCTAGAATTTGATTTAGATGGATTTGATTAAGGATTATATACTTGTTTTTTTTGTTCACCATTTATTTGGACCAAAGGTTGGGTGTTATTGCTCAGTAGTCCATGTCACATGTAAGAGACAACAAAACAATATTAGATGATTAGAAATAATGAATTAAACATATAGTATAAAGAACATGTTTACTGATCATCTATAAAAACATATTTATTCTGAAAATAGAGTCCATATGTTTTTACATGTGTCTACAAGTACGGAACATCACTATATTTGGAAACATATAATAATAAGACCCATGTTTGGTATCCCATTCAGATGTTTAGTGTGGATTTTTTTTGTGTCATAAATGTCAAACCATTCATAGTGTTTTGTTTCCAAGAAAAATATTTTTCATGTGTCACAAAATTGATAGTGTTATATTGATTCATAAAATTTCATCATAAACTATAATATCATGCTTGAGACTAATTGGTATCATATAATATCGTGTTATATTGTGTAATATAGTGAAAACAACAAACATGGCAAGACAATTACTTTGGTATAGTGATATAGAATCATATTCACATCTACGTCACGATGTTCGAATATGAATTTGATGTGAGGATCTAGTGTAGGAAAAAATAGTGGCCCTGTAATTATACTTAAATAAAATGATAACTAGTCATGGATTAGAAATCATCCATTTTCCAAGAAAGTAGACATGATTTTTTTTGTTGGGAATATCACATATAAACTGATCTATTAGAATTCATATACTAGCAAAAAATCTCAATGATGGCAGAACAATAAAGTGTAGGTGGGATTTGGGATAATTATTATTATTTTTAGAGTAACTATTTTACTAGGATGTCTCATTCCTTATTTATCTGATGTTCATTGATTCTCATGTGAATTGTATAGATCAATGAGAATATATTTTTGTTTTTGAAACAATCTCTCTCTAAATCAAAAATATTTTGCGACTCGTGTATTTTTTTTATTTTTATTCATAATATTATGTAAAACAATATTATTCTCCTAGATCATCTTTTACCATTGACTTATATTCGTATAATTTAAACTAATGATTTTAAGTATAATGAAGGGTACATTATATTTATACGCTCAATTCATTTGGTAACACCTTCCAATTGTGTTTTTATCTTATTTTGGGTGGCCTCGAGTTATTAATAGATTAATTGAAACTCTTATCTAGTATATATGATGTGCAGTCATGTCGACCAGATATTTTAATGGTGTTACACAACTAATTATTGGTTTATATTTCAAATATAAATTTTTTATTCATTTCCTTGATCTCAAAGTGGTTTATCTATATTAAAAATATGATAATATGGCCAACACATAATGAATTCAACATTATGTAATCAAAATAGGAAATTAAGGTGATAACTATTAAGTGTTAAATTGGTATACACAATGTCTCATTGTCCATTTCATGATGAAATTAAAATACACTAAAAGTAATATATTTAATTGAATTAATTTTTATAATTCTTGGTGTAATGTAATTATGATGTTTTTTTGTCGATGAAATCAGGTGATGAATTAGTTAATAAAATGAGGACCTATAGGAATGAATTGGGGTAATTGAATATATATATTATTATAATCAAGAGAAATTTAAATCATTACAGGTGTCAGATATTTTCAAAGTATTGATAATAAATTTTGGGGGACCTTTATATGATTATATGTTATATGTGTAAACAAAATTACCCAACCGTTTCATATATAGATATTAAATATTAATAGATAATTTTTCTAATATTTTACAAATACATGCCCAATTACTAGAAGTTGATTACTGTTTTTGAGACTAGATACACTGACATCTTATTTCATGAAATATCATACACATATATAGTAATGATTTATCACATATTACAGTTCCTAGATATACCAAACATAAGAACATTATTCATGACCCAAGGGAAAAACATTGGAATGGATGATATAAGATTCTTAGTAATGGTAAACATGGGGATATCTACATAAGATGAGTGTATGGGTATGATAAAATGAAAATAACATTTGATAACCATACCCTACAAATAATATATCATAATCATTAGTCGGGTTAGAAATAATGTCATTTTATTAGACATGAATCATAAGGAAATAAAAGAGCATGAGTCATGGGATAATGAAATTGGGATAATGCATTAATATATGTCTTACACATAATCATTGAAATTATATTTTTAATGATACTGAAAAATTAATCCAATATATGTTTTTATTGGTCTAACAACCCATGTAATAAACTTCGGTTATAGGTAGAATAACTTTTAAAAACATTCATTATTGGGATACACTCTCATGTACCCTCAAATATTGTTGTGATACCCTCTTCTGTATACATTGAGATCATAAAGCATTGCTCAACTACCAATGAATTTTAGGGAGACATAAGTCTCACCTATTATAAATTCCAAATATTTGTGTCCCATAGGATAAGAATACAACAATTATATCAATACCCATATAAATAAAATGGGTGTGATAAAAAACTCAAAATAGAATAATCCTTAACAAAGAAGGGGTTTCATAATCATCTCATCATTCTATCATAGAATATTCCATATAAAATTAATGGATTGAATAAAAAAATTATAATTATCATAAAAATCAATAGATATAATAAATATGGTATAATTTAATCATATACACAATAATATATAAAAACCAATAATGAGTGTCGTCATTTATGCATATAACATCCATAAATAGATCACTCAGACAATGTTGAGGAAAAATTCTATGCACATTGAAATAAATTCATCTAAATTGAAATGTATCCAATATATTTATGAATCAATTAGATTTTAAAATAATATTAAAAATATAATGGAATAATAAAATCATTGATTATCCATCGTAGTGAAAATTAATATTCATTTCATACTATTTATACTTACAATTCATTTGATATTATATGAATACATATAAAAGAACCTAATTTAGAAAATTACATGAATATTAAACTTAAACTATGTTTTTAAGAAACAAAAATTGAAAAATGGAAATAATAAATATTTGAAGAATTACTAAAAATAATGAAGAAAAAAAATTAAAAAAAATGTATATGAATGAAATATTAATTCTGACGGAAGTGATAAATGTAGTTAGTTTTCTATAAGATATTATTTAGATATATTTTTCTTCATAAATATAGAAAAATACATGAAAATGTTTTTTCACCATTAATAACTCTATTCATAGAGAATTTATAGGTTTCTTGAAATATATTTTATATTATTTAATCATAGTATTCTTATTCATAAACAATCATGATATAAAACTATATAGTAACCTAAAACCCTTAACATCAGGAACAATATTGAAGCATAAAAAATGTTAAAGTAAATAAACAAATATAGATTTGTATATCCCTTATATTTAATTATAATAATCATAATAATATCTTATGTTATTTATATACACATAAAAATTAAATGACTTGTTAATATTTCATATTTCTTACTAAAATTAATGATAGAATAGAAATCACAGACCTTGTGTTTTGACTTCCATCATACACATTAAAACCTAATGTATAATTTTTTTATTTTTATATATGAAATACCAATAATTATATATATTTCATACCATATATTATATAATTATGTATGGATTTTGATTTCACATATATATGAAAACATGAAACTCCTCCACATATGTCTATATCCATGCATATTACTTAATTGCATGGGCAAGAGAAGGGTGCTGAACCCAATTAACATTATCAGCTATTGAGGAATGGGAATAATTTTATGGGTGAAATGAATTTTTATCATACTCATTTTTCATTATTTTTTGACACACATTCCATCCTGATACATTATTTGTAGGCATGTACTGATTATGAAACAGTTGGTGTTGTGGTTTGTGGAACACATAAAGTGAAGGCAGAAGATGTAGAGGATATTGTTTCTTTGCTAGATTCTTTCCCTCGTTATCACACATTGCATGAAATTTTTATTTGATCTATTTTTAATGAAAATATTCATGATTAATGTTTCAACATGCGAGACTAATCAATTTACATTTATGATATAAATTTCACTTATAATCATAATGCCTCTAACATGAATGATGATTTCTATGGTTACATTGAGAATCATGGTGTAGGATCTTCAAGCTGAGAAGACCATGATGTTACATGGAATCCAACTATAATGTGGAAGAGGGGTAGAAATATGAAAGGTTTTGGTGGATCCTGAGGTTGTGGCAGCCCCATGGGAAGGTGATTGGTTTTCTGTTATGGTTTGATGGCGATACTCATGGAAAAATTTTATCTTTTCAACCAGTTTCTCTTTTTTTATTTCCTGTTCATTTATAAAATTTTAAGGAAAACTAATTTAAATCCTTGGTTACACTTTTTGAGTTATATAATTTACATGTGACATGCTATTACAAGCTTTTTTCCAATTAGATGTTAAAAAAACATTTCTGGTAATATTTTCTTCATTTTTAATGATTATATTACATTAGTATTTTTTCCTCTTAATATTATCATAGTTTCATAATATATAGAATTATGAATTATATATTAATATTATTAATATTATATATATATTTATATATATATATTTCCCAATTTATAAATTTCAGCGAATGATAATGAATTACACCGTTCATGGGGATAGTAGGTCGTATGTTTATATGAATACCCATTCCATTATCATTAGGGATGAAGATAAATAAACAAAAAAATTATATCACCTTTAAAGACACAATATAGAATTATATATATATAATTTATTTATTTATTTTAGTTATTTATTTTCTATTAATTTTAATGTGAAAACGAATCACATCGCTTAGGTGGGGATAGTCCTCCGTACACACCGACAATGTTATCATAATTTCACATAATGGAAAGGTAAAATGAATACTTGATATCATAACTACATATATATATATATATATTATCAATTTTTTATATATACTATAAATCCAATATCACATCCTTTTATTATATTTGTTTATGAAAATGAATTACATGAGTTTGTGTGGTGGTAGTTAATCATGAACACAGTCGATGGTAATGTTTCCCATTTGATGGAACAAGAGATAAATATTGGTAATTCCACAAAACCATAAAATCTACTTAAATTAATATTCATATTTTATTATAATATTATAGTTTATGAAAATTTTAATGATGCGGAATAAGAAAAAAAATTAAAATGCTTGGTTTAGATTGATACACATTATATTGGAAAACCTCATTAGATTTTCACCATACGCCTTAATAGGTGTGTTTAGTTATAAAATTATGGCATATAGGATCTTCTGATGAAATTATGTAAAGTATTAAGATATTTATTTTATCATTAAATTTGTTCTTATGTTTTTTGTTGATAGGATAGTTGGTACCCTTTTATAAGGGGTGAGAGGACACACATGATGTTTCAGAAAATGAAAAGGTGTTTCCACATGTTTAACAAGCAATAAGGATCTAAAATGGTTCATCACAGAACCTCATTTTATATATGGTACAAATATGTCCTAAAATTTGGCTTCAAACCTGTTTTAGGTCATTTTACCTCTTATATATTTATATTAAGCCCTAATAATCATATTTTAACCTTATGTATGATAATTAATTTTCACAGTTTTTACAATTCATTTTAATAAATAATTAATTTTGAAATATTATAAAATTAAAATAATGATTATTGAAAATATTAAATCTATTTAAGAAAATTACCTTCATAGAAAAATTAAATCTTAATTTTAAATTTATATAGTGGATTTGATGGATGATCGGGTTCCTAGTGAGAAAATTTATATTTGTCAAGAACGTATAATTATCAAAATTAAATATAAAAAAAATTATATTATCCTAAAATTTATTAATAGAAACATTGTTTAACTTATTTTAAACTTTATTTCATAATAAAATAATTTGAATCTTGTAAATTATTTAATAAGATAAATGTTTTGAACAAAAATCAATAATTTTATATTATTTATAAAAAAATTATTCATTTTAGATTGTTTTCGCAAAATTCAAATAAAAAATGTTTTGAAATTTAGAATTCAGAAATGAAATAGATTTTGTAATGAAATACGTAAAAAACTAAAAAAAATTACATTTATGATATTTAAAAAAGAACATAATATTTTGTATAAAAATGTGTTTTCAAGGTATATATTGGCATAAAAAAAGTATTTTTTCCAAAATGATTTCATTATCTAAATCTATTATAATGAATTTTAAAAAAAAATTCAATTACAATTAATATATAAAATTTTAATTGTTAGGTTATAAAATTCATTATTAAATAAATATATTAATATAATATCATTGTTCATTATTACTTAGTGTTCTATGTAACAGAAGATATCGAATAAATTACATTTATTTCAAAAAAATGTACTTCATAAAGAATGGTGTTGAGACATTATAACACAATCAAAATGATTTTTACCCCTGAAATTCATCACACTAATATAGAATAATATGGAAAATTTGGCCTCATCCTATCATCATATTCCCATGTAGATTCATCAATTTTGTTGTTTCTTGAAAAAACATACAACATGTGAGTGGAAATTTCATCATAATACATTTTATAAATTATTCATATTCTTTATTGTATTTTATTAATATGAAGGATTATAATATAGTGTCATGACCAATGAGTTTCTTAAATATGAAGGGTTATGTGTGTACATTCTAAAGAAAGATATGAGGAATACATCATGGACGTGGTAGAGGTTCAATGGATGCTCCATGAAAAAATAATGTATCCTTACACGTTCTAGAATCTTTAGAGGAATAATGAACCAAGGGATAAACTTTCCTTTTTTATTTAGATATCATAAAATTAATCCATGAAAAAATTTTATGGAAGACCATCTCACCCACTTCAGACACCATATCCCACTGATTATTGTTCGCATTCATTTTCTATGAATATTGAATTTCTTTTATGTGTTGATGAGTGGATCTATCATTATCATCCATTTCCAAAGATACCCCATGTCCCATTATCAATAATTCTCCAAAATCACCTCAACATGTTGGATTTTGACTCAACATTCCATAGAGGAATTCATAATGATTAGTCAAAACTCATGAGTGAAATATAATATTGTAATAATACTCAACTAGATGAAGGTGTAGATCCCTAACACTTGTGAAATAAATTCACATGATATAAAATAATAATACAGTGTTTTGATTATTATATTATTCAAAAAATATTTCTATATATAATATGCAGTTATACAATATTACTCTGTATTTTGTTCCACCAATATACTTTTCCAAAAAATCATCGTAAACAAAACATCTTGATCAGATGCATTAATATGTTGTACACCATGCAACATTACCAGCTAATATATTTCTTTAAATTTCTATTTCTAGAAAATTATTTTATATTATTTATTATCTTATCTAACATTGTATAATCATTGAAGATATACCATATAAAATTTTTGTCATTAGAAATTTTTGGGTGTCTAAAAACAAAATGCATGATGATGTTTTCCCATTTCCATGAAGTAATATGTTACATTAATAACATCCCCATACATTTTTTCTCTCATATACAACATTCAATACTACTAATCACTGAGATAACCATATAAAAAATTACCTCTTCATGTTACCCATATATATATACTTTATAAAATTTATGTACATCATTATAATTCTAGGATGAGCAGATAATTTAAAACTATGATATTCCTTCAGAACATCCTTATTTAAATCTGTTATTTAAAAAATAGATACATGGATCCAATACCTTATTATTTCATCATTATTAATGTTAAAAAGAAGATATTTTCCTACCTTCTTTATTGTCTCTACACATTCCTTTTGTTCCACTTTAATCATCATGAATATAAATTTTTTTAACGCTCACTTAATGAAGATATCATTTATCCCATTACATTTGAGTTTTAATTCATATCATTCGAAAATCACGATTTTTTTGATCTTATATGTTCTTCAATTTAGATAAGGTATGAGGATAATTTCAGCTCAATGCATTTCCAACACTATTGCCTTAATAAAAATTGTAATGTATTGAGAAATCATTATATTTAATTATCTCCAACCAACTAATTGGGATCATGTTCAACTCATTCTCTGTGAATTTATAATTAAAAAAATATTATCAATGTAAATAAAACATTAATATATGAAGATATTTCATCTATATATTAAAATGAAAAATGAACCATAACTAAGGCAAAATCATGAGTTGATTAATTTTTATCATGACCCTTTAATTGTCATTATACATAGGTATACACATATAATTATACATGATAATGAATCATAGTCTAATATTTAAAGCATCGCTATTAATTTCAAACCCGATATCAATCTCAGTTAGGATAACAACATTTGAGATGCAAAATATTCTCATTAGTTTATTAAAACATTATAACCATTTATCAATACAATGTAACATTACAAACTTATGAGATAAAGTTGTGATTGTATTGAAAACCATAAAAATATTAAAAAAATTAATTTTAAATTTAATTCCAAACCAAGAAAACATTTTAAATCATTAATTGTTCTTATTCTTGGATAATTCTACATATGCTCCAACTTTTATGGATTCACCTATATGTCGTCAGTTTAAATTATATGACCCAAAAATTGTATATTTTAATAAAAAATAGACACTTAGTATTTCGTACAACAAATTTCACTTTCATTAGTCTCATCAATACAATTCTAAAACGATATTTATACATTTTATTACCCATTAAATATATATTAATATTTTATATAATTATTTCTAAAAATTAATAAAGATAATATTTAAAGATTGTATTCATTATGTATATGAAGTTAAAAAAATATATCATTACACTATATTCATGGTGTTTATACCATGTACCAAACAATGTTTTGGGTATATCCTACTACATAACACTCAATAGATGATGTCCATAATGAAGGTCAATCTTGTAAAAGTATTGAGATTTTCTATTTGAAAAACAATTCACCCATAAAATATTTTGGATACATGGACAAGATGTTGATCATGTTTAATTCATGATAAAAAATGAAAGTCACATCAATATATATTTTTTCATGAATAAAGATACATTTAACCATAATGTGACACATGTGGACGAATAAACCCCTTTAAAATATTCTCCGAGGGAGGATCCATGAATTCAATAAACTCAACCAGGGAAATTCAATATGAATTATTTTCAAAATATGTAGAATCAGTTATGAACACTATTGAGAACTCACATTCACATTATGGTGGAAGCTAATAATATCATAAAAAAATAACTAAAATACTTTTTAGAAAATATTAATATATTAAATATTGAGTATATCTATAACCCTATTTTATAAAAATTAATTTTTAACAGAAAATTACATTCAAAAAATTGATGTGATATTCATAATAAGTTTTTTATTATCACACTGATAGAAAATCATAATTTGGTTTGGTATATCAAATATTATTTCCAATCCAAAAAAATTGAAACCTATGTTATGGTAGTAAAGTATTACATGCCTAATATAAAATCAAAATCTACTACATGTAGGAAAAAAATATTAGTATGACGTACGTTACCGTAAACATCAATTGGAGGAGTATCATAGACTAAATATTGGATCATAATTTTAGTAGGGGCCTTCCCTATTAATTAAATGTATAATCATTGGGGATAAGAATTAATATTCCTAAAAAAATTCATGATATAAGTGAATTTATATAACAAGTATCAAATATATTATATCAATATTTTAGTATATCTTTCCCTAACCAAACATCATTGTTATATATACAATATAATATTCAAACCTAAATGTATAGTTTGAAAATAAATCACGGTGGATATTAGTGATCAATTTCTCATATTATGTTAAATTCATGACACATTTGTTTCAATAATTTAAACCTTATTTTTTACATAGTTCTCCCATGGTCATCATCTATAATTATCATCATTGATTTTTCATAAACATATTTTTTAAGACATTTTCCCATATATATTCATATTAGTGGTGAAATAAGGCTCATTGTTGTACATCGGATGATAATCATGTTCTGTTCAATATGCCCAATTCAATGTTATTGTCCCTAGTTAAATATATTCATGGGACACATCCACATGGTGTATCCATATAGGATATAAGTTATTGATAACCACCTTCTTGATCCTTCAATAAAATTTCAATACTATCATTTCTCAATAGAGATGTCTAATAGGTTATAAATAAATATTTACTATCAATAGTTAAAATATGTAAAAAATCATTTCCATTGATACCTACTTTAGGAACCCATGGTTTTTTTAAATATATAATATATCATAAAAGTTGAATAATCTACAGATTTAACAAATACAAGCTTGAGGATTATAAAGATTAAGTTTCTCTAGGGACAAGATACATAGTTTAACAATTTTATGAAAAATCATAATCATATCTTATTTGGATCATCACACATTTTAATATTTACAAACATACCAACTAATATTTATTGGTCATATCCTGGAGAGAGGAATCATAAGAAAAGAGAGATAAAATTATCAGTAAAGGTAAACATGGTGGATATCAATATATCATGGGCTTATGGTTATAAGAAGTTAAGAATATAATTTTAAAAACTTATCATACACATCCTTGATTATGAACATGGTTCATGGAATAAACAATTGTAGTTTATAAGACAATAAATATAATGAAATATGTAGAGATGACCCTTATAAATAATACAATCGACTATGAAATAGATATGTTCCATACAATTAAGAAAAAACAATCATGTTAGGGCTACCCAAATGATATTTATAGAATCATTGTATTGATCTACCTAACTTTATACATGGTTTTAACATTTTATAATATCCCATGTACCATATTTTGGGATTTTGATAACCTCTTATATACAATACTTTTGGCCTTGGATAATCTATTGTGTACCCTTTTCGGTGAATGAATAACAATCATTATTAAATGCATCAGATAGAGATATATGTACCACAAATTAAATAATACAAAAAAAATTTCCACAAGCAAATAAAAACATTAATTATAACATTACCCATTGAATATAAATGGGTTTTATTAACACTTCATCATAGTATAACCCATGTAAATGAAATGTTTTCATAATTATGTTTTCAATTCATCATAACATAATAATGGAAATGAAACATGATTAATAAGAATAAAATTATCCTATTAATAAAAAATGAGGAGAAATAACAATGATGGTTCAATTAGAAAATATCCTATTAAACTGTTAGAATCACAAATTGATGTTCTCAATATATCATTGAAATTCTATAACATGATCATTATAAAATTCCTAAGGAAAATATTTTTCCATTATGAATATAATTATTTAAAATATAATTTCATAAAATATATATAATAATACATTTTCCATTAAATAACCCTTGAAAACATGTTTATTAACGTTAAAATTAATGAAAATCCATTACATCTATAATTGTCATTCTTGTCTTAGTGGATAAAAATGATACCTTTACACTTTTGGTAAAATATAAAAAGTTGTTAATTTTAATGAAAAAAATGATTACATTAAGAAATTTATTTTTAATGTAAAAAAATTATACACATGACATTAATAAAATCCGTTATCACTAGTAGAAATATTGTTGATATGGTTTTTAGAAGTCATGTATATGAATGAGAACATATTTTTGACTAAAGATAAAAATGATGTTGGGATTCAATGAAAAAATTCCATTTGTATGTTCTGTTGATAAAGAGTGGAAACTAATAGGAAAACATGTATTCTTCCACAATAAACATTTTATAATAATATTAAAGAATTTATTGAATTATAGTTTAAAATATTTCATTATTAGAATTTTATTCATAAAATCATCTAATAAAGACAATGATTTTTACATTAAACCATTACCACATATTTAACAACTAAATAGTATTCCCTAAGTTATGAAGAAATATATATTTATGTTTATATACAATAAATTTCATTATAATTATAATAAATTCAACATAGTGGATGTATGTAAACGACAAAAAATAATTTATTGGTGAATATGGAATAGGTCACCCAAATATAAAAGATCAACTATAAATCCCTTACCTCAAGTCTCAACATCATTTATACATGATCAAAAATCATATATAATTATTTTATTATAAATATTTTATAAAACCATATATATATACCATACTTTATAATATTTATTTATGACCTTTTATAACACCTTTATAAAAAATCCCATGTTAAAATCACATTATATGTAATACCGGCTTCATTTATCAAATTTATTTTGGTTTAGTATCATAACTACATTATATGATCTGTGTTTTCATAATTTTAAAATCTTATGCAAGATAAAAAATAATAATTTTTTTTATCATTTATAGATTAATCTAAAAAATTTGTACATAAAAAATTGATTAAACCATTCTTGGAGATGGTATGTCATACATATGCACGATTGATATTCAAATTTTAAAACAGATGGAATAAGGAAGATACATTATATATCAAATTTATATGGTCCTAATTATGTCATATAAAACACATATTATCATTAAATGTTTCCTTATTAATATTAATTTTATGAGTAAGTATGAAAGGAATCACAAGGCTTTGTGGGGTGGTTGTCCTCTATACACACAATATGCATTAACATATTCCCACAGAAGGGAAGTGAAAAGGAATATTTGATATTATAATTCAATATGTATAATTGTTTAATTAATTACATATATATTAATGAAATCTATCGTAATATTCATTCGTAAGAACTGACGATGGAAAATAAATTACACCAGTTTGAGATAAAGTAGTTCATTGTTCACATGATCGATAACTTCATTTCCAATTTAATGTAAGAGTATGTAGAATTAAATTTATCCATTAAATAAAAAATAATATATATATATATATATATATGATAATAATGTTATTATATCATTATATTTTATGAGGAATTGAATGTGGTGGATGAAAAATTGAAATAAAAATCATAGTTAAAAATGAAACCTCTTCTTCAGAAAACCTCCTATGGTTATCACTAAAAACATTCATAGGATGTTTTAATAATAAATATATGTATTAAATTATATGGTTAATAAATTAAAAAATTTATTTTGGAAGCTTATTTCAGAAATAAATGTATGTGTAATGATGAGGGAATGGGGTAGCCTTTTATTTGTGTGGGGGAGGACACTCTGAGAAAATTTGAAAAGAAAAAGTTGAACCTAAATTTTAAAAATTTTATTACGCTCTAAAATATAACATTTACAATAATTATTTCTGATAACGTAAATATATTTCACTAAAATGTGAAATTTTATATGTATTTATGTCATTTTAACCCTTATATTTTTAGTTTTACTCTGGTAAACATTTTTTATTCATATTTGTAATAATTAATTTTTAATTTTTTTATATTCATTTTTTTAAAAAATTATATTATTTTATTATATATAATTAACTGTTACAATTCATGAAATGGATTCTATATATTTAAATCCATTCAATAAAATTTAAAATTAAAATTTAAAAATAATCCCATATATGGAAAAAAATATTTTCCAATGATAATATCTTTATATAATGAGGATGATTCAATGAAAAAAACTAAATATTAATTGGATTATAATTTACTAATTTAGAATAATAAATATATTAATGAGAATTTTTATTTTTAAATCCATATTAAATAAATTTTTTCTAGTATGTATTTAATATGAAAATGCTGTTTAAAAAATCAGTATTTTTAACAATTCATCAAATAAATAATCATTTATGAATAATATAAATTTTTTAATAAAATATAATTTTAAAATGACTATTTAATTTTTGAATAAAAAATATATTTAAATATATTTAATTTTTTTAATGAAACATTTTCTGTATGATCACACAATAAAAAAATTATTTTTAATAAAAATATATTTTCAAAGTATTTAATGTCTATAGTAAATATTAAGTACTTTTTAATCTAATTATTTTTTTATTTAAAAATTATATATAAATTTCAAATTTTATTTTCTCAAATTAATTCCACAATCTATTTAAATAATGATATTTATATTATATCTAGGTTCGTTAAAAATTGGTGATTCTTTAAATTCAACAAATCGTGAAAATTAAATTTATATAATAAATATTTCATAAATATAAGCTTTTATATATACATATATTTTTGATTATTACTATTTGGGTGAAATTACGATATTCCATGGATTTCATATACCTATATTATTGACTCCAACATTGGGGTGCTTTGATGTGATTTCAAAGTAATTCCCATTACTATGATTATTAATTCTTTTGGAACATAAGGTGATTCCATGTCTCTATAATGTTATTATATTTATAAATGTGTGTATTCTACAATGTAATGGGACACCTGACACTGGATAATGTAGTTGTGGTTTACCCAATGATCAATCATGGATCTAAGTGTTGAAATTATTTCTTATTTAGGAAATTTTATATCATTATGTACATATAACACCCTTATAAAAGTGAGACCAAAAATTATTAATGTTTTTATCCATGTAAAAACAAAACACCATTCATTTAGACAATTTACCTAATAAGAAGTCAACTGTTATTCGTTATTTGAATGGAGTAATGATCAAGATGGGTGACCTTTGAAGAAGTATACTTTGGTGGGTATGAGTGAAAAATATCCCATTAGAAAAAAAATTGGCCTTCAGAGAAAAACAAAATTGATATATGACTGGTTCTGGATCTTGAGTGGACCCTAATGAGGAGGCCATATGCCTATGGGAAAACTGGTGGAACATAGTGGTCCAAGTCCAATGGACCAGTTTTGCAGGGGAGTTTTTATTCTAAACAAGTCACAATAGTTACAAAATAGTGTCAGGGTAGTCAGTACTAACTGACATGTCCTTCTATTAGGAATAGGGAATGTTATAATAGATATATGACATTAGTACTAGGTTAGGGGGACTATGTCATTGCCTCGTTAGCACTATGTAGTGTGCCATTTAGTTTCATAAAGTGGGAACTTTTTTTATCATTGATGTCACCTATGGTGAAGAACATTATGTTCACATGTGATTTATGATAATTTATTTGTGTTCATGATCGATGACTTGAAACACAGCTTCATAGGACATATATATATATATATATATATTGTGTTTCTTATAAGTTCAGTATTTAAATTCATTATTTTTATGCTATCATTTCAGTGTAGTTTCCCTCCTTCGATATATATTAACATTCATGTTATGTGATATATCCTTTTTGGAATTATTTTAGTCGACCAGGGAATGATGTTGTGAGAGTATATATATGATGACTATGAGTAAAAGGATGGATCAAAATCAGGGTTTGGTTCTAGGAGTGAAATAATATGGTTTTAGGTTATATGAATGGGTTTTCGGACATTTTATAAGGGAGATACTACATTGGGACTCGACCAAGGGAACTATGTTATTGTATTACCAACACAACACAGTGGACCTCCAAGATTACATAAAGTTAAAATCTATGTTTTTTTATTCATTTTGATTAATGTCACCTTGGGTGATGTAAAATATTTTGATATGTGATTTATGAGATTTTGTGGGTGTTCGTTCACCATTAATTGGAATATGGATTCACATTCCATATATATAAATACATGTTGTGTTTTATAGGAGTTCATTAATTGAATTCCATTTTTTATTCTATATATTAGAGAAAGATTATATTGTGATATATAGCATTTCATTCATGTCATTTCATTTATATTTTTTAGAATTTATAATTTTACAAATCATACTATTGTGTTATCAAATATATGATGACATTGACTGATGTTTAGGGATAGAATCCATGGTTAGTTCTTGGTGTGGTACGCCTTCTGCAAAAGGTAGAATCTAAGAAACAAACATGTGATCACATTTATTGTTTGATATAATCCTTTTATGATCCCATAAATTGATTTGTTTTTTTTCAAATAACACAATTTATTTCCAAAAGTGTAATTACAATGCACTGATCAATGTGAATATGTGTTAATTGAACAAAATAGAAGATCTAAGACAACTCTAAGAGAAACCCTCCCAAGGCTTGTGATTGGTTAGGGTGTGTATAGGGGTGCATTACGTGTTGGTCTGGGAGTGGTTCTAATGAATGGATTCATGATTAACCTATGGGCCTCATATGATATAACATTATGAGAGGAGATACCCAACATATAACATGTATGTGGTTTTTTGGTCTATGCTCTAATGTGTTAGTGACTTTATCTCTTCAATAAAGGATATATATTTTCCAATGTCCACAAGATCCATTTTTATATCATCAAAGGAATGTACATAATCATGAAATAATAGAGTTGGGTTGAGTATCTATATACATTTTATTTTTATTTATTGATTTCAAATAGAAATTATAAAAACATTATAGATTCTATTACCTTTATGAATGGAGTTATGTTAGATATTTGTGATGTTCCATCATAGACAATGTGGGAATTATTGATATGATGTATGATTAGTTTATTATGTCTTTAGAAGAATGGTGTTATATGAATTTTCTCCCTTCAGTTATATGATCCCCTATATTGGTCCTAGTGAAGATTGGTGTAGAGATACACCATGAAAATATAGTGATGAGGGAACAACTAGCTAGAGGTGACCTGATACCTGGATGGTTTATGGACAATAACGATGTAATCATGGTATAAGAGAGAGTAATATTACTTATAGTCATCATGGGGGAGATTATTTGGTATTACCATAGCACTATATAGTTTTTATGTTCTGATGTACCAATTTTGTATCATGATTTTCTAGGAATCAGTAATTGTGACCACGTAAGAAGATGGCAAATGATGGTTTTGCCTCCGAGTTCCTTACCAGACAGAGGGAAAATTATGAGAACCAGCATTATTTTGGGATATTGTAGAAACTCATAATATTTTTCTGGAAGATAGAGGATATCAAAATGAAGATTGTGACATGATTTCATAGGCCTCCACGGGTTTTTGGCATGTTATTGGTGATTTTCGATCAGTTAACAAATTCAAATATCCTTATATTTATCAGAGAAATTCACTCATTGTGGGAGATAGAAATTACCATTGTACAATAGATCATAATTTATCATGGAGATAGTTTGGGTTTTGTTATAGAAACTAATTTAAATATAACATTGTGATTATGGATGAGATTTTATAAAACCCTAAGGACTCAACTATGATTGACCTCTGCAAACTGACCTCAAATAGATATATAGTATGAGCAGACCATACACATATCAGGGGATATACTTCAATCATTTGTTTTATAACTTGATTCTGAATGGAATGATCACCTAGACATGAATTGTTTCTAAAAAAACAATACTATGAATCGATTCATGATTCACCATTGGAGGATCCTTATCATTGACCATCCCAATCACTGCATGTTAGAATGAGACATTTGAGATAATGGTTATGGCTGTGGTTTGTTTCATGATTCCATAAAGAGACTGTATCTTATTATGAAGAGGTTGATCCCTACTCAATGAAGATTGAGATTTTATACGATCTATAGAGGAGAAAAAAATATTTCAATGTGGACATTTAGATTTAATTGTTAGTGGTTCCCTAGTTAGGGAGGATTTGTCATTGGAAGCAGGTATATATAGAACCACTTTTTATTGGACCCCTTTAGATAATTTAGAAGATAGTGGTAGTGGAATATTGTATAGACCTACCATTTCATTATTGTCATATACATGATGTGTTCCAGGTGTCACAGATTCTAAGGTACATTCTTAACCCTATGGATGTTATTGATTATGAGGATATTGAGTTGGTGAATAACTATTATTATAAGGAGGATCTAGTTCCTATCATAGAATGATGTGAGAAGGTGTTGTGTGGAATTCCGGTAACCCTATTTTGGATTCTATGGCTACATGGACAAATCCAAGGGGAAATGATTGAATGCATGTTTAACGATCGAGCTCAGTGGAATTTTTTGTTTGAGAATGACATCTTGTGATACATATCTATGATAATATGTTGACGGTGGGAGAGAATTAAAATGTCCATATTGTTTAAGGATAACAATAACATTATTCATTAAAAATTAATAATTATATTTTTGTTAAGATATGTTTCCTTAATAAAAAAAATTTATAAATGATTTAAAATAGTTTCAATATTTTAAAATCCATATTACTATCTTGAAATAGAATATATAATATTTTCGATGGTAGGCTCTATGATATTGTGAGATTATAAGGCCCGTGGAGGCTTAGAGGAGATGAAATAAAAATATTAAACCAATTTTATTACAGGCATGAGATTAATTAAATATAATTCAATATCTCCAATATGGTGAAAACTATGAAAACATTGATGTCACCATTAGGTTTGATATTCTATTTTTTCCATAGGTGAGGTTTAACATTTATCATCATCGAATGTTTGGTTAAATCTCATTCAAGAATAATTTACTTAATGTTTTTAATCTATTATTTTTTTTGATGAAAAATTTTATATCTATCAAATTGTGAATTTTAAGAGAAACACGATACCACTATTAGGCCTCACATGTGTGGTTTACCCTGTTAAAAACATAAATTTTTTTGGTAATTTGATCAGATGAAACTTAATGTAATTTTATATAATATTTTTATTAATATAGTAATATTATTTCATTTTAATATTTCATTTGTTATATATTCTCCAACTTCATTGAATATAATAACATCAATAAAAGAATGGAATAATTTGAAAATCATTCAAATTGTCGATGACTTAATCCATTTCTGTTTCAAAGAATTATTATGGTGAAATCAATGACCCCATAATGAATTTACTATTGAAATGCCTATTAAAGAGTGTATTTTTATTTTTGATTTTATGTGATGTGATTTGGGGTTATTTATAAGCGATATTACATATTTGTGACAATAGTATATCCAAATGAGTTCAATATAACCTATAACTCCCCTACATGCAATAAATGAAAATTATCCAATTTGTTTTTGATGGTTGAGGAGTGAGATGAAACCAATTCCCCTCATTCGGTGCACTTCAAATGGTGGATTCTTCCCCAGTTATCATTATATATATAACGACCCATACTTTACATACATTTTTAATACTTCAAAAATTTAAGCACACTTATTACATCATATGATAAAACTACAAAGGACCGTATAGGTATAGTGTCTTTAGAAACTGGGAAACATAAACAACTAGTTCATAAATCTTCTACAGTGTCTCCCATTTATTTCATCATATCTAGGGTCCCTTTTAGCATATTCTACTTAATATCCATCTTCCTGACCTGGGGAAAAGAAAACATAAAAGGGTGAGCTCAAATGCTCAGCAAGGCAAATAAAGGAAATAAAAATCATATCATATCTTTTTGAAAATCATAACCTGCAAAATAGATCACAATATCTTAACATGGAACAAATCATAGGAATGAAAATGAGATCCCCATAATCATAACATAAAACTTGGAACTTTGTGGCATGCACACATAATCATGGAAAATCATTTCTTGTTAGTCATGACTCATCGCCAAGACTATCTTAGTGGACAAAGTCCCTTTCTGAACCGAGTTCACTCCTCGTTTCAGTCCTGTATCACTGAACCGAAATAACCTTCCGTTCCAGCCATGTCTATCTCATGAGATATAAAATCTGTACCCAATGCATTGGAGGGAGATATAGGTCCCACCCATCTTATAATGAATCCTTTCTTATGTGTGCCACATAATCATAAAACATACATCATCGCATAACACATGAAACAAAAATGGGATTCTTGAAACATCATGACATCATAAATCAATTCATATAAGATAAAGGAATTCATAAAAATATTTCCATCACAACATGATCAAATCAATGTAATAATAGGGATAAAAACAGAACCCTTTATTATCTTAGATGGAAAATAATTTTGAAAATCACTTGAACTCCATTCTTGAGGAAAATATCCTTTCTTCTTCAAAAACATTTTTCCTTTCATAACATGTCATACAACATTAAAATAAAAGAATTTGATTAAAAATAAACATGAAAACTTGTAAAGGAAGCTTCTTGGAAACAATGTTTTAAAAATCCATTCATGCCGTATAAGTTAAAAAAAACATTCTTCGTACTTTTGTCGGAAAAGTAAAAAAGTACCTCGTACGAAAAACGACAAAAGATTCCTTTCATATATTTTACAAAAAACATACCGAAGGGTAAAATTGGATATAAAATATTGTAGAAGGAAGGAAATAATATTACATATCGAGGGTACATGGATGTGGATGATAAAATACACCCCAGTAACTACCAAAGTAAAAACAATCTCGGATAAAAGTGAGATTGTGATATTTTCCCTTACCTTAGGTCCGATTAGCTTTGTACGTGTCCGAAGCTACTGTATAATGGTTTAAATAATGTTATTGACTTATTCCAGAATCATACATATTTATATGATATCATATATGGTCATATTATTAGCTTCTTGTTAGTAATATTTCATTGTTACTTGTTACTCGGGTCTTTATAACTTTTTGTTCTTATGCGTGTTTTGTCGAATAAATTCTTATTATTATCTTTAGGTTATAGATAATTCATTTCCAGAATGGTATTAGTGTATTATATACCATATTCATTCATTCAATTCATTTATATAATCATTATGAAATGAAGATCATGTAGAACGAGTCGCATCACATCGTGGAGACGGTATTCCGTACGTACGCACGAGTGATGATATCATTCCTATGATCGTGGAATTGTATTGGAGTATATATATATTATATCAGTATCAATATTACTTCATAATAATCATATTTAGTTACTCATTACACCATTATAACCATCCTTGTAAGGTGATGGTGGAAAATAGATTACACCACGGCGTGGAGACGGTATTCCGTACGTACGCACGCGTGGTGATTTCATTTTTCCGTAGGATGGATAGAAGGTGAAATAGGGTTGTTTCATATTTATAATAACATATAAGTATGTAAGTAATACTGATGTTATTACTTTATCATGAAACAACTAAAGAAGAAGAAGTTGAAGAAGAAAGAAATTGAAATGATCGGTAATGGATATTACCTCTTCTTTGGAACGCCTCTTTGAATCCTCCACTTAAGGAACTAAGATTGGTCTTTGGAGAAGACCAGGACCTCTAGGATTATTCTAGGGAAGTGGAGAGGAGAAAATGGCAGGGGTTGGCCGAGCTTGAGTGCTCAATTTGGTGTGAGGAGGAGGGGGAGGAGGTGCCCTTTTATAAGGGAGGAGAGGGGCACCTTAGGAATATCTCAAAATATTATTTTATATTAAAGTCAAAATCGGTTTATAATGGTTCCAAAGGGTCTTATTTCGAAGATAAAGTGGGTAAGGGTCGAAATCCTATCAACCAATAGGATTTAGACAAGTTTAGGGTATTATTTTAACCTTATCAATTAGATTTAACTCTAAGTTAAATAATTTAACTTTTACCATGTCTTTTTGTTTTCTTTCACTATATGGTTAATACACTTAATATAACATTCCAAACGAACCCCAAATTGTTTATTATTAAAATATATATCCTTATCTAAGTCATTTGGCCGAACCTTATATTTTTAGGAATAAAATAACAATTAATAATATAATATTTGATTTAAAAACTATTTTGTGTGAATTTTGACACTATTTGATATATGATTTTTGTGAAAGTCATAAAAGAATTATATGTTCGAACCAAGTTGATTAAATCAACATTAATATATCATAGTAACCTATAAAATTAGTTTAATTCATAAAAAGTCTCAAATTACATTTATTTTGGTGTTTATAACATCAATTATGTCAATATTTTATTAATAAGATAATTACTGCATCATCTTTGTGTCATAACTAAATTACATTATTTGATGTCTAAAAATTACAAATAAAATATCATCATGTAGGAAATCTTTTTTGCCTTCTAATGAATATTTACAATTGAATTTATCTTATGTATAACCCCATATTAAAAATGATTTACTTATTAAACTTTGATTTTAACTATTTTAACCCTTCTTTAAATAAATTAATATTAAATGTCCTAATCTAATCCAAGTGGGCCTAAATGGTCATATTTTATTCCTAAGTTTGTTTTTGGTCGAATTACACTTGTCCAATAGAATTAGGACATGTGTTAGGGTAATATTAATATCATATTTACCCTTAGTTACCCTATTTACTATTAACCGCGGTAAAAAAAAGTAAAAAGTTACTATTCACCAAAAAATTATTTTCATCTCATTGAACCACATTTTAGTCCTTGATATTAACCGTGTCTCTCGGATTTTCGAAATTCCAATCACAGAAGCGGTAAAATTAAGTTTTACGCAAAATTTAGTTTTTAACCTACCACTTAGTGGTTTCACTATTCATCAAAAATTGAAAGTTTTCAGAAAAATACCAAAATTTCACCCTAGGCTAATTTCGATATTCTGAGTCCAAAAATGAAGTCCATTTTGAAAAAATAAAATTTATAAAATTTCAAAAAGTGGTTATTACTATTCTTAACGGCTAGTTTTAATAGCATATTGTTGTTTAGTGAAACTCGGTATTGCGTACGACGCAAGCTATCGAGGAAGGTCGCGATTGCGTGTAAAGCAAGCCAAGAATGTGTTGTGTAGAAAAAGATTCCTTTGACGATTTATATAACATAAAAGTCTCGGGTGTTACATTCTACCCCCCTTAAAAAGAATTTCGCCCTCGAAATTCGTCACTTTGTAACAAACAGATGAGGATAATTCTCCCTCATCATATCCTCAAGCTCCCATGTAGATTCTTCAAGTTGGTGGTTCCTCCATAAAACTTTCACCAAGCGAGTGGTCTTGTTTCGTAGGACTTTTTCGCTACGATCCAGAATCTCTATCGGCTGTTCTTCATAAGAAAGATCTTGCTCCAGCGGTACAACTTCTGAGCTGAGTACATGTGAAGGATCTGGTATGTACTTTCTCAGGAGAGATACATGGAACACATCGTGAACTTGAGAGAGATTCGGTGGAAGCGCCAATCGGTAAGCTACCTTCCCAACACGATCCAATATTTCGAAAGGACCGATATATCTAGGGCTCAACTTCCCCTTCTTTCCAAATCTCATAACCCTCTTCCAGGGAGATATTCGTAAGAACGCTTTATCACCCACTACAAACACTAGGTCTTTTCTTCGGTTGTCTAAATAGCTTTTCTGTCGACTCTGAGCTGCTATTATGTGTTGTTGAATAGATCTGACCTTTTCTGCCATTTCATCAACGAGATCAGGTCCTAATAGCTTTCTTTCCCCAACTTCATCCCAGCAAGTTGGAGTCCTGCATTTCTTTCCATAGAGAGCTTCATAAGGAGCCATCTGAATACTGGAGTGAAAGCTATTATTATAAGAAAATTCCACCAAAGGTATGTGTTGATCCCAACCTCCTTTGAAATCCATAGAGCAAGCTCTCAACATATCTTCTAGGGTTTGAATTGTTCTCTCAGACTGACCGTCTGTCTGGGGATGATAAGCAGTGTTGAAACTCAACTCTGTATCCAGAGTATGCTGAAGACTTCGCCAGAACTTCGAGGTAAATCTCGGATCCCGATCAGATATAATAGAAAGGGGTACTCCATGTAATCTTACCACTTCCTTTACATATATCCTGGAAAGCTGATCTAGAGAGAAATCCTCTCTAATAGGAATGAAGTGTGCAGACTTTGTAAGACGATCAACTATGACCCAAATAGCATTATTGCCTTTGGATGTTTTAGGATGTCCCGTGACAAAGTCCATAGTGATGTTTTCCCATTTCCATTCGGGTATGGGTAATGGTTGTAACATCCCCTTAGACTTCTGTCTCTCAGCTTTAACTTGTTGACAAACCAAGCATCGAGAGACATATTCAGCAACATCTCTTTTCATGCCATCCCACCAGAAGTACTCTTTCAGGTCCCTATACATCTTCGTGCTTCCAGGATGAATAGAGAATGAAGAACTATGAGCCTCATCCAGCAGCTCTTTCTTTAATTCAGGGATGGGAGGAACACAAACCCGATTCCTGAACTTTATTATCCCATCACAATCAAGGTTGAATTCAGGAACATTTCTCACCTTCTTTTGTAACTCGACATTTTCTTTCTGTGCCTCTTTAATCTTCACATGTATAGATGGTTGAACATTCATTTGAGAAAGATAAGATTTTTCCCCTTCCATTATAATTCCAAGATCCATCCTTTGTAAATCCATAAATATTGGATCTTTTGTGATCCTCATCATGGATAAACTAGCATGGTCTTATCGACTTAATGCATCTTCCACCTTGTTTGCTTTCCCAGGGTGGTAATGGATTGAGCAGTCATAATCCTTAATCAGCTCCAACCATCTTCTTTGACGCATATTCAACTCCTTTTGTGTGAAAATATACTTTAAACTTTTATGATCAGTATAAATATCACACCTTTCACCATAAAGGTAATGCCTCCAAATCTTTAATGCAAAGATTACCGCAGCCAACTCCAAATCATGTGTTGGGTAATTTTGTTCATGGATTTTCAACTGTCGTGAGGCATAAGCTATCACCATATCATTTTGCATAAGAACACACCCCAATCCCTTCTTGGATGCATCACTGTATATCACAAACCTTTCTCCACTACAAGGCAGTGTGAGCACAGGTGCACTGGATAACCTTCTTTTCAACTCCTTGAAATTCTCTTCACATTCCCTTGTCCAGACAAACATAACTCCTTTCCGAGTCAACTTGGTGAGTGGATTAGATAATCGTGAAAAATCTTTTACAAAACGTCGATAATATCCAACCAAACCAAGAAAACTTCGGATCTCAGTTACTGTTGTTGGTCTCGACCATCTTTCGATAACCTCTGTTTTTGCTGGATCCACAGATATCCCCTCTTTTGAGATTATGTGACCCAAAAATGCAACTTTTTGAAGCCAAAATTCACACTTGGTAAATTTGGCATAAATCTTCTCCTTTCTCAGGGTCTTCAATATAATTCTAAAGTGATCTTCATGTTCTTCCTTGCTCTTTGAATAGACAAGAATATCGTCTATAAAGACTACCAAAAATTGATCAAGATAGTCTCTAAAGACTCTATTCATTAGATCCATGAAGATAGAAGGGGCATTAGTAAGACCAAATGGCATCACTATAAATTCATAGTGTCCATACCTTGTACGGAAAGCCGTCTTTGGTATATCCTCCTTTTTGACCCTTAATTGATGATACCCTGAACGAAGATCAATCTTGGAAAAGTATTGAGCTCCGCGTAGTTGGTCAAATAATTCATCAATGCGTGGGAGAGGATATTTGTTCTTGATAGTGATCTTGTTAAGTTCTCGATAATCAATGCAGAGTCTCATTGATCCATCTTTCTTCTTAACAAATAGAACATGTGCTCCCCAAGGTGACGCACTAGGGCATATGAATCCCTTATCAAGATTCTCTTGGAGTTGCTTCTTCAATTCCTGCAACTCAATTGGGGCCATTCTATAAGGTGTCTTTGAAATAGGCAAAGCACCCGGTACGAGTTCTATTGAAAACTCAACTTCACGATTTGGTGGAAGACCCGGTAATTCCTCCGGAAAGACATCATCAAACTCCCGTACAATGGGCATATTCTTAATCGTGAGTTTCTCACCAACCATTTGAGATAAATAACCTTCATTTAGTGGGATCAATACCCATAAGATGGAAGAAATTTCCACTTGAAGGTTATGTTCATCCTTGCATTGGTATACGATCGTAGATTGATCTGGAGTTTGAAATGTGACTTCCCTTCTTTGGCAATTGATATGAGCTCCATGTAGAGAAAGCCAATCAATGCCAAGAATCACATCAAATTCCACTAAAGGAAGGATCACAAGGTTTGCAGGAAGCACTTTCCCACAAACTTCGATCGGAGAAGAATTATAAACTTTTGATGCGATTGATGTGCCATTAGGTGTTGTCACGGCTAACTCAACATCTAATTGTTGAGATAATACGGTGATACCCTTAGAAAAGTCTTCAGAAATAAAAGAGTGGGTGGATCCAGAATCAAATAAAACATTTGCTACTTTAGAGTGGATGGTAAGTGTATCTTTCACCACATCGTTATCGTACTCCACATCGCTGATAGAAATTGCATGTGACTTTCCTTTGTCTTTAGCTTTAAGAGTTTGTTGACGTCGACCATCATCATCAACCCTTGTATTTGGGCATTGATTGGCATAATGCCCCATCTCCTTGCACTTGAAACATTGAAGTGTTGTAGGTTCATTCTGTGTATCCCTTCCTTTGTTTGCGTCATTAGACATCTTCTTCCCATTATCACGGCATTCAAATGCCCGATGACCTTCCTTTCCACATTTAAAACATTTAATTGTCCCTTTAAGACAACTCCCTCCATGTTTCTTTCCACACTTTGAGCATAAGGAAAATCTCATCTTCTTTTCTGTGTGCTCTTTAGATTTTTCTTTGAATTCCATCTTCCTCTTCTTATCAAACCCATGTGACTGATGGGTTACTCCAATCTCCATCTCGACTTTGAGAGCACATCGAACGATTTCCTCATAGCTATTGAAGTCTCTTATGGCTAACGCCCTTCGAAGACTTGGTTTTAAGCCACTAAAGAATCGATCGATCTTACTCTCAGGCTGGATAATAATACCAGAAGCGTACCTTGCAAGTCTTGTAAAATTTGCTTCATAGGTACCAACAGATTCATCATCCCTTTGCTTCAGTTCAATAAACTCTTTCTCCATCTTTGTTCGGAGAATACGAGGGAAGTACTTATTGAAAAATAAGTTCTTGAACTCGTCCCATTCCATAGACTCAATTTCATCCCTTTTCCTCGTATTCTTAACAAGATTCTACCATTGATCAGCATCTCCTTCCAAACGGTACACTGCTAGGATGACTTTATCATGCTCAGAACATTGAAGAACTGAAAATATCTTTTCAGTGGTACTAATCCATTGTTCAGCAACTAATGGATCAGTAGACCCGCTGAAAGAAGGTGGACGCTGCCTCATGAAGGATTCAACAAAATGTTGCTCCCTCCTTTGCTCGTTTGGAAATCCTGCATGATTCATAGCTTGAGAAAGTTGTGTGAGTATGGCTACAAGATTTTGCATTCCAGCTCCCATATCGTTTGGTTGCTCAGGGGGACAATCATTGCATTGCCCGTCGCATTCCGCATTAACACGGTTCCTTCGGGTTCCAGCCATTGACTAAAACCAAGAAGAATAGTGTGAGCAACACTAATTATAATAGGAAACCACATAATTCAAGAATAAAATTTTCAAGATTAAGGTCTTATCCTAGGTTATTGAAGGCCATTTCTAAAACACTAAGATTGTGTTCTATGCTTAGACTTATCCTTAGGGTTTTTACTAAGGCTTTCACATCCTAGTTTCCAAAGGTTGACTATACCTTTCCTCTGATACCAACTATAACGACCCATACTTTACATACATTTTTAATACTTCAAAAATTGAAGCACACTTATTACAACATATGATAAAACTACAAAGGACCGTATAGGTATAGTGTCTTTAGAAACTGGGAAACATAAACAACTGGTTCATAAATCTTCTACAGTGTCTCCCATTTATTTCATCATATCTAGGGTCCCTTTTAGCATATTCTACTTAATATCCATCTTCCTGACCTGGGGAAAAGAAAACATAAAAGGGTGAGCTCAAATGCTCAGCAAGGCAAATAAAGGAAATAAAAATCATATCATATCTTTTTGAAAATCATAACCTGCAAAAGAGATCACAATATCTTAACATGGAACAAATCATAGGAGTGAAAATGAGATCCCCATAATCATAACATAAAACTTGAAACTTTGTGGCATTCACACATAATCATGGAAAATCATTTCTTATTAGTCATGACTCATCGCCAAGACTATCTTAGTGGACAAAGTCCCATTCTGAACCGAGTTCACTCCTCGTTTCAGTCCTGTATCACTGAACCGAAATAACCTTCCGTTCCAGCCATGTCTATCTCATGAGATATAAAATCATTACCCAATGCATTGGAGGGAGATATAGTTCCCACCCATCTTATAATGAATCCTTTCTTATGTGTGCCACATAATCATAAAACATACATCATCGCATAACACATGAAACAAAAATGGGATTCTTGAAACATCATGACATCATAAATCAATTCATATAAGATAAAGGAATTCATAAAAATAATTCCATCACAACATGATCAAATCAATGTAATAATAGGGATAAAAATAGAACCCTTTATTATCTTAGATGGAAAATAATTTTGAAAATCACTTGAACTCCATTCTTGAGGAAAATATCCTTTCTTCTTCAAAAACATTTTTCCTTTCATAACATGTCATACAACTTTAAAATAAAAGAAGTTGATTAAAAATAAACTTGAAAACTTGTAAAGGAAGCTTCTTGGAAACAATGTTTTAAAAATCCATTCATGCCGTATAAGTTAAAAAAAACATTCTTCGTACTTTTGTCGGAAAAGTAAAAAAGTACCTCGTACGAAAAACGACAAAAGATTCCTTTCATATATTTTACAAAAAACATACCGAAGGGTAAAATTGGATATAAACTATTGTAGAAGGAAGGAAATAATATTACATATCGAGGGTACATGGATGTGGATGATAAAATACACCCCAGTAACTACCAAAGTAAAAACAATCTCGGATAAAAGTGAGATTGTGATATTTTCCCTTACCTTAGGTCCGATTAGCTTTGTACGTGTCCGAAGCTCCTGTATAATGGTTTAAATAATGTTATTGACTTATTCCAGAATCATACATATTTATATGATATCATATATGGTCATATTATTAGCTTCTTTTTAGTAATATTTCATTGTTACTTGTTACTCGGGTCTTTATAACTTTTTGTTCTTATGCGTGTTTTGTCGAATAAATTCTTATTCTTATCTTTAGGTTATAGATAATTCATTTCCAGAATGGTATTAGTGTATTATATACCATATTCATTCATTCAATTCATTTATATAATCATTATGAAATGAAGATCATGTAGAACGAGTCGCATCACATCGTGGAGACGGTATTCCGTACGTACGCACGAGTGATGATATCATTCCTATGATCGTGGAATTGTATTGGAGTATATATATATTATTTCAGTATCAATATTACTTCATAATAATCATATTTAGTTACTCATTACACCATTATAACCATCCTTGTAAGGTGATGGTGGAAAATAGATTACACCACGGCGTGGAGACGGTATTCCGTACGTACGCACGCGTGGTGATTTCATTTTTCCGTAGGATGGATAGAAGGTGAACTAGGGTTGTTTAATATTTATAATAACATATCAGTATGTAATTAATACTGATGTTATTACTTTATCATGAAACAACTAAAGAAGAAGAAGTTGAAGAAGAAAGAAATTGAAAAGATCGGTAATGGATATTACCTCTTCTTTGGAACGCCTCTTTGAATCCTCCACTTAAGGAACTAAGATTGGTCTTTGGAGAAGACCAGGACCTCTAGGATTATTCTAGGGAAGTGGAGAGGAGAAAATGGCAGGGGTTGGCCGAGCTTGAGTGCTCAATTTGGTGTGAGGAGGAGGGGGAGGAGGTGCCCTTTTATAAGGGAGGAGAGGGGTACCTTAGGAATATCTCAAAATATTATTTTATATTAAAGTCAAAATCGGTTTATAATGGTTCCAAAGGGTCTTATTTCGAAGATAAAGTGGGGAAGGGTCGAAATCCTATCAACCAATTGGATTTAGACAAGTTTAGGGTATTATTTTAACCGTATCAATTAGATTTAACTCTAAGTTAAATAATTTAACTTTTACCATGTCTTTTTGTTTTCTTTCACTATATGGTTAATACACTTACTATAACATGCCAAACGAACCCCAAATTGTTTATTATTAAAATATATATCCTTATCTAAGTCATTTGGCCGAACCATAGATTTTTAGGAATAAAATAACAATTAATAATATAATATTTGATTTAAAAACTATTTTGTGTCAATTTTGACACTATTTGATATATGATTTTTGTGAAAGTCATAAAAGACTTATATGTTCGAACCAAGTTGATCAAATCAACATTAATATATCATAGTAACATATAAAATTAGTTTAATTCATAAAAAGTCTCAAATTACATTTATTTTGGTGTTTATAACATCAATTATGTCAATATTTCATTAATAAGATAATTACTGCATCATTTTTGTGTCATAAATAAATTACATTATATGATGTCTAAAAATTACAAATAAAATATCATCATGTAGGAAATATTTTTAGCTTTCTAATGAATATTTACAATTGAATTTATCTTATGTATAACCCCATATTAAAAATGATTTACTTATTAAACTTTGATTTTAACTATTTTAACCCTTCTTTAAATAAATTAATAATAAATGTCCTAATCTAATCCAAGTGGGCCTAAATGGTCATATTTTATTCCTAAGTTTGTTTTTGGTCGAATTACACTTGTCCAATAGAATTAGGACATGTGTTAGGGTAATATTAATATCATATTTACCCTTAGTTACCCTATTTACTATTAACCGCGGTAAAAAAAAGTAAAAAGTTACTATTCACCAAAAAATTATTTTCATCTCATTGAACCACATTTTAGTCCTTGATATTAACCGTGTCTCTCGGATTTTCGAAATTCCAATCACAGAAGCGGTAAAATTAAGTTTTATGCAAAATTCAGTTTTTAACCTACCACTTAGTGGTTTCACTATTCATCAAAAATTGAAAGTTTTCAGAAAAATACCAAAATTTCACCCTAGGCTAATTTCGATATTCTGAGTCCAAAAATGAAGTCCATTTTGAAAAAATAAAATTTATAAAATTTCAAAAAGTGGTTATTACTATTCTTAACGGCTAGTTTTAATAGCATATTGTTGTTTAGTGAAACTCGGTATTGCGTACGACGCAAGCTATCGAGGAAGGTCGCGATTGCGTGTAAAGCAAGCCAAGCAAGTGTTGTGTAGAAAAAGATTCCTTTGACGATTTATATAACATAAAAGTCTCGGGTGTTACAATATATATATATATATATATTTCATACATTTTTACATCTTATAATTTATAGAAATAATGATGGTTTTTAAATAATTTAGTATCCAAGATTATGTAAAAATAATTCATACTAAATATTAAAAAAATTATTTATTGCTTAATCAAAAGATAATCACATCAAATAATAGGAATAATTTATTAAAATTATCAATGATAATTATTTTGGATTTTAAAAGATAGTTAATGAAAAAAATATTAAGAGATAATTATAATGAATTGTTAAAGGAGAACTATAAGAGAATATTAATGATAATTTTTAAAAAAACAATTGATAATTAGAAGTTAATTATCACGTGGAAAGGATTATCTAAATTATCATTTTATAATTACCCGGATAATCAAATGCTAATTATTAATATTAAAATATTATATTTCATAGATTATATATGATAATTATAAAAATTATGAATTGATAAATTCTTGATGATCAAATGATAATTATTAATATTATTAGGAAATAATTACGAGATTATCAAATAATAGTTATTAAAAGTATCAGACGATAATTTCAATGTTATCAATGCATAAATATTAATATTATAAAACAATAATTTCTATATTATCAGTTGATAATTGTTAAAATTATAAAAGGATAATAATGTTATAATAGAATGATAAAAATTAAAATTTACAAAATATAATTGCGAGATTACTAAAGGAAAATTATTAAAATTATGAAGTTATAATAGATATAATAATAAAGCATAATTTTTGAAATTATCTTACAATAATTTAATGATTTTGAAGGATAATAATTAAAATTATCTCAAAATAATAGCATTATTTCAGAAACATAATTATTAAAATTATCAAATGATAATTATTTGATTATAAAATGATAATTTAAAAATTATAGAAAATAATGCCTAGATTATCAAATAAAAATTTATATAATTAGTTACAAAACTATAATTATAATGGATAATATATAATATATTATCTAAACAAGATTATATATTATTATTTATAAATAATTCTCCCAATATAATTATAATAAATTATCAAAATATAATTAATTGGATAATTTATAAGAAATTATCAGAATATAAATATAAAGTATAATTTAAAATTAATTATCCAAAGGTAGTTATGAATGATAATTTATAATAACTTATTAACACATTACACTTATTGATATTTAATAATAAATTATCAATGAATGATTAAAAAAAATTAACAACATATTATTATAATGTTATTTCATTAAAAATTACATAAAACAATTTATTAAAGGATTATTTATGAGAAATTATAAATAGACCGTCATAAAGTATAATTCTAAAGAAAATACCAAAAAAATTATCAATGATAAATTATTATAAATTATCCAAATATAATTATTATTGAATATTTATAATAAATTGTTTTTTGATAATTATACAAAATAATAATAATATATTTATTAGGATATTTCAGGAGAAATTATCCTGAAATAATTATTAATGATTAATTTATGATATATTATCATGAAATTATTATAAAATGGTAAATTAGAATAAATTAATAAAATAACATTATTAATGGATGACTGGTGATAAAATATCAATATATAATTATAAAAGTATAATTAATGAGAACCGATTAAAATATAATTAAATATTATAATTTATTTGAAATTATTGATAGATAATTTTTCTTGAAGATATTTTTATGAGCATATATGTTGGATTAAAATGATAATTTAGAAATTATCCAAGGAGGGAGTGCCACATTTGTGGAAGGGGAATTCCCCTTGGGTATCTAAAAACTAAGTTAATAATAATTATAAAAAATAAAATTAACATTAAAATAACATTATTTTTAATCTTAAAACGTTCCATTAAATTTTTCTCCCCATTTGGTTATCATTTAAAATATTTTCATTTCATGTTTAATTTAATTAATATAATATATTTAAAAAATCACATCGCATTGTTCTAACTCTCATGAACCGATTCTGGATCATTGTTTTAATACTAGTTTATTTAATACAGGCAAAAAGTTTTAAATTCCTTGGATTTTTTATCAATTTAAAAAATGGGCGGATATAATAATATATATATGTATTTACCAAGAAGATTCATGGTCATCCACATAACTTTGTGGTTGAGTTCAAAATTGAACTCATTCCTATATCTAAATTAATATATAGGACTATCAACAGAATAACCCCCATTAAACATATATAATTTATGAAAAAATAAGGATACATTAACAATGGTATAATAGTCAATTGTTCTCTACTATATAATGAAATCTACAACGTTTTCAAGAATAATTATTGTTTTAAGTGTCTCTCCAGAGAATCTCATCAATTCTATAGCATCGCGATAAAGGAAAAAATTTCCCAATAATAAATAATGACATGTTTGATTAGTTTGATGTACCCAAATACAAATATTAGTAAATATTTTTTAGTTATAATTAAATAAAATTTTTAATGGAATATATTGACAATATAAACTATCATACAAGGTGTAGACATTATAGGTTCATAATAGTTCATTCAAGTTTCACGAACCATCTTGATAGGGACTAAACTGCAACAACCCAAAATCTTCCTCCAATATGCATGGGGTTAGAAACCATCACTGTGTTGGAATATCATATACATGAGAAGACATATCATAATTTAATAATACACATAAACACATGTCAAAGACCATACAATACATAAATGTAAAACAAATAAAACCAAGGCTAAATACATTCATAATCTTTTAACAAGAGAAAAAAATTAAGCACTGAATGAGATAAAGTGGAAAAATAGAGTCCATAAAAAACTCTAGAGCATCCAATCCTATTTTATAGTTAGAAAAAATATAAAACTAAATTTCCATTAAAAACATCAGTCTTTCTATCTCAAAATATATTCCACCAGTGCATATCCTCCCTTGACACTGTATAATGGGATATCATGTAAAAAATAAATGACATGTGCGGTTAGAGCCCACGTAGGGGAGATTAAAAAATTCCAAGTAGCACAAACCGAAAGAATTAACCAAATTGCATCAACGATCTCCATCTCATAAAATGAATATAACAATGATAAGAAAACCCCATCTAATCACAGAATGAAAACCATGCCTCCAAGATTTTTCAACCAAATAGTTCGCCAAAGGATTCTGCTAGATGATTCATGGAAATTCATGTACCTTTAGAACCCACTTCATTGGATATGATATCATTATAGACACCCATCTATGAGATCGTGGTTATTTTTACCATCCAAAGAAACTCAACAGAATTAGAGTACATCAATAACATGTTAGGGGATCACAAGTTGGACTGTTGGGGGACACCAAAAACCCAATCAATATCAAATAACACTGTAGGGGAACATATTCCAATGATATTTCGAACCATAAAAAATGTCCTAAAAGATAGAGGTTCAATTTAGCATAAATAGTGTTCACACTAATTCGATGAACCCAACATTGTGTATATGAAAAAATAATAGATGATCACACTTCCTTCAAAAATATAGACACCACTAACTCTATCAAAGACTCATCCTCTACAATGGATAACAATATAGAGTTTTTCACATAATACCAAACATTTCCCACAGGGGTCCACCGTTTCTGAAATCAGATGGAGTGGTGATTCCCCCCCCCCCATCTGCGTCCGCCCGTGCTGGGTCAGACCACCTGTGCTGGGACGAACCACCTGCGTCAGGCTGGACTTTCCACACTGGGTCAGGCCACCCGTGATGGGCCGAACCCCCGCGACGGGCCGAGGCGCGTCAGCTGGGCCAGACTGCGCCAGCCGCGCCAGGCCGCGTCCAACGGAGCTGGACCCGAACCTGGTTTAGGTCAACTCTATTCGGGCCGACCCAGGATGTATTGGTCCGGGTCGGACCGGGCCAAAACCCCCTGTTTATGGATAGATCTGTTCTAACGTCCATAACATGGGCTACAGACACTTGATCGATGCACCGTTAGTTGCGTTATGATCCTTGGATCGATACAGTAGTTTCAGTATGTTACACTTGATGTTTCGGTGAAGTTTTGGTATTTTCGGGTTGGTTCGAACCCAAATCCAACCGGGCCCTCGGAGCGAAAATGGTTATAACTGGAGTTCCGGACGTCCGATTGACGTGCCGTCGACTTTGATGGATTACTTTTTGTAAGACATATCTTTTGGTAAACATCACCTATGGTTTGACGTAGTTGGAGTATGGCCTAGTTGGATTGAACCCGAAATCCAACCGGGCCCCTTGAACTGGAAAGCCGATAACATTCAGACCAGACGTCTGTTTGGCAAACCAGCACCGGGTTGGTATTCTTGTTGAGAAACGGTCCCTATGAGTATAACCTATGATATTTCTAGGTACAATTGATATACGATCAGGTTGGTTCATATATGAAACCAACTGGGCCCCTGGGACTAAAAGTCTAATAACTCACAGACCGGGCGTCCGATTGACGCGCCGTCTGTTGCGTTGATACCCCTATGACAAAGCGGGCCTTTGAGATACTCCTTTCTGGGAC
>CAUJRU010000494.1:0-387500 GCA_963277665.1 Viscum album
AATATGAGTAATTCCCATAATTAATATATAATCCATGTGATCTACATAGAAACTATATAAGAAACATATAAACTATTCGACCCTCATACCAGCTACATGAGAATATAATGCGTGTTAATTTCTCATAACACGTCCAAATGTTTCTCTTGAATTGTTTGCGAAATCACATCCTCAATGTGAGCCTCATATGTGAAGTGTTAATCTGTTTGTGCACTCAGGGTAATTTTTAAAGCATAATTGAAGTATTTTTTAATAAATTAATGGGACCAGCAAAATTATATAGGGGAACCTATTACCAATAAACAACATAGAGTTTAAATGGGAATTTTATCTCCTCAAAACTGGATCATTTTCAAACTGATCAAACCCAATTTTGATGGGGGGATTTTGATTAGTCTTGTGAGGGCATGAAGAGTAAAAACCCATCATAAGGATGATTTTATATAGAATGGAAGATCAAAAGTTCAATTGAAAAATGGAAAATGATGAGATTTCACAAAGTATCTATATAAATAAATTGGAATGCTTTGTCAGGAATCATTGGTTTTGTGAAGTAGTCCTTCATGCGGTCCATCACACATTCATTAAATACATGGGTTATTCACATAGTGAACCAATTTCCCACCAACCTAAAACTATTTTTGGTCCCTAATAATTGATTATGGTCCCACCAGACACCTCTTTCATAGAATCATTTATTATATGCATCTCAGAGGTGATACTTCTAGTCCCACCACATAATACTCTGTGAAGATGATATTGTGTGTATAAACTCACCATTTGAGATAACATTATGAAGCTTTGTACTCTCAATAAGGCTATTCATTTTAGGAAGGTGGTTATCCAACACTACCTATAAATACCACATATATCATTAGAATAGAAACGTAGTGGAATAATTAAGGAAATATCCAAATAGAGACTTATCATTTTGGGAAAATTTGGATAAGCTTCTCATATTTAAATTTATGAAGGAATCCTTCATAAATTCCATATAAAAGGGGGGGGGGAATAAAAATAAAACACTCTATAAAGGACCACATGAATCACCTTCTGGAAACTAGTCTATTTGAATCCTTTATATAAGTTCAATCAAAAATTTAATTCATAAGATCTATTTACAAACACCCCATTTCCATATTCCTATATAGGAGAGACCTGATGATCCTCATTCATGGAGGGTGATTTGTGTAGAACTGTTCCCTTATGAATTAAACTTCAACCCTTTACTTATATGGGAAATTTTAAATTTTCATAACATGAATCACTATGTAATGTTGGTGAACCTAATTTCATTCATAAGACTCTATCTAATCCCCTTATTCTATGTAGAATTTGGTCCTATGGGTGCTTTGTGAAGTACTCGAATAATAATAAAATAGACCCTCCTATTTTTTATCCTATTCCCATGTAACCTACTTGGACCACATCAAACCAAATGAACTATATAGGCTCCTTTTACAAAGGTGAGATCCTTATAAAGTAAAAATCATGGAATTCACTAAAACCACAAGAAATGCATGATCAAGTCATTGTGCACAACATATCTCCCTCCATTGATCATGTGTTTCCTCGATAAAATGTGCCTACTAATTATCCAATATAAACAATAGGTCCCATATGGGATTTTCATTTAGGAATTACTTTGATAACTAAGATCCTCATCATAAGGACATCTATGAGACCCCCATATCACAGAACATAACATGGATTACCCAGGTTAAAGCATAATTATCATGGGATCTTGGTGGAATCCTGAGTCCACTCAATAACCCATGATTATATTCACCTACTCCTTATATGTAATCCCCAATAGTTCTTCAATTAATGATTTTTTCACCCTAAATCATAAATGAGAAAAGGATAGAGAATGTTACTTGATAATAATATACACCAATTTAGATTTCATAAAGGCTATCCATTGAATTATCCCACACATATATTTCGTTCTCCTTAGAAACATCAAGCTTCTCCTACTAGGTATAATCCATAATCAATTAATTCCACATTAATTACCTCATCCTAAAAACCTATTAATGTGGAATCCTTCATAATAGGGAACCCCTATATTCATAATACATACTAAATACTTTATTTAACCCTCTATCATGACATAATTTTACCTACAGTATAAAGTTAAACCACATGGTCAATTTCCTAGTCGTAAAAAATTAAACTGCACAAATAAGTACATACCGCATGATATTAAAATACATGGTATGGTTCTATCACATGACCTTAATGTATACCATTGTAATTATGTATTCTTTTATTCATAATAATTTGGATACATAGGATAACAATCTGTGGATCAAACCTAACATCTAAAACTATAACCCACATGTAGTCCCATATTCTCATTGGGTACCATAATATATTTGTCATTCAGACCATATTCCCTATGAGACAAAAAAATATATCCCTTCTTAGCCTCTTTATCATCCATATGTGACCATACTCCCCATATACTTATCTAATTGGTCAATATCTCCCATTATCTATATAATAAATTCTAAATGGGCTATATTCCCTATGATATTGTATTTTTAAAGGGATATATTCCCAATAAGGTGAACTAGAATGGTCCACTCATGTGTAAGTCTGCCATCATCCATTTCTTGGTAACTTTTTTCTATTATTCCACTCCATATTACTTTAATCTATATATATGTGTTCAAGGCTACATGACCTTAAAAGAAAAGACTATAGTCCTTATATCACAACATTAAATGTAATTATGTGTCCCATTAACTAGAAAAAATCAATGTGTAATATGATTTCCTTAACGAGGATACATATGAGTCCCTTTCATGGTAACAATACCAACTCCAAAATACCTTCTAACATCCTATAAAGTGATAAAGTATAGAGCACCTAGTTATATGGGTTTCAAATGAAAATAAAACACTAAGTAAATGAAAAATACAGAATTTATGATATATAAAGATGATCATGTTAAAGGATAATCTTAGATACATATATATGATCATGTTGATCAAGAATATTATATATATATATATATGTGTGTGTGTTCAAATTGATATATAGTAACAATTATATCACAGACACAATTGTTACAAGTCCCACACTATGATTTGGGAAGGGTTCATAAATATGATTTAAATCTATAAGAGATTAAATAAGTAGGTAAAAATTCCCTCAATAAGGTGTGATGAGATCAACCTACCATATTCTATACCAACACAAATTTCTATAGAGTATCTAGAAATGTCCATGTGACTACCTTCCATTGGAATTAATGTTCATACAGAATGAAAACAATCATGGTTTGAAAATATAGAGGAATTTTCATCAAGAAAATATCCTTGAAAGGTAATGTATTCCATATCATTAGGAGGAATATATATCTAATTATAGTTGGTGTAACCATCTATAACAGAGAGGTCTTGGAATCAAACTATAACATAAATCAGTATCCCTATGATTGGATCTAGGTTTCCATAATTCAGACTGTGATGAATAAGATCCCTAATGTTAATGTGGGATTGAATTTAACGATTTTTATTATTTATTGGAATTATTTAAGATATTTATTTTATGTAATAGAAATCCAAAATTAAATTGGATTTGATGATATTATCATCATTTTCTTCCAACTTGGTAGTATTGGTCACATGCATCTTCCTTGTCGCCTAATTATAGTCATGATGGTAACCTGGAAGACCAAGATGATGGGTATTCACTTTATGATCCAACGAAAAAATATATGGGTAGTTCATGGTGATTTTTCTTCAAGAACGATATATATATGTATATATCTATTTATTTATTTGATTCATGGTGGCACTCATCAATGTGGGTCCCATATCTTCTTCTATTAAAAGATTCACTGGTTTGAGCTCATCAATAGTGGTCAAGAGACCTTACTCAAATGATGGAGGGGAGACTCTGATGTCGTTTTCTTCCTATTCATAATTATCAATTGTAGATGATGATATAACTCCATTAAATACCAAATAATACTTGTGGGAATCATTATTATGGTTATTACTATTAGGGTCATGGGTTTTATGGGAATTATTTACACTTTCTTCATGGATGGGTTTAGATAATGTAACTGATATCATGAGAATTTTGGAAAGTATTTTTAGCCCCCATGGTCATATGATTTTCTAAGGTTTGAGATCTATTTGACCAGAGATCCTTGGATATGTGGTATAAATATCAACCAGGCATGATTTCAATTAGATTTTATCTGGGGTGAGATATACTTCCTTGGATGGTGTAATAATATTTTCTTTTGATAAAAGTGACTATTCAGTAAGAATATCCACCTGGCCATTATATGAGAGAAAAATAATTGTGTTTTTTTATAGATTAGTAGGAGCTGCATAACTTGGTGAACCCAAAGATCTATAGTCATCAACTCAGTCTAGTTAGTAAGTAGCATACATTACTCACTTATATTCCTATATAAAAGGAGAAGAGTAGCTACCAAGCCATTGGGGTAGTGATCTAGATTGAATTATTCACTATTTCTTCCTTCCATTCCATTTTATAGAAAAAATCATCTTTGTGTTGAGATTCACTGGAGTCAAAATATGAATATTCACTCTATAATACCCTAACACATACATGAAATAATTATTCCAGGTATTTAGGGTATGATGAGGGTACTACTGTATGCACTTGGAGCCATGGCTTCACAAGAAAGACATTGAATGCAATTTCTTGACCGACTACCAAAAATAAAAAGTTGTACATGAGGTATCTAAACTAGGATTTGAACTTGATCGTATTGAGTGAATTGTTCTCACTATAGTCATATACTGTAATGTTATGGTTAGATAATGATAAGACAACCTTGAAGCATCCCAAACATTTGAGAGCCAACATAGGAATGATTCTAATTATCGAGTCAAATTTGATTAATTACATATGGAAATTGACATTATAATTCTTTCCAAACATAGATAGGTGACTTATGTTTATTTATATGGAAACCACTATGTCTTTTTCTATTAATGCAATGAACATATGTAATTCAACATGGATGGTATCTACATGAAATTCCTCAGCTGCAATGATATCAACCAAAAAATTACAAGGACATTAAAGGGTCTCAATGAGTTCTTCCTTGATATCTTTTAAGATGTGGAGTGCATATATACTTGAAAATTTATTGATAAAATGTATTAATGATTAAGGATTCCATATTTTTTGATAAGGGGTCTATGTTTCCCATCATGAGGTTGATACCTAACCCATGGATTTGAAGCTGTGACTATGTATGTTGATGATTCAATTCTGAATTTGAATCTTTGGGTATATTTATCACCTACGCCTTAGGCCAGTCTTTCCTTTCAACATACTGATGTTGAATAGATTGTAATATGTCTTCCAATCGATCATCATGTATGATTGGATAAAAAAAAATCACTGAATGATTCTGGAGTAGATTGGTGGGCTTCATCCGTACATATGGATTTAATGAAAACATGGCATCAACATTTGGGTATACCATGAATTCATCATCCTCAAACTCCTCACCCTCTATAACATCCTCCTCAGTGATCAATTGTGATTTCTAGTTAATATTCATCTTCTTCATCATAGAAGGGATCTGTCATGTGAATGAAATTAACTGAGACATATTGTTAATCCTTATATGATGAGGGTTTTATTTGGTATGGTAGTTACAACCCTCCAAATATTATGTGTATAAGGTGTTGAAAAGTCTAGATTATGTTGGGTTTTGTATATGGTACATAATCTCATGCCTTTTTTACTCCAATTACACTATCTTTTATAAGACTACGATAGATATGTTATCTCTAGAATTATATAGGAAATTGGGATTGCAACTGATTTATTCTATTATTAATTATAGATAGAATTATAGTAGTTGATTAATTTCCTAGTCATATAGTGATTAAACTTCTATGAGCCTATATTTAAAATACCCTTACATTCTCCATTCTAATCATGAGGATAATAGAGGCATAAAAAACATGTGTTGGGGGATAATCCAATATAACCTTCCCTGAGTCAATAATATTTAGGAGGACATATTTGAAGATGAATCATTATAGGATATTATAACACAAAATTTGATCAAATTTATAGTAGTAATGTTCAGTCTTTAGGATTGATCTCACAGGGTTTCTAAGCTTCTATAATAAATATTAGGTTATTATTCAAGGTTCAAATGAAAAACCTAAAACATTAACTTTTTGAATAGAGTAATACACATTCATTAAATATTCATATCTCAGATAATTTTGATATTTATTTCCCTCCTTTATAGGGAGTATTCTATATAATTGTTTTTATAAATGAGGCAACATATGGTATTTAAGAATCCTAGGTGTTGGAGTTGGTATTGGTATTTGTTTGAGTGAAATAATCAGAATTTATGATTTAAAATATATTATTTACTTATGCCACTATTGTTAGTGGAGATTTGTTCTTATTGAATTGAATGGAATCCAATAAAAATTATGAAATAGTATGAACATACTAATATTTACAAGGATATTACATTGGAATCAGTGGTGTCTATAAACAATCCCATAGATTTTCTATGCATATCTGGAGTAACAACTCTTATAGGATTTTAACATTCCTAGAATAATTTAGAACCTTCCATATAGTGATGAGGTCTTAGATCCTCACATTTTTATGTTGTTTGCAAATCTAAAGGCCATGGATCATCGTATTCCTCAACATGGATTACATGAACCATGCCCAGTTCCACCTAACCTGACACCCAACTAGGCCTATGGAAAGGACCAAAGAGAATTTCTAATCTCCACAAGCTAGAAAATAGTATATTGGTATCAGAAATGAACTATTGGGAACTATTCAACCCATGATATAAAACCATAAACAATACTCAAGAGTAAAACATCACACTAAGATCAATATCTATAATAAAAAAAGATACAAAAATTCCACATTAAATTTTTTAGAACTTTAACCAAAAACCAAATGGGGAAAGAAACCAACTAAACCAAAACCCAAAAACCTCTTTGAGGAAAGATGACCATCAACCCCAATCCACCACCACCAACACATATAAAATAAAAACACCTGAAACTGTATCCAACATCACTATCACGATACATATTTCCTTTACTTGGGTTATACATTACAATGTCTATATACACCCAAAGATATATATAGGGTGTGACCCAAATCCTTTTAGGATTCCCCAAAAAAATAAATATTCCATGCCATAACATTAGAATAAAATTTAACATGAATTTTTTATGAATGAAATTAAAAAAAATTTATGAAAATATTTTAATGAATAAATTTTAATGAAAAAAATTTATCAAATGAATCATGATTTTTAATTATAAAGAAAGAATGGTCCAATGTATTCCAATGATGATCACCACATCACAAGATAGAAACATTTCATGGTAAATAAATATAGTCTCTAGCTCTATTGGATCCCTAAGAACCTCTTATCTTAGTAAAATGTGGAATAACAACCATAAACCATAGTGTAATCATGCACAAGACACTATAGGGGAATACATCAAAAGTTCTAGTGGCCACCAATCATCATCGATGTTTAATCAGTGTTGTAGTGTCAGTTTAGTTGAAGAAACTATGCCTTAGCCCATCGACCAGACTAGTGTACTAGTCTTAGTCCTCCCACCAAGATACATAGGATTTCCTATTTCCTTAACTTAATATTTCACATGTCACATAAATCACCTCTTTCACATTTACACATAAAGTATCATAAACACACATGGTAGACAACCACTTTTTGTAGAAAAAACCCAATTCATGTTCAAACTCATAACAAATCCATTTTTAAACATTCTTCTCACCAATTTGACAACTCATTAAACCTATTTCAAAACAAAATAAAGAAGGAACACATGAAATAAAACCATCTCCATTTGTAAAAATCCCTTTTAACAACATAAAAACCATGAATCATTTGGGAAACACATTTTTAAAATTTCACAGGATCTATAGAATACATTTAATAAGTAATGCAAGAATACTAAAATCATCTAATAATACTAAAACATGGAATCACCTACCTCAATCTTGGAAACTTCTAGAATTCAGTGGAAAACCACAAATTCACCACAAAAGAACCCTATCAAGGAAATATAAAACCAAAAGAATATATATTTAACCTAAAGCCCCATGATTTAACTCTTATTAGTTCAACCAACCCATTGGAAAAGAAGAACTCAAAGGATGAGGAAGATGAGACCTATAATAAGAGGGAATTCATAAGGAAAGAGACTTAATTGGTGATTCCTTGAAGATCCCATAGAAAATCCACCCAGAAAATGTATTTAAAGGGGAAAAATAAGGGTAATAGAAGGCTTCTAGGGCTGAAAATCATATATGATTCAAATAAAGGGTTGTATGGGGTTAAAATCTGGTAAGGGTATAAAGCTAAACTCTAATTTTTAATGACCTTGACAGGCCGCACAGTTATCCTGAAAGGTTTTTCAAACCATTTGGAAATATTTCATCCCTATTTATCTAAGATGAATAAGGATACATGGTTTCTTGGGTGAGGTTTCATGCCCATGCAGTTGGTCATGTCACCTTGATAGAGCCACTGTCTAGGGAACATATTCTTTCATGGGTTGGAACATATTTTCCCCTAATCATTCCCCAATTGTGTTCCACCTTCTTTCGGGTCCAAAAAATCCATTTTTATCCAAAAAATATTAGGGATTCCAATAGATAAATTCAAGATAAGAAATAAAAAAAGGAATAAATCAAAATAGAATCACGTTTTTGAAGATTTTTTCCACCTTGAAAACATTCTCCCCTCAAAAATTCACTCTTATGTCTGATCAGAGAACAAAATTGTATACTGCTCCCCAACCCAATATTTACACTCCCATGTCTCATTATCATCATTACAATGATTCCAAAGAACTCTGAAAAATGTTATGGAATTTCCCCAAATAACCATATCTTGGGAATCCACAATCCACATAGGCCATTAATATAAAGATAAATATATCTCCAATTCCAATTTTTCCCAATTCAACACATGGTACAGAATGGGATTATACTTCGTCAGATGAGTTACATTGAATAAGAAATGAATTGATTTCAATTGATATGGAAAATCAAAATGGTATTCCACCTTACCAACTCTCTCAGTAACCTGAAATTATCTGACATACCTCGATGTTATCTTCCATTGATTACCAAGATGGTGGTGATCCATGTGAGGATCCACCTTCAAAAACACCTAATCATCCATAGAGAACTTCAATACTCAATAATTATGATTTTAATAAGGCTTATAACAAGTATGAGGTATCATCAAGCACATCCAGATAAATAAAACTTTTTTAGATGTCTCTTGCATGACACTCAGCCCCAACAATGACTTATAACCCACCTCAGACCAATATAAAAGAGACTTAAATGGGAGATAATAAATATCCTAAATGGGATCAATTTTTATTTAGAATTGGTAACAATTATTATAGGAAAATTCAACTATCCCAAAGTGGTTATACCACATGCCTATAATATCAAAAACACAAACTCGTATCATATATTCAAAGATCTGATTTAACTACTCTATCTGACCATCCTTTTGAGAGTGGTATTCTATACTCAACTGGACATGCGATACAATTTCCTTGTGAAGGACTTACCAAAACCAAGAGGTAAAATGGGGGTCCCTATCTGAAACAATATGTACTAGAACATCATGAATCCTCTCTATCATCTAGTTGTACAACTGAACCAACTCATCCACCTTGGTAGAATGCTTTTTTGGAATGTAGTGGATGTATTTGGTTAGATGGTCAATCACTACCCAAATAGCAACCCATCCCAAATGTTTGCAAAGAAATATGACAATAAAATCAATGTGAAACTCATACCACTTCCAAGTAGGAATAAGAAAATCCTGAAGTAATGTAGTGGGTATCTGGTTCTCTTCTTTTACCTGCTGGTTATTATAATACTAGGATATAAAGTCAGATATGTTTTATCTCATACCTAGCCACTAGAACTGAAGATACACATCATAAATCATCTTTGTGGTACCTAGATGAATGGACAACTAAGAATAGTGTCTATACAACATCACTATCTTCCAAAAAGAAAAAGACATCATGAAGAGAACCTAGAAATAGAGGACTCCCTCGGGAGACAACAACCGTTCACATAACCCCCACCCACTATTTAGGAATTATAAAGAATTATGGAACATCTCATCACATGGATTCTCTTTTCGAATCAATTACATAAGGTAAGCTTCCATCTGGACATAGGATAAGAACCAACCTATACAATGTTACTTCATCTCCAAATGAAACTGGGAAAAAAGCCCCATCAAAGACCACTCATCAATAGACTCCTTCAATCCTTAAACCAACACTTTCTTGATCCAGGCTTTTAAAACCACATTACCTTTTCCTAGGGTGTAGATGATAACAAAAATGAACCCCTTAAGGTACATTACCCAATGATGTTTCTTTAAATTTTTATTCTTTTGGAAGAATATGAAATCCATACTCTTATAATTTGAATAAACCACAAACATATCCCAAAAAAGATAATAACACCATGTCCTCAAGGCATGCATCATCCCTAATAACTATAGCTCATGGGTTGGATAATTATTTTCATGTGGCCAAAGTTGGAAACAACCATAAGCCAGGACATTCTTATCTTACATCCACACACAACCAAGACCCATACCTCAATCATTATAATAGACCATGTGTACCTTTACAGGTTCCAATAAATAGAAACAGGGTTGTGTTTAATCGATTCTTATGTTCGTCAAAGGAAACATGACATTATATATATATTAAAAAATCAACCCCTTCTAGGTGAGAGCCATCATGGGTGAGGAAAGGTATGAAAGGTCTCTGATGAGCTTTCTATAATACCCTTCCATGACAAAAAAACATTTTATCTTGAAAACATTCTTCGGTTTTTACCCTGAAATCACTACATTGATCTTCTTAGGGTCCACTAAAACGGCTTGTTCTGAGATCACATGACCCATAACCTTTACATACCTAACCTAGAAGGTGCACTTGGAAAATTTTACATAGCGAATATGATCCTAATGTGTGATCAACACTATCATAAAATTATGCTCACGTTCCTCCTTAGTCTGGTAACAGAGTAGGATTTCATCCACAAACACATTGATAATGGAGTCAATATACAAGAGGAACACCCAATTCATATGATCCATAAAGACTACCTGAACATTCGTCAACCCACATGGAATAAATAAATACTCAAAATGGTCATACCTATATCAAAAATCCATTTTCATAACATCCATATCTCTTACTCTGACTTGGAGATACCATGAACAGAAATAAACCATAGATAACCACTATTACCATTTGATATGATTGAAAAGGTAATCAATACAGGGAAAAGGTTATTTGTTATTGAATGTTACCTTATTCAGATTTAGGTGATCAATACACTACTGGAGATATCCATAAAACTTCTTTCCAAACAAGACTGGGGAAATCCACGGTGGAACACTCGAGTGAATGTATCCTTTGGACTCCTAATTTTTAATCTATACCATTCATTCCAGCAACTCGGTGGCATTCATAAGGTATGAGGGAATATATTTCAATTGTGTTCTCAACACCAAATCAATGGTGAACTCCAAATCCCTCTTCAGAGGAAAACCCAATAAGTCTTATAGAAATTCCTCTAGTAACTCTTCTAAAACAAGAGATATTCTACCCCCTGGAATACTACAATCGTCCTCTAACATGAGTGATGAAAACTAATGAATGACATTTACCAAATCTATAATTGGTGATCCAGAACATCCTAACTAGGGATCCCATTCACCCTGAAAAAATGGGTACTACAATCAGGTTCTTTAAATCTCACTCTTCGACATTAAAAATCAATGTGCACCTGAAAATGAACCATCCAATCCGTACAGTGGATTGAGCCAAAGAAGTCCATTTCAAAAACTAGAAAATCCCATTCTCATTCAACCTATAACATGGTGAGTTCACAATAAGGACACATGAAACCCTTACCTCACTTATTACCAAGTAGTTTTAGCATATCCATCGCATAAGGCATATGCTTAGTAAATAATTTCATCAAATCCACAAGATAAGAAGAAATAAATGAAATAGAGGCATCATTGTTAAAAAAGAAACAAATATAGATGATGAAATAAGAATAGTAAATTGAATTATTGTAGGTAATACATCATATTTTTCTGGTGCTTGATCCATAGCAAGAAGATTCCATTTCTCTACCTAATTCTAGGAATGGCCATTGGTATGTGGGTTTACCTTGTCTTGAATCAGATGAGAAGAATATCCATATCTACCACCATAACCACCATAACTAGAACCCAATATCCAAGATAGATATGATTATTCTGGAATCCCCTCGAAGGTATAGACCCTTCCCCACTCTTATATGTCAATGATTCCTTGAAATATTGTTGCAAGTGTCCCATAGTTCCACATAGATGACATGGTATGGGTGGACCTAAAGACATAGACCTCACATTCCATGCTTTTCCACACTGGTGGAATATAACTACCCAGAACATGAATCCATCAATGAAAATGACTAAGAAGTATGGCCTGAGCTACCAACTCCCTTTTTCCTCCTTATCCCTATTCCACTTATTCTCAGATGAACTTCCACTACCCTGAACCACTATTTACACAACACCAGAAAACCATACTTTCATCTGTGATCAATCTCAACCATCAAAGCATGATCAACTACCTCATTATAAGTATTCCAAATGAACAAAAATACATGAAATCTAATATCTTATCACATGACCATTTTGAAATTTTTATCATCGAGATTCACATTAGAAACTACATCGGGTGAAAATATAACCAACACTTCCAAGAAATTGGCATACTCCATCACGGTATGACCCCCTGATGAAGTTAAAAAAACTCCTAGGTCTTGGAGAAGGACAAGGTATTAGGTAAATAATTCTCCTTGAAGATGAACGTGATTTTCATCTTTCTCGTCTTCTCATTATTCCTAACATGAAATATAAAGTCCCTCTACCTCAGACTTTAAACTTTTAATAAAAATGATTCACACTTCACCTTTACTTCCTTAGGAGTATCTAGAAACCCATAAAACCTATATATTTTCTCAAACCACTCCAATTCCTCCTATGGATCTATTCTATAAAAAACATTATGGTGAATTGTTCTTGAATAAATCCTAATATTTGTCCCTTCCTAGTCCTGGTTCGATTTCTTTAACTTGAGTGGGTCAAGAGAGCACAACCTTACCTAAGGCTTGGCTAGCCCGAACCACAAATTCTACTAGTCTCTGATTAATTATTGAGTGGTAACTATCTATTACCTTTTTATATGGTTTCATGGGAATTCTATGGGGAGGAATATTTATATATCAAGAAAAAACCATATGAAAAACTATCAATAAATCATTCTGAAATTTTTAGGAACAACAGAAAACACTAAAAACTTCCAAAATTCAAAATAAAACCATAAAAACTCAATAACAAGTCCAAACAACTTCACCATCTCTCGGTGTCTATATAAAGTCTACAAACTATACATCTCACCTAGTGGAAAAGTAAACCAAGTTCCCATATTCCATGATGACTCAAGATCTATCATGAGGGGTGTTGGCTAGACACCCCACCTTCAACTAGATCCTCAAGCCCAAAAATCCAAGATCTAGTCCGTCCAGACTCTCCCAAATATCATAACCCAATGAATGGATGAAAACCTAGCTATGATACAATTTTTTCTTGAATCAAGTTTTGGTTCCATCCACTCTAACTCCCAAATCGTCCCATAGAAAGTTATAAAGAGCCTTCTTGATATCCACGGGCTGGAAACTAGTGACTAAGTATTTATAACTCACTATTGGGAATGATTTCACCCAAGATAAACATCCATAAAAAGTACAGAAGTGTAAAACATCACCCCAAGATCTATATCCAAAAAAAATTGGAAAAAAATTCCAAGTTAAACATTTTACATGTTTAAAAAAAATAGGGAAAAACAACTAACCCACAACACAAAAACCTCCATGTGATTAGAGGTTCATCAACCCAATCCACCACTGCCCACACCTACAAGATAAAAACACTAAAAATCTGATCCACCATCTCCACCGCAATATATATTACCTTTACCTGGGTCATACACAACAAAGTCTACATAAAACCAAATGTGTATATAGGGTGTGAGACAAATCCCAGTAGGATTCCACCCCAAAATAAAGATTCAATGACATAACATTAGAAGATAAGGGATGAAATTTTAAAGAAAATCATTTTTCAAAGGAAACATGATTTTCAATTATAATGAAATCATGGGCCACTGTATGATAACGGTGAGCCCCCCAACATAAGAGAGAAACATGTTACAGGAAATCCATATAGGCTCTAGCTATAGTGGGTCTCTAGTAACCTTGTATATCAATGAAACATGGTATAGAAACTATAATTCATAGTGTCCTCATGAACATGCCACTATAGGGGAATCCATTCCATGTTCTAATGACTCTCATGTCGAAGAACTACAAAATATGGATAAAATGAAAGAAAAAAAAGGCTGATGATTATGAAGAGAATCAAAAGTCAGATAATGTTCAGAATCTGAAAGCTAGAAATGATGATCTAGTAGCACAATTTTCTGAAGAAGTTCAGAAGAATCGAATCCTATAACAAGAGAATGAATCTGTCCCTAAATCTGTTTCTAAGGAAAAATTGAAAGTAGTGAAACAAAGTGCAATGGTGGAAAATATGACACGTGAATTGGAAGATGAGATAAGAAGAGGGAAGCTTCTCAAGAGAAAACATGATGTCCAACTTGAATCAAGGGAGACAGAGATTCAAAAGTTGGAAGAAGAGCTAGAATCAATTAAGAAGGAATTAGAGAGTTCCAATGATAGAGGAAAGCCTAAAATGAAGGATGCCTTGTATTTACTATTTGATCATCCTTCGACAAGTGATGATAAAATGAAGATCAGATATGCTGTTTCGGAAGAGAAACAACAAAATATTTTATCATCTCAAAGACCAGCATGTTTTGGAAAATCTGGTATTGGATTTGATGAATCACCTCCCATCCATGATAAGAAGAGAGCTGTGAACAACTCCAGAAATGGAGAAAATCATGTTGGTGCGGGAGATAGGCCTAAGAGGATAGCTACAAGAAGAAGTGATGACATGTGCTATTTCTATGGGATTCAGGGCCACACGTCAAGCTTCTGTCTAGAGGCACAAGAATACATCTCAGGCTGTGAAAATAGAAACATTACTAGATCTGAGAAGAAGAAGCGTCATGAGAAATCAGAGAAGAGAGTCTCTCCGAGGAAAACATTCATCAGATGCTATTTCTGTGGAAGAAAGGGACACACAATGAGTATGTGTCAGGAAGCACAGGATCCCAATATCAGAAGAGGATCTCAAGGTGCATCAACATCTCGACAGATAAGTGATGAAATGAGGTATGACTTTAATGGGAAATGTTTTATATGTTCTGATTATGGGCATTTGGAAAGATATTTCTACAAGAATAAATCAGTAAAGGGAAAGGAACATGAAAGGAGATTCCCAAAACCAGTGTGGTATAATGAGAAATCATACACTGGGAGACAAAGTGGAAAGTTGGAGAACAGGTTTAGAGCCTCAGGGGAATCACAAGGAGCTGAACGAAAGCTGTATCAGTCACCATCTCTGTCACACTCACAACCACTCTCTAAGAAAGAACATGACCATATCTGGAAGAAAAAGAGAGGAAACACTACCGCTGTGAGTAAGGAGAAAGTACATTTAGTGGAGGACCCACCGCTAATGAAAAATAGGGTGGCGACTCATAAATCTGATAAATGTCAGATAAACAAAGAATGCATTGAAAAATTTGTAAGTCGTGTGCCACAACAAGCAGTGGAGGATGGTGAAAGATCCTTGCAATGGTGGAAGAAGCAGGGTAAGATGGCATGTAGAGAGGTTCCTACCCTGAGAAGGAATCAAGGGAAATGGAATTTCGGTGGAACATCGAAGACAGAAATGTGTACTAGTGGGTTTAAACCCCAAATGGTGAAAAAGGCCGAGCCTACCAAATCTACATATTAGAAAAAGGCTCAGAATGTAGGCAATGAATGCCTAGTCATATGGATAGAATAGTTGAAGTTGGCTAGGTAGTTGGAGGAAGAATGAAAAGAGTGTGATTCCCTCCAAGAAAGAATCAAAGGGTTGACCCCTCAGGATCAACCACAATCCTCATCTTGAGGTGTCCGGAAGAAATCCACTCTCCCTATGTATATAAATTCTATTAACTGATGATTGATGTGTTTCAGGTTTTAGGGAGATACGATCCAAGGGGAAGTGGCATCTAAAGATGCAAAATGGAAACGTGATATGCTTTAGTGTTTTGATTGACTCAAATCAGTTATCAAAGTTGATTATAAAAGGGAGCAACAGAGCACAATAGGAAGTGAGAGCACAACATGAAGTGATTGTGTTATTGACTTTGTCTCTTGATTCCTACATCGAGTTCCAACTCAATAGGCTTAGAGATTTGGTTAATGGATCAATGATGAGTACTAGACTGGAATAAATCATACAGGTGGATGTTGAGAATAAATGATGCAGGATAAGAATGAAGTTTATGGGTATAAATAGTGGGTCTAACCCCGAGAAGTGTTGCATAACATAGGGGTAGAATTCTAAATCCAAATCAGATTCAAGAGCCATCAATGCAATAATTGGATGACTTAGCTCAAGTGTTTCCTATTGAGGGAAGAAAGAAACACAGGGAGAAGAATCAGTAACAATGCATTTCATGCTTTTCTATTTTCTCTAACAATATGGTATCAGCTGACTGTTTTCAGGATACCAAGAGGCTGCAAGAGAAGATCAAATGTGTCTCAACAAAAATATGAAAAACGTAGCTAAAAGAAATGAATCCACTGAAAAATGAGTCAGTGAACAATTTCCTGATGAAAGTGTTAAGGAAGAAAGCAACACAGGGGGATAAGAAGTGGATGATGCTAATTTAGAAGAAGACACTAATGATTAACATGAAAGTTTCAAGTGTGTCTACAAGGATGCCAAAGAAGATGAGCTGCAATTGATAGACAGAATATCATTGGTGATCAGGCAGATCCAGTTCAGACAAGGGAAATGAAATCACTACAGCATGCATCTTTTCTATCTTAGGTTGAGCTGAAATGCATTGCTGATGCAGCTAATGATGAAAAATGAGTTCATCCATGAACGAAGAGATAGATCAGATTGAGAAGAATCAGAAGTGGAAGATTGTTTCGAGGCTAGTGGATAATAACGTCATCAGGAATAAATGGGTCTTTCACAATAAGATGAACGAAGATGGCACAATGATTCAAAACAAAGCACGACTGGTGTGCAAAGAATACTCCCCAAGAGCATGGTACTGAAGGCTATATCAGTATTTGAAGAAGATTGGTTTTCAGCGTGAGGGATTTGATTACAATATTTATTTCAACGATAATAGTAATCAAAGGATGGTGAGGCTGGTCAAGGAAGAAGACATAATATTTGGAAGATCAGATGAATCATTGTTACACAAGGAAGGAATGTCACATTCAATTATCAATCCATGTATTCCAAGGAGGGTTTGAAATTATTTGGAATGGAAAGTTCCAAGGAGATGAAGACTCTGGTTTCTACCCGGATAAAATCATCAAAAGATGACAGTGGCAGGGCAGTTAACTTCACTGAAAACATCGAGATATCAGAGCAATCCCATGGAAAGCCACATGCTTGTAGTGAAAAGAATACTTCGGTATATCTTGGGCACAATGGATTTCGGCTTGACATATACTCATAAATCTCAGACAGAGTTATTAGGATATACTAATGCAGACTGGCCCGGTTCAGCAGATGATTGAAAATCAACGTCAGGTGGTGCATTCTATCTTGGTGGATTGTGTATTTCTTTGCTAAGAAAGAAGCAAGATTGCATTTCATTGAGCACCGCAGAAGCTGAGTATATTGCGGCCACTCAAGCCTGCACACAGTTATTGTGGATGAAGCAGCAGCTTGAAGATATGGGAGTTGAAGTGAAGTCTCCGATCGGAATTCAGTGCGACAACTCAAGTGCTATAAATCTTAGCAAAAATCCCGTCCATCATTCAAGGACAAAGCACATTTAGATTAAGTATCATTTTATCAAGGAGAAGGTTGAGCAGGGAATCGTGAAGTTGGAGTACGTGCCTACAGAGCTACCAGTTGTAGACATTCTGACAAAGGCCTTACCCAAGGAAGAATTGGAGAGGCATCGACTGGCTCTGGGAGTTCAGTCGATTCCCCGCACTTGAAAAAGTGTGGATGTGGTATGTCCCCCCCCTCTCCCCGAGGTATGACGTGTTTTTCCCTACTGTGCTGATATGTGTTCTCTACTATGTTACAGAATACAAAGGCATGACCTTTGGGTTCGTTGACAAAGGGGGAGAAATTAGTGTTTGTTAAAAGGGGAGAAAATAGTGACTAGGAGACAGTGTGGAGATTTGATAAATCATAATTGATACGGGGAGAAGCTGACAGGTGGAGCAGCCAGAAAGGGGGAACAATGAGCAAGGGGGAGAGCATTTTAAATCTGACGATGCTAGAAGTGATCGATCAAAGAATAGAAATCCCGACAGCTCGGATCGTGATAAAAGCAGTACAGTGGTGTTGGAATTGTGTGAGATGGTGTACAGCGATCATCAATTGGTATCAAAGTAAGAATTCACCAATTGGTATCAGTGTGGTTCAACAATTGGTATCAATTTAAGAATTGGTATCAGGGTGGAATCGACAATTGGGGTCGGACATGAAGTGATTCATTGATGAACATTTCATACTACTCTTATTTCTCACACCGAGCATTGCTCATGTGGGCTTAGAGTACGTCTTAAGTGAATCTTTTAACGCTATCAGAATCTCAAGAGGCGAATGGTGGTAGCGACTGGAAGAAGACTCAGTGAGGTATCAAAGTGCAGAAAATCTTTCAGAGCAGAGTTGTGAAGAGTTGTCAACAAACCCAAAGGGGGAGATTGTTGGGCAAAAACCCCTCAAGGTAACATTGTAGCATTTTTGGGTTGATTGTGTTTGTTGACAAAGAAGGTTTCCATTGATAATTTTCAAGTTCCCGAGGAGTTGTTGACAATCAATGTTGACAAAGAACGATGACAAAGGAAAGGACGATCTGGAGGTGGTACAAAAGATCAGTACAAGGTGGCGCCGTTTCCAAGTGGTTGCCAAATTTTTGGGTCCAAAATTTGGAGTTTGGTGAGCATCGCGAAAAGAGGATTTCCAAGAAGAGCATAATTTCATATGGAAAAGGAATGAATTTCGTGAAGATAGGATGCATGGTTTGGAAATCGCGAAGACCAGAAGAATGGAGGCGGTGATGCTTCACGATTACGTCATGCTTCGCGAACGGCAGAGGCTGAAGCGCATTGCGGCGGATAAGGGCTTTGCGAGGGAGCTTCACGGCGAAGGCGCGAGCCGCGAAGGTATGTTTATGGTGATTCATCGCGACTACGTCATGCTCCGCGAATGGAAGATTGCCGTGGAGCTTCGCGATTTGGACAGAATTCCGGCAGAAACTTTGGAGCTTCGCGATTTGAGATGACGTGGTGTTGACTTCGCGCGGAAAGTAGGAGGGTCGGTGGAATCACCTATAAATAGAGGCCGACCCCTTCGAGTGAAGTAGAGAGAATTTTTCAGATAAGATCATTTTCTCTCGATTTGCGAAGGTGGTTCGCGGAGCAAGTGTGCTTCGCGAAAGAGGAGCTTCGCGGAGGATATTGTAGCTCCGCAAAAGTTGTGTGCTCTGCGTTGGCTTAGTGAGCGTCGCGAGAGAAGTTTCTTTTCAATGAGTTGAGCTTCGAGGGAGTGCTTCGCGAGACAGCTTCGTGAAAAGGTAGGATCTTCGCGAAGGCTTTTTGAGCTTCGCGAAATTGGGAGCGTAGCGAAGTTGAGTGCTTTGCGGAGGTCTTTACAAAGGTAGTTTACCCAGTGTTCAGAGGCAAAGAGATATTCATCAACAGATAAAAGTTGAAATTCAACAGAGCATCTACATACAGAGAAAGATTCATTCCTTAATGGAACTGAAGAGACCTATAGGTCTATAAACTGTAAGTGATTCCATTCACAGAGCAGTGAGCTTAGGAAGAGGAAGAAGGTGATCCTCTCCACCGGCAGTGAGCCAGAGAGAGAGAAACAGGGAGTGACCCTTGGGAAAGCAGTGAGCTGACCCTAAACTTTGTATAGGCAGTGAGCCACGGCATAGAAGTGATCTAGCCCGAACATTGTAATCCACAGCTAGTGAAGTCTAGTGGAATTGGTATGACCGACAACTTGTCGGCGTATGCTCCTTGGACGTAGCCCTTTGCGGTGAACCAAGTAAAAATCTCCGCATCTGCCTGCTAATTTGCCTGCATTGCATTTAAAGCATCATCATCAAATAAAGGAGAAAGTAAGTGATCATAACATACACACAAGTGAAAACAAAGTGACCCCTGTAACAAAGAGGTCAAGATCCAGCGGGGTAGGAAGATCTCTGAAAAAGAATATCCATACCCTGATTCACCCCCCCCCCCCCTCTCAGGGTATATAGGCCCCTATTGGTCCTAAAAAATGTCACATCAATTCTGCAAGAAGAAACCAGGCCTTGTCCCTACCAATCCAACTATCATACTATTCCTAGTCCGCCCACTAAGATACCTAGGAATCCTTTTGTGCTCAACATTCAATTTCAAAAGTCACATAAATCACCACTTTCACATTCACATGTCAATAATAATAAAAACACATGATAAACCACTAGTTTTTGTAGAGAAAACCCATACCATGATTATACCCACACTAAAAGCATTTTTAAACATGTTTCACCCCACTTAAATAACTCATAAAACCAATTCGAATGCAAAAAAATGAAATCACACATGAAATCCTAGAATCACCATTTATAAAATCACTTTTCAAAACACATGCACCATGAAAACATTTAAAAACACATTTTCACCTTTCAAAAAATCTATATAATATATTCAGGAAGAAAATAAAGAATAATAAAATCACTTAATTATTATAAAACATGGAATCACCTTCCTCAAGCATGGAAACATTTGAAATCCAATGTAAAACCATAACTTCACCACAAAGGAACCCTATCAATGAAAGACCAAACCAAATGCGTCAAGATTTAACCCAAAAACTCATTATTGAACCATTATTATATTAAAAAACCCATATGTAAAGAAGTAATCAAAGGGATAGGAAAAGAAACCCTTTAAGAAGGGCATATCAAAAGGAACGAGACTTACTAGGTTATTCGATGAAGATATCACACCAAATCCCCCCAAAAATTAGAGTTCAAGGGGGCCAGGAAGAAGAAGAGGAGGCTCCTTGGGCTAAAATTATGGAATGGTAAGAATTTGGTAGGGTTTCATATTAAAATAAGGGATGTTTAGAAAGGTAAAATCCAATTTTTAATAACCTTGATAGGCTCCATGGTTAGCCCACATGGGTTTTCAAACCGTGTGTAAATCACGCATCCCTCTTTGTCTAAAAGGATTGATGCCACATGATATACTAGGGGAGATTGCATGCCTTTGGAGCTTGGATAGACCACTATCTAGAGAACACAGTTTTCTCAGGGTTGGAGCACAGTTTCCTCTAACAGTGCCCTAACTGTGCACCAGCTTCAGTTGGGCATACTATGGAGGGGTTATATATCTTTTAGTATAATAATATACTATCCAAATATGTTGTGAAAAAAGAATATATCATTGAAAAAACCATTATAAATTAATTTCAATTTTAAAATCCATGATTTTTGTTTGAGGTTTTCCTTTTTTTGATCATGTATTTATCCATTGGTTTCCCTGAGATATTTTTTATAAAAATAGAGTTTTTGGACCTAATTGTGAACCACATACATAGTATATTTGTTCTTGAAAATTATATGTTTTTAATTTTTCAAAATTGATTCCAAATTTATATTATGAATTTAAAAACATATTGAATAGATCCATATTATTTTTTTCCAATATGAATAGTAATTTTGTTAAATTTTGTAACCATGATAAATGGTAAATTGGGTAATTTTGTTTAAATTAACTGATAAGAACGAAAAAATGTTCCTAAAAATTTCCCAAAATTTATTGGATGAATTAAATCATACCCTTAACACCTATGGTTCTAAATTAAATCATTTAATTAACACTTTTCTATTAAAATGACATAGATATTATTAAAATCAAAGAAAGTGACATAGTGTCACACTCTTATTTTTAAAAAGTATAAAATTTTAAATATATTGTTAACTAGGATATATATTCTAAAATAAATTATATTTTGTTTGAAAAAATAATTATATAAATAATGGTAATTTATATATAATCTTTAGTGAATAAATAATTACCTTTAATTTTTACCCAAGGCTGATTTAGTAATTATTTTATTAATGAAAATATAAAATAAATGATATTAAATATATTAAAATAAATTTAATTTGAGATAATAAATTCAATAAAATAATTTTATATATGAACTTTACCACTTAGGTATTTAAAAATATATTTATTTTGATGTTAACTTGTTGTATTGATAGTTTTAAAAGTCCAAGTAATGTATAGTGTCAAAATTTACACTAACAATATTTTATCAAAATAATATTTTATTAAATTATTTACAAATTCCAAGAAGATATTTAAAAATAAAAAATAATTATATGATGGTATAAAATTACATAATTTGTTCATTTATGCTCTAATTGAAATCACATAAGTTAAAATTAAAACCTTTTAATATTAACTATGTTGTTACAATAGATAAAATTAAAATAGGGTAATAAAGTTTTAATCAAAATCATATGGTTTAAAATAATACCAAAACATGTATAAAATATATTGGTTGATAATATCATGAATTTATATTATCTTATCTTTTAATCCATGGACAATTTGTGGAATTTGGGTAGAAAAATAATTTATTATTATCCAATATATTTAGAAGTTCCAAAAACACCCTGCACATTGATTATAAAAGGATACCTCCTCCATCACCTCTTAACATCACTTTGATCCATAAAACATAACCATATCATGAAAATTTATATTCTATATCCTCATTATATTGGTTCTTGTCTTATCAAAATACTAAACCTAGTGTTCCTAAGATGAGATCTAAAGATAGTTCGTTGGAGATGAGGTAATCATCTTTACCGACTCTTTTATAATTATTTCTTCTCCAATATACTATTCATTTTTTTACATTATAAAGTAATAATTCCAGTATAACTTATAATATGATATTATATTATGATTATAGAATAAAAACATAACACCTTTTATCCATCCTATGAAAAAAAGTACATCACGTGCGTAAATTGAACCTACCATATCCACATCGTGGAGTAATCTGTTATTCATCACCATTTTACATGGACGGGTATAATGATGGAAATAATTTATATATTTGATAATTTATTCATGATATTGATTCTGAAAAAAATATTATCCACTTCCTTCCCATTTAACCATTAGGGGAATGACACTATGGCTTGTGTGTACAAATGACCTACCATCTACACGATGCAATACAACTCATTTTCCATGTTCACCATTCATGAATGATTATATAAATGTATATAATTAATAAATATGTTATGTATTACATTAATATAACTTTTGTATGGTATAAATATATCATATGAATAATAAATGGTACTTATAATATAATAAATGCAGAGGAAAATAAAACAGCTAACACCCAATAGAAGGGTAATAATGAAATATTATTAATAAATGGGTAAAAAGATAAAGGGGATCATATATTATATCATAAATATGAATATGGTTCCCTTATAAATTAAGAACATTATTTAAAACATTATAATGGAGTTTCATATATGAATCAAGGAAATCATACATAAGGTAAGGGTTAATTTCACAATCTTAGTATTATTCAATATTTTTTATATGTAAGTATATGATGGAAAATATTTATATTATATGTCTATGTTTCCTAAAGATATTTTAGAAAATATTATACTATTATTCAATAGTAATTTAATTTAATTTTTACACATGTGTGTATTTTTACTAAAAGAATTTAAATGAATCTTTTTATCGTTTTTAAAATGAGGTTCTTTCGGACTTTTCTAGAAAAATTATGAAAGGAATGTTGTTTAACATATAAATATTGAATGGATTTTTACACTTTCATGATGCCTTAATTCCTTGAAGATAACCATACAATCTTATGAGGTTATTTTAAAATATTTTTTTTAAATTTTTTTTGGTATCTTAAGAAAAAACATATTCATAAAAGAAAGTTGATTTTCCTTAATAATTATTTCAAGTAATATATCAAAATTATTTTCCCACTAAAATAACATTATTTGATGTTACTTATGCTTTACTAGGGATATTTTTGAAAGAATACTATCCTTATTATTTTTTGTCTAGTTTATGTATATGATGGGATGATATTTATTATACCCATGTATTTTACATGGGTTATTCTATGATGAAATGTTTGGAAATGCATTTATTATCATGGGATATGATATGAAAAATGAATTATGTTCTTATTGATCACATATTTCTGGTTTTAATTATGTGATTGGGGGGACCTATATCTCTCTCCAATGCATTATCTAAAGATTTATATCTCATGAGATAGATTGGACTATAATGAAAAGTGAACCCGATTCATTAATATATGAATTTAATAGGAGTAAACTCGGTTTAGTAACATAGGATTGAAATGAAGAGTGAACTCAGTTTGGTAATGGACTTTATCCATTATGATGGTCTTGTTAGTGAGCCTTGACTAATATGGAAATGATTTTATATGCTTATATACAGGAAAAAATTTCATGTCTTATTTTATACTCTCACAAATTATGTTTTTTATTCATTTATAATTCATGTCTTATGAACTTATATGATTTATTCTATGACTGAATATCATGATACATGATGTAAATGGTATAATTTTCAAAAATTATTTTCATGTTCTAACATTATTTTGATTAGGTTATCTGCTTCAATTTCCCTTAATGAGCATATGAAATCATCCTTTATTATATTTATTTTCCCTAGGATATGGAGGAAGGTATTATGTATGATTTGTCAAAAAGGGTTCAAGTTATGAAGAAATAAGCAGAAGATGGTGTAGATATTTTATGAATCGTTTTTTTATGTTTCCAAGTTTCCAAAGGCACTAAACTAGCATGGTATTTGGGAGTGTGTTTGTGTAATGTATGAAATATTATGAAAAAATAATATAATGTCCATGTACATTGATCTTGTTTAATTATATTCCCATCATGGGGGGACATCGAGTCACAAAGTGTTTCAAATTCTTCTTTGGGTGTTCGGTACTATTGAAGTCCATAAAGTTGGGATTCAAAAAGTTTGGTAATTGAGAATCCACTTATTTTGGATGTGTATTCCTCTATAATTACACTAGAGTATGTATACCCTCCATACATTCCCTTTGATTATAAAGGAACTAAAGGAGTAAGGAATCTCCATAGGTACTGATGTTTGGACTAACACTCGAGATGGAGAAGTAGGTAGAGTTTAATATGTTTAAGTTTCTTACATTCATTGGTGAAATCCATTTTACTATCACCCATGATATTTTCATTGGAATGATAGAGTTTGTTTCCCTCTTGGAAGAAACTCATGATAATCTAGGACTATTGGATTATGTTTTACTTGTTATTCAGAACCAAAAATTTTTAGATGGATAAATTGTAGCCTTATTGGTTAGAATTATTTTTCTATTAGATAATGATTCATTGGAGGTTCTATATTGACCAATACCTAGGAATTTTACTCAATAAGAATATTTCCCATGAAAATTTTAGTGGTAAGTCACCTCAATTCCTCTATATCAGATTCATATTATGAAAGATTCTCTTTAATATAGATAATTTCAACTACATTAGGTGGTGGGTGGTATATAACCATGAATTTATTATTATATTTTGATGAGGTAGGACAAGTTTGATGTAGATGGACATTTGGATCCTCTAAATCCTAGATCTTCATATGGTGTTTAGTACCAACATGTCCTTTATGTGTTTCAGTGTAAACTAGGATTTATGAATATATCTCCCCATTTCATCCCTCTGTATCAGTTTCAAACCCCATTTTATCTTTGGGTGTGCATTGATGAAATTCACAAATGAATATAAGGAGGATGGGATCATTTTAGAATATTTATTTTGTTAACATAGAAGGATGTATTATTTAAATATTCATTGAGAAGCAGATCATGATCCTCATTAATAGATTTATTCATGGTGATCCATTTTTTTATGACCCTTCCAAGACATAGTATTTCATTTTATATACATCCTTGAAAGTGATGTGATGAGGGTAATTAATGAATATTTAATATTTTACATGATTTCCAAATCATTTTAGTGAATGGAAATTATTTTTCATATGAAATTGTCCTTATATTTTAGATTTTACAAAAGTTGGTCAATTCGATGATGATTATACATTTTATTGAATATAATAAGTGAAAGCAGAATTATAAGTGTTTAAAAGATTTTATTTTATTTTATTTTATTTCTATATCTTTAAAAACATTTTTTTTGGTTATTTTTAAATTTCATGAAAATAATATTTTATAATTAATTTTGGGATTTATGGATTAAGAGAATTAACATTTTAAAATTACATGTTTTTATGTTTATCATTATTTGATAAAATATTGTTTTTATTTCTTTAATTATATAAATTAGTGGTTTAATTATATTTAGAAGTTGTGAATTTGAGCTTGGAATTTTTTATTTTTATAAATATTGAATTTTGAGTGTGGAATCAAGCCACATAGGGGTAGTGATGCCCCATGTAAATGTAACTTTGGAAAAAAGAGGATACATGAGAGTACAAAAAGCTACATGAAGTTCCTGATAAGACCATTGTAAAGGTAATAATCTAGCTTTAAAGGGTATATAAGGTACCTTAGTGCATCAAACGATCTACATAAAGGTTCCCAACACTTCATCCATGATGCGTAAGGTTTAGTAGTAGGCTCGCATAAAGGTATTTTCCACTCTATGTAATGGTGAAATTTTACAAGGGTAACATCCACATATATGTAAACCTATATATGAATAACAAACACTTTAATAAGGATATTAAAAACCTTTACAAAAGGATTCACTACAAAACATTAGTTCAGTGACTAAAATGGTTGCATAAAGGTAAAAAGGAAACCTACTTAAGGGTCACCATGAGTTTCTAAATCCTACATATGGGTATCATCAATGTATGAAAGACTCAAATTACGGTGAAGCATAATCATAGTTAATACTTCAATATGAGTGTGTAAGAGGATTCATGAACTGTGTAGGGGTAGTACCTCACATTTGAAGCTTGTTTAACAGTCCTCCATGCTTCAAATGGGCATTCATAAAGGTTGTTATAATTAAAGGATGTTTATTTGTAGGATTAAAACACACATGAGTTCCCAAAATTTTCAACTAAATTAAAAATAAAAATGAACCTGTTGCTGATCCTAAATAATAGTTAGTTGAAATTAAAAAATATTGAAGCTTGTAGATGAAGGATTTGGTTTTTTAGAGGTCACATGTAGTTATCAACATTTTTTAGAGAACTAAACTCAATTCACAAAATGAATATTGTGAATAGTGACCCAAACTATGTGGAATATAATGATTCAAGGTTGAAAGGGTGTTTTCTATGAGCTTTAACATAGGAGGTCCAACATGACTTCATTAAAAGTAATAAGACTTGTAGTTAAAAAAACACATTGGGGAAGGATTGAGTTAGTAGAGGAGTAGAAGGGAAGATGAGGAACACATTGGAGAATCATGAAATTGTATTAGAAATAGAAGACAAAGATTTAATATTGGAGCTAAATCATCAAAGATAGAACCCTCCTTTTCAATTGTTTTCATTCCCCTCTATAATGTAATTCATTTTTAATGATAAAATTAAAATTATCACTATAAAAATACTAGAATGGGAAACTATATTGTTTTTATTCATCTTTTAACTTTTTTTCTATTAATTTGATTGAATTTATTTTAAATCAAGTGAAACCATGTTATTTTCAAAACCATATATAACAATTCTACAAATTAATGAATTTTATGCTTGAAAGATTGCTGAATTCATCAATTAGATCACATTTATTCTGATTTTTTCTTTTTATATGTTCTTCACACACCATCCTTGTGGGTTCAAACCTACTTAAACTTCTCTAGTTTTGGTAAAAATAAAAATAATTCATTTCATCAAGTATAGAAAAACTTGATCAAATATTGGAATTTTTTTCATGAAACCAACTAAAAAAATAAAAAAAGTAAAATAAAATCATAATATTTTAATTTATTTAAAAAAATGAAATTTTTTATGTTCCCTTTTGATCTTCTAAATTTTTTTTTAATAAATAGCAGATCCTAAACAAAAAATATAGAGCCATTATTTTGTGAAATAAATAAACATCTTATTTCTCTCAATAAAACAAATAGAACTAAAATGGGATATCATAGGGAAGATACTAAATATAAAATTAAAATTTCATTACTCCTCTTCTTTGAAATCAATTACTTGAGATATCTAGACTTATGGAATTCATGATTCATATAGTTTCAAGTAAACCTTCAAACATTGGAATAAATCCTAGTTCTAGGAACTATGAGATAAAATAGTTCTATCTTTATATGCTTCCATCATGCAATTGGATCCCTAATAAAGAATCTATATACTTAATTATTGATTTATATAGTGTGGTGAAAAAACTATCTCAAAGAGGGTTGAGTGAGGTGGAGTTAAAACATATGGTGTTCCCATTTTTATTAAAGGGATATTTTAGAAAAATGATTTAGAAAATAGATAAAGAAATTTTTGATACATGGGATCAGGTATTTAATGGGGTTTCAATTATGTTTTACCCTCTAAGGATAAAAAATAAAATTAGAATAAATTTAACAGTTTTTTTCAAAATGGGAGTGATCATTTCTATAAAGTTTGGGACAAATTTACATATTTACTTATGTAGTTCCCAGGCCATCAATTAAATTTTCATTTCTTGATGTAAAAATTTTATAATAGACTCACCTCATACCAAAAAAATATTGTTTACCAATATTTTAGAGGGTATTTTTCTAACAAAACATCTAATGAAATCAAACTAATTTTTTACACACTCACTCAGAATCCTAAACACAAATTTTCTTCGATAAGAACTATCCATAGAAAGAAAATAAATCATTATAAATTTTCTAGAATATTTAATTAGTGCTCTAAATATTTACTCAAATAATAATTCCAACATTCTGGAATGTATGGGCACACAAGTACATCCTATCCAAAATTTGATATTACATCCTATCCTACTAGAAAATATAACTTTTCTGGGTATGGTCCTTGAATATATTTTAGTGGTTATCCATTCACAAATAATCATAACTAAAGCTATTAGAATCATCATAACCTCTATTTTAAGGAACAAGTTGTCTACAAACCTACCCCTTATTTTCCATCACAACTTAGAACACAAGTCCAAAATTTACAAAGGAATGAAGCTTCCAATTATTAAATAAATATAGAGGGGAAACTACCAAAAATAATTGGTTGGATGGATGCACATGATGCTTGAAAAAAATGAAATGGAAAGTTGTAGAAGTGAATTACACAAAATAAATGAATAAAAAAGAACCCAAATTACTCAAATTTATTTAGAATTAGGAGTTAGGGAAAAAGGGAAACATCTTAGTATAATATAGGTGAATCCTTGGGAAAATATGATGGTTATTAAAACCAGAAGTTTCTTGAAAACTCACGAGGAAAATAGAAATCACAATAGGAATTTTGAAACTAAAAATCTAAAAGAAACTATATTGAAAGATCAGTAATATCACTATTCTATAATATTTAAAAAAATTGGAAAAAATAAATCCAAACCTATTGTTCATATTGAAAAACAATGTGGAAAAGAGCATAGAAATAAGGGAAATAATTGGAAGGAAATGTTCTAAGAAGAAATTAATGAAACACCCAGTGTTTTGAAAAATATTTTCCCAACAATCCCATTTTCAAAAAGAAAAAAATAAGAAATAAAAATACACAAATTTCTTATGTTTTCAAGAAACAATTGAGAAAAATTACATTCCTTGAATCCATATCTCAAATCACATCATATTTCAAATAATTTAAAATAACAATTTCAATCCCAAAAAATTGGAATAATTCTATAATTATGATTTATGAGTGTAGTATTATCCTTCATAATTAGATTCATCCTAACTCAATGATCCAGGGATAATTTTTATTCCCTAAACAAAGAGAGATAGTCTTATTTTTAACTATTTGTGTGATCTTGGTTCTAATATCAATTGAATCCATTTTCACTATTTCAATACTAGGTATTATGGTAATTAAAAAACCACCTTGGTTGACCTTCAGTTATCGAACTAATATATCAATAACCCAATTGGGAGGGTGAATGAGTTTCTTGTTAGACTAGGAAAATGTATCTCCCTATTGATTTATTAATTTTAGAAGTATTTTGTTGAAATGATGTACTTATCATCCTAATTAGGACCTTCTTAACCATAGGTGGTGGTTTGATAGTTGTTCTTAAGAGAATATTGATATTATAAATAGGTGAATAAAAAATGGGAGTTTAATGTTTTTATTAAAGTTAATGAACTGCTTCATGAAAATAAATTTCCAAAACATGAGGAACCTTTTGATTTATAGGCGGTATAATTTTTTAAGATATTGGATTAGTTCAAAAGTTAATCCTTTTAAGTTGAAACTTGTATGGGAATTCGTTTTACTAATAAAGAACCATTGGCTGAGTATAAGGGAGAGTTCTTAAAAGACCATGATGAATTTTAAAAAGAAAATTTTTTAAACCTATTTCAAAAAACAATCTTTGAGGAAGAGTTTTCTTTGGATAGATTTGATTAAGAATATTATATTTATATGAATTTATTAAAAATTAATATTAAATAAATCAGGGCCCAAGACCCAAAAGACTACCCTTTTGTCAATAAACACCAATTATAAAGCGAAAAACCCATACATATGACCATAAATATTCATTTTCGGTGATAATCTTGCACTACATGTAATCATTTCATCTATGTTAGAAACCACTAAATAAGAGAAATTGATGGATGTGTTGAAAAGGTTGAAAAATACTATGGGTTGGTCCATTACTGACATCAAAGGAATAAACCTATCATATTGAATTCATATAACCCAATAGATCCCAATCACAAACCAAGAGTTTAGGGATAAAGGAGAAACAATTAAAATATAATGGAAGTTATCATGGAGAAAGTAATAAAGTTGTTAGATACTTGAATTATTCACTCTACTTTATAAAACCCTTTGGTCAGTCTTATATAAGTATATCCGAAAAGGGTAATGTCATAGTTATTACCAATGAAAAAATCATAAAATCAAGACTAGAGAAGTTAAAAAATAGAGGGTATTCTTAGAGTATAGGGAGCTTAGTTCATCCATAGGAAAGATAAATTTCCCTTCCCTGTTATAGATAAATGTTTTGATTAGATACCCAAAATCAATTATTTTATTTCTTGGATTTATATTTTGATAATTACTAGATTTAAATTTCTCTAGAGTAGTAGGAAAAAACAACATCCACATTACTATTTAGAACATTTTTCTATCAGTTAATTTTGTTTTTCTTATGTGGTTATCTGACTACCTATGAAGGGTTTATAATGATTATTTTTTGATATATAATTTATATAATAATTTAGGTCTTTATGGATAATTTATAAATCACTTTTAGTATATTTGAATTCTAGATGAAATCTTGAGAGTTATTTCATACAAGTAGAAAACAGAACAATCTTATTCTTAATTGGGAAATGTGTACATTTATGGTTAGTGAGGGAATTTTGCATTTCTATAAGGTATCAAAGAGGGAAATATAATTTTATAATACTAAAATCAAGGTTATTAAAAATCTACCCCTTTAAAAAAATGTGAAAGGAATTAGAAGTTTTTTGGGTCATTCTAATTTTTATTGGATATTTATTAAAGACTTATCAAAGATCAAAAAACCCTTTTCTCACTTTTCATAGAATATTTTAATGGAGATTTTATGGAATCATTCAATGATATCAATGAAAAACTTATCTATTCACCCATTATAACTAATCGACATTGAAAAATCAATTTTGTTTGTTATATGTGAGGCTAGTGATGTTATGTTAAGTGGTATTTTGTGTTGGTAAAAGAAAATAGGTTAAACATGGTGTATTACTCTAGTAGGTTTATAGATGATTCTCAAAAAAATTACACCACAAAAAATAAAAAGTTGTTAGTTGTTATGTTTTCTCTTGAAATAGTTATACAATATTTTATTGGGTCCAAGGATATAATATTTTATGACAATACATATCATAAGTATTTTTTTGTCTAAGAAATATTCTATGACAAGAATCAGATGATGGAAACTTTTTTCTATTATATGACTTGGAAATAAGGTACAAAAAACTGTCCTAATTGTTTTTTACCGCCATTCCAGGTTATCCAATACTGAAAATATTGACCCTAGAGAGATTAATTACTCATTTATGAATGAATAATTGCATGATTTATTCACTGGAAAATCAACATGGCATGAAAATTTTGTTAACTTTATAAAATTAAAAATTATTCCTAGTGATATCTCACAAAAACAGAGGAATAATTTTTTTTCAAACTTTGAGTATTACTTTTATGATGAACCATTATTTTTTAGTAGGTGTGCTTATGGAATTTTTAGAAGGCGTGTTCAGGAATAAAAGATTTTATCTATTTTAGAAAATTTGCATTCCTCACCTTGGGGAGGAAAACAAATGGGAGAGAGGACTACCTAATTTTTTCTTTATCTATGGTTTTATTTTCCAAAACGTTTTAATTATTTTATATGTTTTTTATAGGGCGTGATAAGTGAAAAATAATTGGAAATATTGGATGGAAATATGAGATTCCCCAAACCAAATTTAGAGATTAAAATATTTAATGTGTTGGGAGTATATTTTATGATACCTTTACTATCATCCTGTAGAAATTAATACATTTTAGTTGATTTTTATTATGTTTAAAAATGTGTATAGGCATTTACATTACCATATAACATAGAAATTAGTGTTGTCAAAGTCATCAGGAAGAACTTTTTTGAAGCTTTGGAGTGATCAAATACTTGATCACTAATAATGTTACCTACCATAATAATAAATTAAATAATTTAATGGAAAAATATGGTTGTGTGAAAAAAGTATCAACCTAAAGCCTTCAATCATGTGGAAAAGATGAAATGTAAAACAAAGAGTTAAAAAATATTTTTGAGAAGACTATGATTTGATCAAGGAATGATTGGTCTTTGGAATTGGATTGGGTATTTTCTTACCTATATAAAAAAATTTAAATGCCCATAAACATATCTCATTATAGGATCAATTTTTGGAATTCATTTGACTTTCATATGTAGATTCAACATAAGTCACATTAGGATTTTAAGGAATTAGAAATTGTATTTAAATATAATGGAGAAAGAAGATCATTGAAGTTGAGTCAGATTGATGAAATATGGATAGAATAATATTACAATTATACCATTTATAATTAAATTAAAATTGTTTTAGTTACTTGATCATTCTAAAAAGATACTTTAATGTTGTGATTTTTTTTGAAAATCAATTCTATATGGAAACTATTATATAGATACTATATATGTGGAGATGGTTGGAGAATAGAAAAAACCATTATTCAAATTTTTGTGGATAAAAAATTATTTCTGAGAACATATAAATATATTATATTCTATATTTTTGTTAAAATAGAGATCTTTCACTAAGTCCAATTGAAGACTACAAATTTAATACTTCATGGGGGTCAACTGATGGTCAATCTTTTGTGATTTTTTAAGAATAAAGTACTGCTATGATCTATATGCTTCTTCTATTAATATTTGGATTTAAATATTGGTTTCCACATATTTTCATGAATAATGATTTTGGTGTTCTAATAAAAGAATAGTAGAATCTTAATAGTTTTCAAGAATAAATGGATATACTTTCTGTAGTTTTTATAATTAAACATCCCTAAACCCTAACTATGGTTTCATAATATTGTTTTTAATTCATTAGAATATAATTATTGTTTTTTCGACACATAGGTTCTAAAATTTTAATAACATGAGGGGTTTTCATAGAATAATAAATTGATTAATTTTGGGAAATGATTTAATTGAGAAATATTCTTAAATTATGAGGATATTATTTAAATTTTTTCATTTTTATTCTTATTTTTGAAATTCGGTGTTGGGATTAAACTATAATCTTTGAATGTTAAGATTAAATACTTTTAAACATGTCACTAGTTGTAATTATGTTGGGGTAAATTGTTTGTTCTTTAAAATATTTATTGTGAATCTATATGAAAAAGTTGGGTCTCATTATTTCTTGAATACTTTTTATTGGAAATAATTTTTTAACAAAATTGACACCTAAATTTACACCCTTTAAAATATCTCTATACTCAACACTTAGTGTTAAGTGAAATCACTGATTGACATGTTACATTTTTAATCTGATTTGAAAATATTTATTTTTTTTCATAAGTGAAAAAGAATGTATATATTCATGTCTGATTGGTAAGTTATGAAGTTGTGGAATCATACTAATTGAATCTAATTGTGACCCCTCAAAATGTCATCAAAATACTTCATTCAAAATACTTTTTGTAATAAAATTTATAATTTCATTCTCCAACTGTAAGATTCAACAATTGAGTTTTTTTGGATTTTAAGTGTGGGGGAGGAGTAATATTTCTTCAAAAATCTAAATCAATTTATTAAACTTTAGAGTGTGGGGGAGTAGTCAAAAGATTCCACAATGAGGAAATTCAACGATGAATATCAGGTGGAGGGGATCAAATCATCATCCTCATAATATTAATATTTTGTGTATTTATTCATTTAATATATGTTACGATATAGATCCTAATCCTCATTAATGTATTTCTTCTTGGTTGGAAATTTTGGATGATGACCCTTCTAAGACATAGTCGTTCATCTTCTTTACTACCTTGAAAGTAAATTGTAGAGTATGATATTGAGGAAATCTCTAAATTTTTTACTAAATGTGTCCCAAATGATGAATATGGATCATACAGTGTGATAAACTACAAGGTGTTTCTTTTGAAGTGCCTCCCAATATAGAGAACACCAAATTCCATGGAGAAGGATGGGGTAATAATGCATCCAGTTTTTTGGGATGAGGATGGGGTACATCAATATCCTATTCTTACACCTCTAGGGACTTGATGACCTAAGGGGTGGTGGAAGAAATTCTCTCATCCCTATGGTCTTTTGTTACTCTTATACTTTAGAAAAAGTGTATTATAGAAAATATTCATTGACTTTATATTCTTTAAAACTAGAATAAATTGGATTTATCACATATTTTGAGTGTGATCTAATCAATATTGTGGGTTCCCCAATAATTTATGTCTCCAATTTCATTAATTGGGAGTCCAATTCAACAACTAATATTGATAACTGTTTTTTCAATAGGGTAATCCCACGAAGAATTATATCTATTTTCTCTACAAATGAAATCATTTTCTAGATAAAATAATTTCTATATGCATAACCCAAGACTAATATAATGGAATTAAATGATGTATTTTCTGGGGGACATTTATTCCCAAGGTGTAATGTATAGTTAAAATATCTATACATTACCCATAATACGATATGCACATTAGGTTGGGTATCCAAACATTTCAAGAGAATATCATTTAAAATAATGAGTCATGCATGTTGGAGTTATTTATAAATAATCCCCATCATTGAATTTCATACCACTAAGAAGGTGATAATGTTGACTTTTTTATAGATCTTGTTCACCATTCTGATGTGGAAAACATACTCCCTAGAAGAATAATACTTGGTATTGAAATGATGGTGAGTCACTCATAGATTATTTCATAAAAAATAAATTAAATCATCCTCTAATTCCCCTAGGATATCATCCTAGTAAGTGGAAAATGGATAAAATAAAAATGGTGTATTTTCTTTTTCTAGTACCTTCCAAATGTCAATGCCACTATCTCCATCAATGATGATTGGATCCTCTACTTGATCTATATATAATAGTAGTTTTATGGATACCTTGTCAAAGGTAGTAATATAAATCAAAATGATCACTATCTCATCATATGGAATATGGTCAAGGGGAGGTTCCATTGAAAACTATTACCCTAGGTCATCGATTGATGGGGGTGAAACGCTGTTAACAAATAATGAGGCATTGGAAATGGATGACCTTGACTTATCATGTGCTTTTTTATAAGGGTATTATTAGAGTAATATCATCAAAAGGAGGCCCTTCAAGATAGGAATATATTCCACTTTTGGGAGGAACTCTATAATGAGAACCAAATAGAGAAACTCCATGGTTGTCTTTTGATTGACCATTATTGGGGGGACATCCAATCTAACATGGTGATCTATTATAGGGAGGCCCTATGAAAAAAATCTATTGTAGATGACCTTTATGGTAGTTGGTCTAGCTTCTATAAGGAGGAACTTCTTGGGTACCAATATTTGATGAGTTTTCATGGAGCGTACTTTCATACCAATTAATACGTGATTTTTAGGTAGGATTTCCATAACTATTATCATAAAGATGGCCTCCAAGGGTAATAATTATATTGTCTTTGGGAGGATATTTTTGTTGGCTAATCAAGGTAGAAACTGTGGAGATATAGATCATAGTAATAAGTGGAGGACCTCAATGGTGATAGCCAATTTCTATTGTTGAAAAAGATTCATTAGATTCCCATGCCAATATTGAGATATATTAATGTGATACAAGAGTATTAGTATTTGTCAGGTTATAAGACTTCTCATGATATATACATTTTTCATGAAGAATCCTTAAGATTCAACATGGTTATGTGGTTGGGGTTGAAACGTTGATCACGATAGAAGTTACATAGTTCGACCAATAAATCTATTATATAGAAACCCTCCTAGGTGACATCATGATCGTAATTAAAATATGTTGACGATTTCCTTTGATTCCTGTTTGGATACGGTGACGTTGTTATCAAGAATTAGAAGGTATGGGTGTCTCAACCCAGTTAATGTTGATAATAATTAAATTTAATTCCTTATAAATATTCATTAATTTGATTTTATATATTTATATTCACTATAATAATATTAATTAATTTTAGAATAAGAAAGAAAATATTTTGATTCTAACTAAATTGAGTTTCATGCATTATACAGTTTTATTCAAAAGATTAATTTATAAATTTTAAAATTTTAATTTGTCAAAATGAACTGAATTTTTAATATCATCCATTCCAAATTAACTTAGGGTGATTTATTGGTGATTTTATTAAATGATTTAATTTTAAGTGAATAGTGAATGATACAATTTTTTATAAATATTTCATTTGTTTTTATCAAATAAATTAATCTAAAATTACCATTATGTTTTTAATTTGATATTAATTTAATAAAAGTATCCATTAATTATAAATAATCTAATAAATTATATAGGAATCATCATTATCCTTAATTTTGGTATAAGTTCATTTATGGGACTAAAATGAAATTTTTCTAAAAATAGCTATCCCTGCATTTTATGAATTTATATAAAAATTGATTTAATACACATCTAAAAGTCAAATATTGAAAAATGGATTCCATATCATGAATCGACAAGTCTAGATTTTTTAAATAGGTTCCCAATATTTTTTCCATTAACAATAGAAACCATTGTAAATACTTGTCACCTCGGTAAGGATAAAAGGGGTAAATCAAGGTTAAAACTATGAGCAAAGGCCCAAAAATTTCCCTAACATTTGTATATATTTTGTTGGATAAGTCACTTTTTGATCATAAATATCCATGGATTGGCAGTTCGGAAATTTTTTCGGCTTTCATTTGATAATGACCTTAATATGATTTTATGTAAAGAATAAAAAATGTACTCTATTTATTTTAATATCTATATTAATTTTTAATTTGGATAAAAATGTTTTCTTCTTTTATAAATGGTTATTTTAAATATCAATATTTTCTTATCACAGAAATTTAATTTTCATTTTTAGTGATAGGATAATATTTGTTAATGCTTATGCAATTTGAACACAATGCTTTTGTTAAAATGTTATATTATAATTTCATTATTATCTTGATGTAATTAAATTCAAATTATGTTAATAGTCACAAAAAATTACTTTAAAAAAATATACTGTTAAATAATATTTTTTAAATATTTAAAATTTATAAAAATATTACCTTTGAGAATGTGAATAGAATATGGTTTATAATATCTTGTATTTTAATATTTATGGTCATGTGTCCTTTTATAATAACTTTATTTAGTCATATAGAGTAAAATTCCTTAATATAGCATTAATCATCTCATGGGTAAATGGGGCGTTAAAAGTAAGAGATAAGGAGGAAAACTACCTATACATATCCAACTATTATAAGATGAGAGGATTTAGACACATACTCATTATAGATTATAAATATGTTAATTTTATTCCACATTAACTTGAAAATAAATTTATATTAATTTAATACATTAAATAATTACAAGGGTGCTCCTCCCTTCACTTATAAATGGAATCCTCTTATCCTCTCTTCCTCACACCTTTTGATCACTCTAATTTGGAAATGTCTTACCCAAATCTGTCCCCAACATTCCTTCCCACATCCAAGATGGAATGGTCTTTCCAAAAGACCAAACATAGAAGGATTAAAGTGTAATCTAGAGAGGTTTAGAGGAGAATGTTTCATGACCAACAGATTTCAAATTTATTTATTATTATTATTACTTAAGATATTCATTTACCAAGGTGAAATAATGAAATAATTATCTTCAATATAATTAAATTTCATTATTATTATTATGATACATCCCTTTTTCAAATCGTTTTTATCCCATGGGAAATGAAAACATATCTTGTGGGTTCTTGTAGATTAACACCTCCATGAAGAGATGTGATTCTTTTTTCACCTCCATATTACAAGGATTGTTATTATGAATTATTAAGTTAATATATATTATATTAATGAAACAATTATCATTATGGATAGATAATATATAATCTATTATCGTACCTTTCCCTCTATTGTAAAATGATAATGTCATTTAGGGGATGTGTGGACTACCTCATTCGTGAAGTGATGTTATTTGGTTTTCATATACACCTTTCTAGAATGGTTCTATTTTTTTAATTTTTAAACATGATAATTATATTATGATTAATATTATGATATGATGAAATACTAACCCATTTCACCAGAGTCAACCTACCCAAACCATTTCCTACTTATAAGTTGAACATTCTCAAACATCTGATGTAAACTTAATCGACTACGCAATTATATATACAATGGATATATGTGAAATAAAAGGAAGAATAAAATTGAAAAATATTATTAGGAAATTAAATAATTGACAAATGTTTATTATTTAGGAAGATAAAGAACATACGTGACAAGTCATACTTGAGGTAAGAGTCTCTTTATGTAAGATCCTGATCTTCTCCATGTAGTTTTTATATTTATTTTTTAGATGAATATATTTATATTATATAAGCATCCCTTGTAACTAGTTTAAAACTAGATTTAGAAGGTATTTGGATGCTCAAAGGATCCATAATAGCATATGCTAAAAGTATCATGTATTATGGAAGAAGCAGTAGATCCACAAACCTATCAGTGGACTGGATAATATCTAGGATGGTATATAGGAAGCTCAATAGGTAATGTATTAGGTATGTTAGATATAAAGGGGATTCTATATAGAAAGGGGGTTCCAACAGGGAATGCACTGGCTAGTTGGTGGGGTTCCCAGCATTGCAAGATCACTACCTAGCACCGCCAACTAGCCGGTGCAAGACAGCAACTAGCCAGTGCTGCCACTATGGGCCGGATTAGTGAGGTGAAGAATGATATTTTAGTTCCCTAGAACCACATTTTTATCATAATGATCCCATATTTTGACCATAATGTAATGTTTTTTAATTGGGAAGGATTCTCCAAGGTTATTTTTGATTATCTAATACATTTCCTTGATCTCTTAATCCATTCTTAAATATAGATGACTTGAATTAGTGAGTTGTCATTGTATTTGGGGTATTCCATGTGTTTTCTTGTTAGATATTATTTTTCCTACCTTGATGTGGTGGGATTATCACTGTCTATTTGGGATCATGGGGTTTCATGTTTATTTAGACACTCGATCTTGTGGTTTCTATTCTTTTCCTAAGGTGGGTGGTCTTAATCATATCCATAAGATATTATTTGGTAATCTAGTATTTATAACACATTTTATCGCACCATCATACCATATACCTAACCTATTATAATAAGAAACCCATTGGAAATTTTGAATCTATATAATTAAAAAGACTGCAGATCCTATCGGGTCTGTTGGTGTTGAGATCAGGACTTGAGGCCACTCGACATGTGTTCATATCGATAATCCTAGGTTGGAATGTGAAACATATGATCCTAGAGAAAAATTTTATGTTACAAATTGTTCATATAATGGATTATATTATGCATTTTCTTAGCATCTGAATTTTTATAATTGGATTGGTAAAGTATCACTAGCCATGTAAGTGGTTAATTATCATGAAAGTTGAATTGGAATAATGGAATTATGGTATAAAGGTATAACTAAAATGTAAAAATGAACATTGAACATAAATGTAATTTGAAATTTAGTTATTAAAATAATTTTGATAATTTTTAACTTTTCATGAAAATGGTAATTATCCTTTCATTGGAATGAAACTGGTTTTTGGATACCTTGAATAATATCATGTAAATAAAGCTGTAAATATTATTGGAAAGTGGAATGGATTAACCAATGTGGAATTTTTTAACATGTTTGGAATATTGGGTAAATTTGAATACATTGGATATTTTTTTCATTTTATATTGAATTGTTAAATCAACCTTAACAAGGGAATAGAAATATGGGTAGAAGTCCATTGAGCATGTACGTTTCCCTAGCATAGGAATTCAAATCAGGTTGATTGATATTATTTCCCTTGGAATGGTCAAACTCCTAGGAAACATATAAGAGTCTATATAATTTGAATTCTCATGTAGTCCATTATCACATTGTTACTTGATTCTTGCAGATGACATTCATTATTACATGATGTTTGAGGGAGAGATGTACTATTACTTGATACTTGGAATGGGTATCAAGCCATTGGAATGAAATATTTTCTATACTCAGTGATGGTATAGATATATATATCCAACATTATACCCAAGTAGGTTTTGCTGACCCTGAGTTTCAAACTCAAGCATGATGGTCAGTGGGTTTATTTGATGTTCTTCATTAATTTATGAATTAAATCCCTTGTGCATCATACTTTTACATGAACTAGTATTCATTCTTATTTTTTAGATACATTTAGTGGTGAACCACTGATTTTTACTCACACCCTATCTAGTTCACCATTTGATACCCAGGTATACCTCATTGATGATGTTTTGGAAAAAAAATGAAATGGTCCTTATGCTCGATTGGTTGTTATACTTACTGGGGTTGGATCTTGGATATAGGAAAAATCATGGGATTCAAGATAATGATTGTAGAGTATACCTTTTATATGATTTATTTTATGAAATTTAACATGAAATTTAGTTAACAGTCCCAAAGACATGGCATGGTTTATAAAATTTGGATTGAGTTGGTTTTGTGTTCTTATCTTCTAGTGACATTGTATGATTAATAAGTTATATTGTTTTCATTGTGATTTATACATTGTTCTAAAGCTTATATTCTCTCAAATATATTCCATAGACCCTACCCACTAGTCAGAAACCCCCTCCATACAAGAAGGTGCACCTGAGGTCATGTATCCATCTTGGTAATGTCAGAGAGAAACATTCCAAGGATGTTACAATGTGATCTCAGAGGCCAGGTCTATTATGTTTGATTTATTATTTAGGATATAATTATTAGAGACTAGTATGTGATGGGGATTGGTAATGTTCTTATCACGGGAGAAGCTGACCCATGTTCTGGGTAAAACACAAGTTTCTAAGGACGCGATTACCATTTATGAGGTTTTCTTGTTTCAGTTGTGATCTTATTTCACTTTGGGTGATGCACTTGTTGTTTGATTCTACTTTCCATGATTTTACTGGTGTAAAAACATAATATGAGGTTCATATTCATGCATCGTGGTAGGTATGGAAAGAAATATATTGAAATGCATCATTCATGATAGGGAAATATTTACCATATATAATATATCTTCATATGTAATTTTTTAAATGAAAAAATAAATACATATATAATATAACAGAATAAATGAGAGTATTATAACATGCTAATTCACATGTTAAACCAAGTCTTGGAGTAACTTTATGTCAGTGTTTCTATGTTGTAATCTTATCCTTCTAAGTTTAATCTTATTTTATATCCTATGATCTAAGGATTGTGTTGACCCTTGTTGAGAATTTTCCTCTATTCAATCTTCATGTTGATCATCAATAGAGTGGTAATCAATAAACACCTCACACAGCTGATCTAGAACATCCCTCAAATTTGGGGAATATAATGGATTATCATCTCCATGACATGTTTTAATGGGTCATGTGATCCGTAGAGAGGGAGACCAATTATAGCATGACCTCAATATTTGATATGAAAAGAGAGTTCTAGCTGTACCACCCGCCCATATTCATTAGGGAGAGAGGGCCTCAGATAGATATGTTTAGGATAAATTCCATGCAGATAATCTTCAATCACCTAGAAAGACCCATGTACGTTATGGTGATTTTTGTTACTTATATGTTATGAGGACCACACAAGTTATAGTGGGATGTCATAGAGAATTATAGATAGTAATATGACCTTACCTAGAAGGACTTTTAGGTTATTATCTTGATTCACATATATCTAATGACATTGAAGGATGATAGAGATTGGAAGTTCATGAATCTAATGTAAGGGAGAATGTATGTGATGGACTACGATAGAAGTTTTATTGAGCAACATTTTTTCTCTATCTTTGGAATCATATGATATTTCTTGGGTAAAGTGCTTCTCATATGGGCTTAGATATGAGATAAAGTTGTAGATGATTGTCTTTCACCTAAGAAACTTATCTGATGTGATGAATTAGGATTTCATCACCGAATATAACTTGAAGGAGGCCCTAAGTGATAAGTATGTAGTCTCATTAGGACTATAAGGGAGCAGTAATTTAGGTACAAAGATACACCACTATGAGAGTTTCCTCATAAGAAGTATCGAAAAGAGTGGTTAGGGGAGTGGAAAACAATGATAGGTCTGTAACGAGGGGTCATTATTTCAGTGTGGTAGGTCTAAAAATAAATTCCTTTAGTATTTATTCCCTATAGTGGATTGTCATGTTCATGGTATGGTGGTCCATATGTAGAGTTGATATAGGTTCTCTCATATTTTTAGTGGTTTTAGAGGACATAAGAAGGAACTATAGTCTAGGAAAGACTTAGATTCCCCTTAGAAGACATGTAGTTAGAGTTCCATATGTCTATTGGGATGGGGTATGGGTCATGGTACCCCAAATTATGAGCGGTATTATTAGATGATAGAAGTATCTTTGGGAAATTTAGACCATAACCTAGGGTAGATGGGTAAGTCGGATGCACACTATATAGTCTAATCATACCATTATGAGTGCAGGACCTTCCACTTCTAGAGGAATGATTCTTGTATCATCTACCCTTTCCTATGTTTTTATTTATATAGGATAATCACATTCATTTATATATCAACTATTATCCAACCACATTAGTTTGGTTTTGTAATGATTGGATGGTGGTATGACCACCGAGACACCATTAAGTGTGTAGTAATAGGGTATCAGATTCTATAAGGAGTGTTCTCTCAAAATTGATGGATACTGTTTCCACTAGGGGTTATTCATACATGAAATGACTAGGTTTGATTTTATTCTAGGTATGGATTGGATATTTTGATATTAATATCACATTGACTAGTATTATAGGAGGGTGAACTTTCTATCACCATAAGGGAGAAGGTATATCCGTCATGGTGAATAAGATCTTCTTGATCGTCATATAGGCCTAATTCCATTTATATTGAATTATCACATGGACTATGTGTTAATCATTCTTATTAATGATATTGTGATATTGTAGAGTACATTACCTCAAATAGTGTTCTATCATTAAGACATCTTTCCTCTAGAATTATTTCGGTCACCACTCGAGAAAGAGATTGAGTTCACCATCGAGTTGGTTCTAGAAGCAGAACCTTTTTTTATCTCAAGATGGTACTAGGTGATCTTTGTGTGTTGAATGTGAATTTTGATGATCTGAAAGTTAAGGGATTCATATATATTTTTACTTTATTATGGGTGATCATGTGCTATTAACCAATAAGTCTGATGATACTTTGTACTAATGTGTGGACTTCTAGTGGTTGAACAAGATGATGATAAAAAACTAGTATCCCCTTATGCACATTGATGATCTCTTTGATCAAATGATAGGTTCCTAGATTTTGTATATGATTGACTTGAGGAAAGGTTACCATAAGTTGAGGGTAAGACCATATGACATACTTCATTTTTATTTTAGGAGTCGGCATGAATTGTATGTTCTCATCGAAATTCCTCTTGGTATGATGAATGCACAAGTGATATTCAAGGGATTGATGAATGGAATATTCAAACTATTTATAGATCAGTTTGTGGTGTTTTTCATTGATTAAATTTTAATGTACTTCATGTTTGGAGATATTAATTTCCAACATCTTGAAATCAACGTGATTATTATGAGAGAGCATCAAATATATTCCCAACTATCTAATTGTTAGTTATGGAATGAAAAGTAGAACATATTGGGTCATTTGTCTCAGATGATGGAGTGTAATTGGACACATAGAAGGTGTTAGACATGGTATATTATGAAAAAACAAATAATGTCTTCAAGATTCAATGATTTTTAGGTCTAAACAGCTGTTACCAGTGTTTCATATTGGACTTCTCCTTTCAAGAAGTGACGATGTCCATTCTAACCAAGAAAGGGTTGATTTTTGTTAACTCTAATCCTTTCTAGTAGGGTTGATAGGAAATTAAATTTAGGTTTACATCTACATTAATCCTCACATTACTTAATCCATGTAGGGAATAATCTGTTTACTATTACACATCAGGAGTTAGGCTTAAAGATGTATAGATTTAGGAGCATCGAGTGGTTGCTTGTGGCTCTAGACAATTGAGTCCACATGACTGGAATTACCCTACCATGATATGAAGTTATTTTTAGTGGTACAAGACCTAAGTTGTTGGAGAAATTATATATTGGGAAAAAGATTACTGCTTTACAAAAATCACAATAGACTCAAGTATATATTTTCACAGCAGGACCTGAACCTTTGATAGAGGAGAATGTTTTTAGTTTCTTTAGTATTTAATCATCGAGTTGGAAAATACTCTAGGAAAGTGAAACATTTTTTTTGATTCCTAGAGTAAGAATACTCAAAATTATCTAGTGTGATAATATTATTATCAGTGGTGTATAGTAGCACTATTTACTGATATGGTTCTTAATGTTATAAAATCCCAAGGTAAAGCAACATCGATATTAAACTTTATTATTTCAAAGCTGTTAGATTAGATAAATATAGAGAAGTTATTTGATCCAGAGTGTTTAACCTTGAAGGAAAACATATATGGAAGTAACCCTTATTAGTATAGTCTCTTAGTAGTGATGAGGTCCTTCATGTCCATGGATGTATCTCAGTTCCTACAGGTATTTGTGAAGAGCTGATGAGGATATTATATTCTTATTCTTGTGTAGTATATCATATTTTTATGAATATGTATTGTGATATATACAGGGAATACTGGAGGTTAGTGAAGGAGAACGAGATAATGGGATTCATTTCATGATGCTTCATCTATCAGTAGGTGATGGTCGTGCATCATCATCCAACTATGTTACTATAACCTTTTCACATTTTAATGGAAATTTGTTGACATTACCATAGAATTCATGATTGGGTTACCAAGAAAAACTTATATAAATGATGCGGTGTGCGTGATCATGGATCAAATAATGATGTTATCTCAATTATATCTTATCAGAGAGACCCTCATGATAAAAGATCTAGGTAATCTCTATGTGAAAGAGTTATCTTTAATATCTAGTGTCACTAGAAGTATTATTTCTAATTGAGATTCCAATTTAAAATCATGGTTTTGAAAGGGACTTTAGATGGATATTGGATCATAGGTTATTTTGAGAATAAATCATCATCCTCATAAAAATTACCAATTTTATAAGACAATTTAGATTTTAAAGGACTTTTTTTGATCCTATGTTTTAGAACTCAGTGGTTTTGGGGAGAAGATTTTGACACTCATGGACTTCACTTATAATAATAGAATCGAACCATCGAACCAAATGTATTATTTCATGTATTTAAGTGGAAGGAAATTCCATTCAACCATGTTCTTGTTAAAGGAGTGAGAGTCAGTTCTCATCGAACCTTGTCTCATATAGAAGACATCTATGTAGGTTTTTTAGAAAGTGATAGGAAATAAATTAGAGAAGACATTAATCCTATACTGGCCATCAGATATTACATTTGTAGTTTGAGGTCAGTCACTAGGATTTTATTCTTGTGTGACCTAGGATTGGGTAACATTGTATTTGGAAGATATGTAAGATAGTTACCAGGTTTTTTGGGAAATTTTAGCTAGTAAAGATGATCGGTATAGTATAATACTAATTGGAACATTCATAATGCTACAATTCCATGTATGATGTGTTTCATGTGTGAAAAAATTAAATATATCATCCCAAACCTTCTCATATGGAAGATTTTGATGAACTTTAGATTGATGTCGATGTGTCATTTGAGAATTATCATATTAGTATCATAAACTATAGTGTGAATAATCTTTAAATAAATAACATTGCCTATAGTAAAAGTGTATTGGAAGCAAGGTCTCACGAAAGAGGAGGCCTTGGAGAGGGATTCAAATATATTTTTCAGTGGCACAACTTTCTCACTGATACCCTACATTGATGAGCGTGACCATAGCTCGAGGATGATCCTTTATATAGGGGGAGGGTGTAAGATCTCCCCTTATATAAGTACTTTCTATTTTCATGTTCTCATTGATTCTGTTTAATTTATATAAATGAGAACTATAACTGTTTCAAAATTTGGTTTTAGAGTTGTCCAAGGGCTATTAGGAGTGGTAATAATAGAGGCTTGTAGTGGCATGCTGCTTGGGAGAAGTCATATTGCCACTGGCCAGCTAGCAGACTAGATAATAGCTAGGTGAGGCTATAGGAAGCCAACTGGCCTATTAGTTGATTCTAAATAGAATGGGGGTTCCTATTTAGAAACCCCTAGCCAACTAGTGGGGTTCCTAGCTATAATTCTCTAGTATTTTCATACATAAATATTACATATTTTTATAAGAATATTGAGTAAGATACATATATACATGCCTAAAAACCATAAGGGTTTAGTGTCTTTGGAGACTAGATATATAATCAATTTTGTGCATAAAATATCTCTCCCATAAAGATATTATTCTTATACAAACATTAATTAAAAACATTATTTATGACTTGGAGAAATGAAATATGAGAATGGGTGATCCTAGATGCCTGTATGTGTAAGAAATGGAAATATCAATAATCCCACAATCATGACATGAGAATTATGGTATGATAACATAATCTTTTAATTTGAAAACCGTACCTTGTATATCATAATCATAAACATGAATCATGGCATAAATTTTATCAGTTCACAAGACATGAATATTTAATAAATAAATGAACATGATCCATGAGATCATAATAGATTAACAAAAATTTAGAAAACATAATATAATAACTTTCTAAAAATGTTAAAATGGAAACATATCCACTCATTTTGTTAAGAACATGAAATTAGGCCATTGAATAAATTTTTAGAAAAGAAACCAGGTCCTCACATAACCTTATGCACATGAAAGAAGGTCCACATACAACCTAATGAACATTAAATAAGGTCCCAAACATAACCTTATAGACACACAATTAGTCCCATGAATAAACTTATGGACATGAAAGTAGGTCCACACATAATATTGTAAACATGAAATTATTTTCACACATAACATAATTAATGCATGATTCATCCATCTCTACTCAATAAATTGACAGTATTTAACAGACCCAACTATCACTTAATAATAATATCTTAACATAAATTCTAGACAACATTCATTATAATCATAGAACTAGGAAATGAAATGGGTTTCATAAATATTTCATTATTTAGTAATAGAATAACTAATGAAAAAAGAATGAGTTTTTTAAAAGTATTGTCATTATAATAAAAAACCATCCATCTAAAGAATAAGGATGGTATCATTAGATCATATACTAAAATTTAAACTCTTATTTTAAGGGGTAAGTGAGAACCATCGAAAAAAATAACCTTCACCAAATTCATAAAATATAAGAAATCATCCTAAAATTCTAGAAATAATTGAAGGATTTTGACTCCTTCACAATGTATAAACTCTAGTCGATAGAGGTTACCTCTATTTCCCGATCATACTTAAGATATATGTGTTGTGATAGGACATATTTTCAAAATTAAAAATATCTTCCTCTAGATTTATTTTTCTCTAATTAATAATTTGATCCACGATTTGATCATGTGTGCTGATAAATTTTTTTCTCATAATTAAGATCAACTTAGAGATTCATCTTAATATTTTTATCAGCCTCCTCCTTTAGATTTTTGATGTTTGAAGTGTCCTATAACATATCATTTTTGTATTGTAATAGAAGTAATCAGTCCTTATATTATTGAACTATCTTATTTACTATATCCTATCAGCCACCTTCTGTTAACCCACTTCCATGAAACTATACTAGTTCCACCATCAAACCCTCTTGATCCTTCATAGTCCCAACATAAGGAGTTGTTATATAACCAACCTTCCAATGTTGGTCCTTGGAAATAACTTCATCAAGTCTTAATGTAACTAAAAATACCTTAACCTCATTTTTATTTTATTTTCCTACTAATATATTGACCATGGGTTTTGAGAAACCTCAGAAGTCCTTGAGTTGCCTTATTTTCCCCCTTGTTTACTAGAATATCTCCAAAAATATAGTAACATTACAAATATATCAATGATACATACTGTAACAATAATTTTATTTTATGAAATATTTTTTTAAATAATCTAAATTCATCAGTAGTTTTCATTGCACACAATACTGAGTTATAACGAAATATAATACAACAATAATATTGTTATTTTAAATGGTAGTTAATTCCTAGACATTATATTGGTGGTAATGAACAAAACTAACTATAATATGATTAAAAATATTTATTAACTGATTTTAAATTTATCCAATAAAATTTCGAGGCATAAAATGAGAATAAATCCAATTTTATGAATTAAATACTCTAATATTTTTAAAATATAGTTTTACCACCTTTTGATTGAGAAACCTTTTTTAAATCATGTTTTTAAAAAATACATATTTTCTATTGGGAATTATAAACATATTCTATAGAAGTGGGATATAAAAATTCACATTGGTTGAAATTTTGGTTTTCTGATAAAATTCATATTTTAATGAATAGTGAAAAATACTGCAAAACTGCTTTTTCATCTAATTTATTTATATAGATATATTGTTATTTTAAGTGGAATTAATGGGTAATTGGATTAATTATTGATAATTTAATCCAATTTTGGTCATTATAAGTAATATGACATTTAAATTGGACTTAAACTCATGTTAATATTTTGATAGTTTTTACTTTTTTTAAAAACCCCTTTCTGATTCTGACAACAGAAATTATTTTTAAATTATTTAATGAAACTTTGGTGTTCTGAATTTGAAAAAATGGATTCCATATTTTGAATTATAAGGTAAACATTATGTAAATAGGTACCTTTTATTTTTGGATATTATGAATAGTAACTTCAGTAATTATTTTTAATTACAACGGTTAAAGGGTAAATTTGGTAAATAATGGTAAAAATAATATTATAATAATATAAAACTATCATAAACTATGTATTAATATTATTGTATGAGTTATGGGCGAACAAAACAATCCTTAGGCCGAACGTTTGGCATTTGGGGGGGCCACTTGGGCATGTCAATGACTTGTTACAATAATTAATTTAAAGTAAAGAGAAATATAGCATAAACATGCATCTTTTTATTAAAACAATTTTAATACAGGGTTATATAAATTATCAATTTAAATATAAATATTCATTATAAATATAAGTTTATTTCCTAAATTATGGTATTTTATTTATAATTTTTATACTTAAAATTAATAAATTTATTTATGACATAATGATGATGCAGTGATGACTTTATTAATGAAATATTAAGATAAATGATATTATAAATTTTGAAATAAATGTAATTTTAAAGTTTTGATTCCATAAAATAATTTAATTGATTATTAAGATATCTTATATTTTATTTAATGTAGTTATTTTTTGAATGATTCAAGATTTTATGACTTAAAAAATCAATTACTAAATAATGTGAAAATTGACATAACAGAGTTTTAAAACAAAATACGATTTTATTAAATGATATATTTTTCATAAAAGTATAAGATCCATTAAAATTACATAGATAATGTTAAAAATTTCATTAATGATCCACTTGAGTTTATCTTGGTATTTTATAGGCACTATATTAACCATATAGTGTAAAAAGAGAAGAAGACATGGTAAGAGATAAATTATTTAATTTAGGGTTACAACTAAAATATAAGGTTACATTTGTGAAATAACCTTGTATAGAACATATTGTTTTGAAAGGATTTAGACCCATACTAATATTATATTGGAAATATATAACTTTAGATCCATTTTAATTAAAAAATTAATTTATATTAATTTAATAGTGTTGGTATTTTCAGAGGTTCCCCTTCCCTCTCTTATAAAAGGGATAATATCATTATCTTTTAATCACACATCTATATCCCTTTTTTTAGACAAAACCTTCCCATTTACTCTCCCAAATTCCCTCACATTATCCTAGAGGAAAAACATTGGGCAGAAATCAATCCTTCAGAGACCGTTTGTGCAAATAAAAAGGAGATACTCGAGAAAGTGGTAATTGTTTTTTCACCTCTTTCAAAATTCGATTATTCTTATACTTCCTATTATTATTTTGTTTCCACAAAAAATTACTATATCCAGTATCTTATACATTATGATATTTTATTATTATTATGGAAAGAATTTAATCCTCCTTTTATCTATCCTACGGATAACAATATCACCATGCGTGTGTACGTATGACTTACTGTCTCCACGTCGTGGTGTGTTTTTTATTCAAAATTAATTTATATTGAAGGGTATAATGATGGGTATAATGGATATAAATAATGAATATAACATGATAATTATTCTTTATAATTAATATACCATCAAATTCGACACTATTTAACCATTATGTGAATGATATCATCGCTCGTGTGTACGTACGACCAATCATCTCCATGATACAATGCGATTCATTATACATGATCATCATTAAAACAATATTATATACACAAATTTAATGAATAAATATGAGATATATTATATTAATTTCATTATTTAAATGATATAACTATAACCTAAGTAGTGGAACATGAACTGATCCTAGAAAACTTGCATAAGAACATAAAGTAGTTAATATCCAAATAACGAGTGACAAAGGAAATATTATTAACAAAAAGATGATAATATAATCGTATATGATATCATAAAATCAAAAAGATTCTGGAATAAGTTAATAACAATATTTAAATAATTATACAGGAGGGTTGGATATATATTAATGATATTGGACCTAAGGTAAGGGATAATTTCACAATCTCATTATTATCTGTGATTGTTTATATGTAAATATTTACTAGGATATATTTATCATATATATCCATATTTCATAAATATGAAATGTTATTTCAATTATTATATAATTTTTTAATTTAAATTTTGCCTACCGGTGAATTTTTATTAAATGATATGAAAGGAATATTTTTTCATTTTCTGTACAATGCAGTTTTTATCTTTCCAACAAAAGTATGAGAAATATGTTTTTTATGTTTTACGACATGAATATTTTTTTATCGTTTCATGATTCCTTATTTCTATGGTACTTCCCTTACATGTTTTCAATTTTATTTTCAAATAAATTATTTGGTTCTAAATTGGAGTGGCGTTTTGTGAAAAGAAAATGAATTTGAAGAAAAAATGATATTAACCTCAAAAATTAATTTCTTATATTATATCAAAATTAAATTCCAGCTAAGATGTAATTAATTAAATAGGGTTATTTTTATATTACTATTAATAATATTATTTAATTGTGTTTATGATGTAATTTTATTTATTAAATTTATTTATTTTTACATGGATTTTGTTATAATGGAATGATGTTTATGAAACCAATTTTCGTCCTTGGATTATGCTATGATGAATGATTTATATTTATGTGGAACACATAAGAATGATTTATTTATGATATGGTCAGGATATATATCTCCCTCTAATACATTGGGTAATGATTTATATCTCATGATGTAGCCATGAATAGAATGATAAGTAAATCAGATTTAGTAATACAGGGTTGGAACGACAAGTAAACCTGGTTCAATGGTCTAAAAAATGAGCATTGAATAATATGAAATGATTTTATATTCTTATGTGTATGAAAAAAACTTTATGTCTTATGTTTTGAATTTTTGGATTATATCCATTAATTCTTATGAACTTTTATCCCATGACATGATATCATGACATTTCCTATGCATGATAAGACTTCAAAAGGTTATGTTTTTAGGACATATGATTGTGATATGGTTGAAATTTTCCTTATTTACCCTTAGAGAGAATTTTATCTAACCCTTTAAAATATTTTTCTCCAGTTCATGAAGATGGGTATTAATTATGTTATGTTTAAAAAGAGCCCAGTTTTAAAAAATAAGTGGGAGACAATGTAGATGTTTTATGAACCAGTTGTTTATGGTTCTCAATTTCTAAAGAAAATACCTATATGGCACTGTTATGAATTTATTATATGTTTTATTGAATATAATTAAATTTTTAAGTAATATCAATTTATGTAATGTATGGGTCATTATAAAGACATGATGTTTATTAATGCCAGGTGATACTGTTCACAGTCCTAATATTGTTAGTAGTTTCTTTATTTTTCACACAAATCATAATAAACATTTGGCCTTCAGACATTATTCATTATTTTATGTCATTGAGAAAATGTTCTCTAACCATAGTATCTTCATCCTCATCTACATTTTCATTCAATGTACTGAATCGATTTAAAAGTTAAATTGATATTTGGGGATCCTGTGGGCTAGATGACCCCTTCACTTGAGAATTTATTTCATCAAAACTACGAAATTAATTTAATGAAGAGAGAAGTTTATAATCTACACAGGCACTAGAGGAAATACACCCACTGGTTACCATATCAACCACCTTCCCTTTTACCTAACCTATAACATTGATAATATTTACAGAAAATGGAATAGATATTGGAAAATATGTGCTTAAATCCTCCCATGATCTACACTATTAACTTAAAACCATCTAAATAACATCTAAAATGAAAAAAAATGTCCATAAACATCGGTTTAGGATTCAAATGTCTCACCCCCTCAGTTGAAATTTCTTTATTGATATTCCTTTTGTATTCAAATGTTCAACTAAGAGAACTACTGGAGGGAAAACCTTTTACCAATGCCAATATTTAGAAGATTGATAGACAAACCTTCTAAAAGAAAAACATAAGGTAGACTAGGACACTTATGAAACCAACTTATTCCAATGTATTTCACCTTTAAAATCAACATCAATTAACCCTAATTGTTCCTTTGAGACATAAATATTGACCAAAACACGAGGAGATAAAGATGACAAATAAATCATGTATTATTGTCAAGACAAAGCAGTCTTCCCTCCATGTTACTAATTAACCTATGGATCGTCATTTTCTAGATTGAGGGAGGAATTATGGGAAGGGAGATCCAAATTTTGGTGGATGGAGGAAAATTTGTTTTATGGAAATTAAAATACCCATGAAAAAGTGAGGAAACAAACCAGGTAAATCCCATAGAGAATACATCAAAGAAGGGATGGGGTCAAATTTTGATGAAAACTAAATCATTAAGTGGAACAAATCCTAAAAAATTATCACCAGATTGACAAAACCCAATAATTTTGAAATGAAACTATTAAATACGTCTACTAAGGGTTTATTTTATCCTAAATTAGACACCAAGTTAAAATGTAATAGAGAGGAAGCTTACATGAAATCATGGGAGAAATTAGATGTGAAAGAAAAAAAATGTTGTCTGAGTGAAAAACAGGGAATCCATCATTATTATGTGAAATTTGGGAGAAGTTGAGGGTATGTGAATGGATAAAATGGCCAGAGATAGGAAACTGAAAGGGCTAATGAGGATAGTTACCCCTACAAAAGATGGAGGGGGACAAGGGGAGTGACTATTCTGCTCAATGCCTATGTCATTGATGGTGGACCCATATGATAAATACGAGATGAGTTTTTCCTATTAGATTATATCCCCAGTTGATCATAATTAAAATCAAGGTTCATTATCAATTATGATCAAAAAACCATTCGAAATATCATTAAAGCATTATTGGGAAAAATATAATTTCAATTTAAGTCTCTTTTTAGAACTATTTTCAAAATAATTTTATTTAAAAATAACCTTTTAAACATATAAATGAAGCCTTAAATCAATGATTAGTTATGATAGGGAAAAATTACATTCATGTTAAACATGTTAAAATAAATATTCATTTCACATTTTTTGTAAAAAGTCATAAGTGCCTTATTAAGAAAATGACTAGAAGATTCATTGTAAACCATTGTGTAAAATATAAAACATGGGTAAAAAATTAATTAAACAATAATTATCTAATTTTTAAAATTACACTTAATTTTTTTATAAAACACGGGCATGGTAGAAAATTTTTTTGAACGAAGAGAGAAATAAATTAGGTTTTCCTTAAAAATTTATTTTTTATTAATTACTATAAAAAGAGTAATTAGAAGGAAAACATGTATTCAAAATAAATAAGTTCAATAAAATAAAATACATGAGTTCCTTGAGAGTTTTATCTTAGTATTTCATAATCATTAACTTAATCAAAGACAATATTTATAAACAATGAGATTGTAATATAAAACCCATACCACTTCGGTATCTTTTTAATCAAAAAACACCATAAAAGAGAGATACTATAATATATATAGAAATTATAATAATTTTTATGATAATAATTAAAAAATACCTTTACAGATAGTATATATACTATATAAAATAATTTTTTTTGAATATGGCATGTGTCCTAAGAAATAAAAATGAGATGAAAATCCCTTACATCAAGTCTCATATTCCATCCAAAGCACTACAACCTACTATATAATGAATTTTAATTTTTTACAATTTCAATAACATATTCATAAGGTATATGTAATATTATAATTCAATAATTATTTTTAGGTTATAAATATCATATATATACATTAAGTATTTCATTATATTTATTAGTTATAAGTTGTGACAGAAAACAAATTACATCAGTTTGTGAGGTAGTAGTCCCCCATATCCACGATCGATAGTTTCATTTCAAATTTAGTGGACTAAGAGATAGATATAGGTTATTAATTCAGAATAATTAACTTTCAGTGTATTATATATACTGTTCTTATTATATTGGAATTATTATGGAATAATATAATTTTGTTAATGGAGGAATAAAAAGAATGAACTTGGTGAATACAATTACCTTCCCTTAGGAAAACCTATATTGGATCTCTTATTAGGGACCCTAGGATTAGTATTTTTAGTAGAAAAGAATATCTAGAAAGTGTAAAAGAATTTTGGTGAAATATTTTGGTAGGTTTGTTTCTTTCTAGTATTCTTAATATACACGAACAAGTGATGGGAGTATGTTTTCTTTTCTAATTTAGAAGTAGATAAATTTTTCTAAATACAAAAAATATTCAACAATGGGAAGTCACTCTGACGAAATGTGGCTCAAAAATTGATAATTAATGAATTATATGGAATATGTTGTTGATAATAACCTCAAAAACTAAAAAACATATGTTTTATATATTTTATTCTGCATCCTTTTAGTTTATTTACTTTTACCATTTTTGTTTTTACCACGGTAACTAATTCCAATTATTTATTTACCTAGGTAATTTATACTTTATGAATAGAAAAATCATCCTTATGATATAATTTAGTGGAACATATTCTAATTATTAAAACAAGTTTATTAAATAAAAACATTTTGTGCAAGTAAAATTAATTTTAACACTAGCGCATGTAACGCGTAAAACCACGTTTTAACTATAGCTGCTGTAATTAATTTTTATTGTAATTATTCATTATCTAAAAAAATATGCTGATCATATTACCAAATATTAATTATTCGTAATAAAATTTATGAATCCATATTATCAAAATGATCTCTCATAAGTGAAAGAATTTAATTTAATATTAAACCAGCTAGCACGATGAAAATGTTGTTTTACAAAGAAAATGTATTCTTAATTATAAAACATTTTTTATAAAAATTCATAAAATAATAATTTAAAATGATAAAAATTGGATTAATAATAATATATTTGAAATAATTTTACTTTTGAACCCATTTTAAAAAAAAATTTATCCTTGTAAATGGTTTAAAATAAATTCCACTTTTTAATGGAATTCATTATTTTTTACCCTTCATCGAAAAAATATCTTTTCATAAATTTATAAAAATTAATTTTAAGATATTTTATTCATTTTTATATAAAAAAGTTAATTTTTTATAATAAATTTTTTAAAATTGGAAAAAATTATTTTAAAATAATTTCAAAAATTGAAACAAAACTAGTTTTTAGAAAAATAATGTTTTAAACATAAAATTGTCTTTATTGTTATCTAATTCCAAGAAAACATATTATATTAATTTTCAAAATTTTAATGGATATATAATATATATATATTATTAAAATCAATCACAAATAGTGATTTAATTAATTTATTAATATAAAAACAAATTACATGCATAAAAAATAATTTATTTAGAAAAAATATTTCCTTTATTTTCAATTGGTAGTTTTTATCATTTCTAATTAATTATTATCCAAAAAATAATTTTATATATGTGTAAACCATAAATTTACAAAATTTTGTTAAATCTATTCATACATACAAATACATCAACTATGAGTCAACTATAAATTTAAATTATAATATTTTAATCATATATCATGTTTTATTAAAACTTTAGGTTGCATGTAACACAATCTATGAAACACATTAAATTTATTTGAAAAATAATTTTTTTTAAAATCTTGGGGTTTTATATTCTACCCCCTGAAAACTAATTTTTCCCTTGAAATTTCATCACTATACAATAAAAAATTGAGTATACCTTTTCCTCATCACACCCTCAGGTTCCCACATAGCTTATTTGATTTTATGATTTGTTCAGAAAACATTTACCCTGTATGTGGTATTCTTTCAAAGAATATTCAATCCGTGATCTATAATATATATTGGTTATTCCTCATAAGAATGAAATTTATCCAGTGGGATGACCTCTATGTTTAGTACATGTAACGAATTAGGTAAGTAATTTCTCAGAAGAGATACATGGAACACATCATGGACTTGAGAGAGATTTAGTGGAAGAGGAAAATGATAGGCTTCTATCCCAATATGATCAAGAATCTCAAAGGGATCCATATATATAGGTATCAACTTTCACTTATATCATAAGTGAAATTTCAGTTTGGTTTTGTGTTGGAAAATTTTACTTATTTTCTAACTCCATGAAATGAATATTCAAGAATAATGTTTCAGGCTAAAAGAACTAAAATTAACTTTTAACAGATTATAAGATCCATAAAAGATTGTTAAGTCATTCATTGTTTCACTATATATTTGCAGAAAAAATTTAGAGGAAAAATCATGCAATGTGGATATAATCAATTACTCTCTAAAACATATACAATAACAACCATAATTTAACTTAATTAATTCAAAAAATAGATACTCATAGGGCTCCTAAAAAATATGTTCGACCAAGATTGAAATTAAAAATTTAGAAAATGGTTTAGTAAATTTAAAAAAAAGCATAAAAAATAATCCTATAAACGACATAAAGAATTTTTTTTCATCACATAGAAAACATGTGAATCCCACGATCATATACTCTCATGAAACATGTTAATAACCTGAATTATAGTAAGACATTTATAAAAACATATATTATTTCAAAAATTATCTCTCTCACTATTTCTTAAATAAAAAACATATATTATTGAATATATACCATAATTCCAAAATTTTATAAACTATATCAATGATATCATAGAACACATGGTAATAAAATCAGTAATAACTTCCAAAGTCATCCATGCTATCCCATTTACTATATTTAAAAAAATCACTTTATCTCATTATAATCTTCACACCATACACATATTAAGGGTTATATTTACCTAATTCATGTCTTTTGAAAAAATATCGCCTAACCACTAAATTAATTTCCTTTTTCAATAGTACCATTCAACATATGATTTAAAATCCTTAAAGAAAAACAACTGTAAAAAATAATTAGATGTTTCATGAATCTTATAACCTAAATACCACAGCTTGAAATACTCCTTCAATATAATTATCGAATGAAAATATATAAGAACTTAAATCATTATACTTAAATGATCTGAATATCATAAGGAATTCCTTGGTATGGAGGTTAGCTCTTGGATTTGGGTAATGACATAGAAAATTCCTTTGTACCATGAACATATGAAATTGATCTGTAAATGGAACCATAGGATGAAATTCATTTTCCTCCATTGAAATCGTTAGTTTTCCTAAAAAATTATTTTCACTATGCCACTATTTTATACGCAAAAAACACATTCATATTCTTTTGAGACATTAACATGAGTGATTCTTTCCCACATTCTCAAAATATTGGAAGCTGAATCATATTTCTTCCATGGTCTCCACCACCCAATCTATCATTGAAATAAATCCTTATCTCTTTTGGAGCATTTAATAGTTAGTTATGGTGAATTTTTTAATCATATATCATGGTAATGGTTTAGGAATAATGGAAAAATCAATTACTTTAATCATAATCATATTTTGATACTCATCAACACCATGTCTTATATATTCAATGATAACCCAGTTCCCTCTTGTTCCAACAATTAACTAAATCCAAAAACCAATGTTTGACTAAAACTAATAATAGTGGGAAACAAAATAATCATGAGAAACAATTTATAGGATATCTAATACATTGATCATTAATTTCAATCCATGAGACCCTAGGCTTAACCATGTCCTTCCATGATCGTAATCTATTCAAATACTTAATAATGGTTGATAAAGGAAATGAAAATTAACCTAATCATATCACTATAGAGTATCAAACAAGGTGTTCAGTAAGGCATGTTGTCATGCAAAAGATTACAATCGAGTTAAATATCAATGCACTATTTTTAGATTTATCACTCTGAGGTATTACTTTTCCACATCTACATCCTCTTGTATTATCGTAACAGATATGAAATTCTCTAGAAAATCACAAAATATATTATTTATGAAAAAGTTAGGATGTTATCCTATACATAGGATTATCTCTTGGGTTTCACCAAGGTTTTCTAATCATAATCTCCAATGGTTGACTAAAACATTTTTCTAATACCAACTATAGAGACCTGATATTTTCATACATAAATATTACATCTTTTTAGATGAAAATTGAGTATAATATATAAATTCATGCCCTAGGACTCTAAAGTTTAATGTATTTGGAGAGTATATAAACAATATTTTTATTTCACTAAATATATTCAACATCTACCATAAAGATCTTCTTCTTATACATACCCTACTTAAAACCTTTATTAATGAATTAGGTAAATGGAAAATAATAAATCATGAGACCAAATTCCTAATAAGGGTAAACAAGGGAGAAATCAAAAATCACATAATAATAACACATGTATAAGGGTATGAAAACGTAATCTTATCATTTGAAAACACAAACCTTCTTATTATAGATCATAAACATGACTCAGGGAATAAAGATTGTGTAAGATTTGGTGTCTTAGAACCAACTGGTTTTACTTTGATTACGAGGAAATTTAATTTATTATTACATATTGTTCATTTCTCTGTATGATAATGATTTAATAATGTCCTAGAGAATTTTTTGCATTGATAAGGTCATGGAAGTTCCCCGCTATGATGAGAACATTAAAATGCTATAACAATATTCTAAAATATAGTTCTGCGGTTGGATGACATACTATGATGGGACACATAGCATGAATAATGTCAAGTGTGAGTACTTGTAAGCAGATGAAACTTCCTCTAATGATGTTCTCACTTAGTAATCTCTAAGATAAGAGATTATGATAATAGACCTGTGGGTTGAAATTCTGCATGTTTTGGTGTCATCCGATATATCTATCTGTGAGAATGTGTAATAATCCTTTGAATTTAAGATTATAATTAATACATGTCAAGACTTATGCACTTTCATTTACTGATGAAAAACACCATGAAGACAGTTGGTGGGAAGTAGGGTATGTTGGGTGTGTCCGGAGTGGCATGTTATTAATGGATAAGTTGAGGAAGGATTTGTCCCTTCCATTTATGGAAGTTGATATCTCGACCCTCTAATTGAAGTAGAACTATCTCGTGAAATTCCCTGGCCATGGTGTAACAATGAGTTTATTTCAAGTATTCAAATAATGGCGTATCAAGGATAAAATTTGATGAAACAATCCTGAAACCCGCTTGATGAGATATTGCGACAAAGGGATTATATTACACAATAAACATTCATATGTGGATGTCATTGTTGTGACTTTACATTATTTATCATGGGAGCCTTGACCTGATTCTATACAATACTCTTGGACTTTAGGTATGCCCACCTAATTCCAACGAGAAATAATCCTAGAGGGTCAGACACTAAGTGTTTTTAGTGGTCTTATTTAAATACTATTTGAATTTATTTAATGAAATAAATATTATTCTCAATACTTTGGAATAATTTTATTCAAGTTAAGATGAGCACATAAATTAAATAAAATATATTTATTTATTTTACGTAATATTTAATAAATATTTATTTACTAATTTTTAAATAAAATATTTTTTTAAGAGAATAATTTATTTATTTATTTATTCGTGTGTTCAATAAATAGAAGTGGAGTTTGAGTGTAACAAGGTCAGTCCGTTAGTAAAATAATTATTTATTAGATGGTAAATAATTATTTAACTATTTGGAACAAATTAAAATAATACTGCTATTATTTTGTGACATGGAATTTTATTAAATATTATGTTTTCTGCAAGTTAGCGCATTATAAATAATGACGCGGTATTCTTATTAAATGCATCAGTTCTCTCTATGTTCATGAATGTATTTAATTGTTGCTATGAAATTAAATATTATAACTGAAATTAAAAGTGTATAAATACTAAAGTACCCCTATTGTGCCATACACCACACCACATGCCTGGTGAATTGAGAATTGTTGAGCCACAAAATTTATATCTCAAATCCTCTTCTCTCCCCTCTCAAGAATGAGAGATGTTCTTCAGGGCCGAAGAACAATCAATCAAGAACAATCGACACAAGACACTCGCTTCTCCGTGATAGTACCCAGAGAATGAGCGGTGTCAATAGGAGGCCATCAGAGCATGCGTGGCTCACCGCTAGAGGTATTCTAGTTTGATCCTTAGAAATTCAATGAAATAACCTAGAAGAGTCAATCTGAATGATCAACATCATCAACAAATAAAAATACAAACGATAAAGGTATTATTTTTCATTATGAAATTAATTAAATTAATTACAAACATTATGTGAAAGATCCTCTCTAAAGGTTTCATGCCTCTATTTTTATTTATCAAAATCATTGATTATATTCCCTAGAGACTGGAGTTCATCATCGTATTGATCCCAGAATAATCATGGATCATGGTAAAAATCCAAATTGGGTGATGTCCCAACCACACTTTCGCTGCACCTAGAACCTTTAAGTGGTATCAGAGGGGTTACATCATAGTTTATAATTATTTAAATATTTCGTTGATGAATTGCACATTTAATAATTTAGTTGATTCAATTCAAGTTAATCGTTCTGCAAATATGAATCTCGAGATCTATTCCTCCTATTTTGTTTCTCGTTCACCATATAGGAATGGGTTTTTATTTTAATTTTGATTAAAATAAAATATAGGATCTCATCCAGTGGTTCCAAATGTTCCTGGCCGTACAACACTAGAATACACGACATGTATTCAAGAGTACATGTCATGTAGTCTAGGTTCAATTCATTGGACTGGTCTGCCAAACCAAGCCGTGTATTGGAGTCTTTATTAGTCTTAAATGACTCCGTGTGTTGACTAAGAATAGATGGAAAACTGTTTTTAGATTACATGCTTGTGGCCTATGGAACACGGCGTGTAGTCCCTTCGGGTTGGGGTTGGACCATGTACCCCATACACAGATTGCCTGGTTGGAAACTGTGTAACCCTGATACTACACGGTGTGTGTCCCATTGAACATGCCGTGTACTCTGGAAATTTATGAAGTATATATACATTACATGTCCCCAGGAATGTACAGTGAATGAATGATGAACAAAAAATACACATCGTGTAGTCAGAACTACACATCGTGTACACAACCAAATTACACATATTTATTAAAATTTATTACTGTATTATACAAACCCTTGAGACGTGTACCATAATGCAGGCGTAAATCTGAGGAAAAACACATGATAGGTGTTATATATATATATATATGTTTAATTTCACATCTGTGTAATGTTCATTTCTACTCATTGGGCTGTTGTGAATAAGAATTAATCGGGATGCCTTTAAGGTACAAGTTATGTTCAAAGATAATTTTAAATAATTTTATTTGTTTAAAATTATGATGGATTTGTATCACAAAGAAATTCAAAAAAGGGTTTAAGGTAAATGTATTTTTTTAATTAAAGATAATTAATTTATTCGAGTGTGACTTATCTTAAACAAGAACGATTAAATAATTAAATGCTAGTTTTATTTATGCATAAATATCATTTCATGCATGGATGATCATTAGATAGACCAAGACCTTTGTATGTGAATGGTTTATTTTAATTAATTTATTTAAATTAAATTTGTTGGCTTGTGAGCCTTCCCCTCATTAATATGACGGGCCTGCATGCCCATGGTTTCTTTCATGTAAAACCCATTTCACCCCTCACCTATATATGAGATAAATGCATATGTAATGGATTGAGCTCCCAAGCTAGTGGAGGTGGCTCAAGATAGGATCCAAGATGAAACCAATGAAAGAAGATACAAAGGTGGACAGGTGGAAAGCTGTAAACATGAACCCAAAAGGTTCAATTTGTTTCTCCCCTAGATTAGGGTTAGTTTATCAATCGAAAGATAAACAAACCATTAGAAAATCTTGTGATCATGCCATTTACTTTATTTTATTTCAGTCTATTTCATGGTTTATCATTTGGACGTGTTGTCACAATCACATAATTAATGAATTAAAAGAGCATGCAAGATGGAACTAAAATAAACCAGACTTATGCATAAATATTATCAAGACATGGTTAATCACTTATGTAAGTTCCACTTAATATTAATAAGCATGTGATAATGATAATAATAAATTCACACATAAGAGATAAAAATCCCTCAAATAAAATATTAATTCAGAACAATCCTTCTGTTACATGATTAAGGGAAAAACTCAATAAAACTATGTGTTTGACCAACCCTTTTTGGGACACTTACTTTTATACAAGATTTCCTTATGAAAGATTTTAGGTTGACATAACCATATTACATCAAGAGGAGTATCCTTTGATAGAATTGGTGTAATATTGGAGGTAAGAGTTGAGGAAATCCAAAGTCATGATTTTACGGTTAGGGAGTCCACTCAACATATCAAGGAGCTACAAGCCTGCAGTTAGCAAAGACATGCCTACCTAAATACCTTCTAATAGATTGACTAACCCTTGTGGGGGTTATTTGAAGGGGAATATGGATCCTTTCCACTAGAATTTCATAGAAACTAGACATTCTGAGTTTAATGGTGAGGGCCATTGGGACTTGATAAAATAGTGTGAGACTTAATAAAATTTATTATTTCTCATAAAATGTAATCAAGAAAGTACTAATGATCTTCCCTTTTAATTGTAGAATAAAAATTACAAGCTCATAAAACACACTATCCCTATGATCAATTTTGGATTAAAACTATATCCTCACTGGTAGTAACAACCAGTAATGATTTAGACACCTTTAGGTTATCCTATGCCATTAATGGAAGTCTTATGTGCTGGAGTCAACATTACCCGATCCGCCTTCCAAAGAGGCGAGTGATGGGGATTTACTAACCTATGAGAAAAATATGAATGACATAGTCAATGTTCAATGTTTGATGATATCATCAATGTCTATTGATCTCATGAAGTCTCATGAAAAAATGGTTTTTTATGGCATGATCGAGAACCTCCATGGTCTTCACCAGGAGAGAGAAATATAGGAATGGTTTGAGATCATTAAGACACTCTTTCAGAGTAATCTTGGAGAAGGTTCCCCCGCTGGGCCTCATGTAGTCAAGATCATTGGCTACATTGAGTACTTGGAGGTTCTAGAGTTTAAAACCCCCAATTAAATGAGCACTGATCTCATTCTCTCATCACTCCCTCAGAGCTTCTCTAACTTTGTTTTCAATTTGAATATGAACAAAATTGAGAGGTATATATCTGATCTTATTATCCTCATTTTCCAAGTGGAAAAAGATATGAAGTGCGAAAAACCTTCTGTCCTTATGTTGAATAAGAGGAAAGGGAAGGCAAAGATCTTTAACCAAAATATTCTTCATGGCCTTACAAAAAAAGGAAGATCAAAGGGGAGGTAAGAGAATAGGAGGCTGTTTGTTTCGTATGTGGCAAGAAGGGCCACTAGAAGAAAAACTGCACCCAACCTACGAAGAAAGGGGAAGCTTTATGTGAATTTGTTATCGAATGAAATCTATCTGTTTCTATAAATTGGGTATTAGATATAGCTTGTGGTGATCACATATGTATTCAAATACAAGAACCAAGTTGATTCAAAAATATTGATCAATGGGAGGTAGATCTACGAGAATCCAACGGAGCCTGACTTGCTGTTATATCTATTAGGGACTACCACCTCACGTTGCCAACTGGGATGATCTTGGTGTTAAAGGGTTTTTATTATGTGCCTTCTGTTACTAAAAACATTATTTCTGTATCTAGATAAGATACAGATGGATTTTTTTTCATGTTTGGAAATGAATGTTGCTTCTTTTACAAAGATAACATTTGTTATGGTAGGGCACATTTATACAATGGAATTTATGTGTTGGATTACACAAACCAAGTAATGTTAATTGATAACAAAGATACTTCACATGACTCATACTGCACCCAACATTGGAATCACCGGCTAGGTCATGTAAATAAGAAATGATTGACAAAGTTACATCAAGATGTATATTGAGATTCTTTCAAACTAAAACCACTTGGCGTATGTCATGCATGTCTATAAAGAAAAAATGAACAAATCCCTTTTTAGTGGGAAAGTTGAAAGGGCTAAACACCTTCTTTAATTGGTTTATACTGATGTGTGTGAACCATTTCCAATTGAAGAAAGGGGAGGATACTCATACTTCAAAACTTTTAATGATGATTTTAGTAGATATGGATATATTTACTTAATGAGGTAGAAGCCAGATTCTTTAGATAAGTTCAAAGAATACAATATTGAAGTTGAGAACCATCTTGGTAAGAATATTAAGAAACTCCACTCAGACCGAGGTGGAGAATATCTTATTCAAGACTTCATTGATTACATACGAGAGTTTGGGATCCTATCCAAACTCTCTATTTCAAACACGCCCCAGTGGAATGGTTGAGTGAAAGGAGGAACCAAACCCTATTGGACATTGTGATATCAATGATGAGTCATACGAGTCTTCCATTATCCTTTTGGGGATATGCATTACAAACAACGACACACATACTAAAACAAGTACCAACTAAATCAGTAAATGGTATTCCATAAGAGTTATGGAGTGGTAGAAAAGCCATGTTATCAAATTTACATGTGTGGGGTAGCGAAGATACTATTAAGGACTCTTCACGTAACAAACTCACACCTAGAGGCACAAACTGTACCTTTATTGGATACCCTAAGTAATAAAGGGAATATTACCTATACAACCCCTTATAAAAAAAGTTTATAGTGGATGAACATGCCATATTCATTGAGAGGGAGCACATCTCGAAAAGAGATTGTGGGAATGAGGTAGACTTCGATGAATAAGAGGCTCAAGGTGCACAAGAGTTGATAAAAGGATAGATTCCACAATACCCCATGGAGGATGAATCTGTTCCAGAGACACAAGTACTGCGTAGGAGTACAAGAGAGGTTAGACAACAAGAATGGTATGGTTTTCTAGTTACTGAGGATGGTGACTCCTTATTAGTTGATAATAATGATCCTCTAACCTAAAAATAAGCAGTAAGTGGCACAAACGTTTCCAAGTGACAAGAAGCCCTGAATTCTGAATTGGATTCCATGTTCCAAAACCAAGTCTTGATTTTTGGTAGATCCTCCAACTGATTTAATTCATGTTTGTTGCAAATGGGTATTCAAGAAGAAACTGGACATGGAAGGACAAGTTAGTACCTATATGGCATGACTGGTTACAAAAGGTTTTAAACATCATCATGTAAATGACTATGATGATACCTTATCACCAGTTGCAATGCTGAAATCCATCAGAATTCTACTTGCTATTACGACTTACCATGACTAGGATATTTGGAAAATTGATTTCAAAATAGCATTATTTATTAAGATCCTTCAGGAAGATGTCTACATGACACAAACTGAAGGGTTTGTGACTCCAAAGGATGTAAATAAGGTATAAAAGTTGTAGGAATCTAGGTCATGGAACATTTGTTTTGATGAAGCCATAAAAGAAGTTGGTTTTATAAAAAATGAATGTGATCCTTGTGTCTACAAACAGTTTAGTGGGTGTGAATTCATTTTCCTAATAGTATATGTTGATGACATATTACTCATTAGAAACAAGATACCAGTCTTGCAGTCTGTTAAGGCATGGTTGAATCAGTTCTTCTCCATGAAGGACTTGGGTGAGGCATCATATATTCTTCGGATCAAGATACATCGTGATAGATCCAAGATATTACTGGGCCTAAGTCAAAGTACATACATTGATAAGATATTGAAGAGATTCTGTATGGAACAATCCAAGAGGGGATTGTTTCCAACATCACATGGTATTCATCTTTCCCAGAAAATGTTTCCTCAGACACACGGGGAATGAATGATAATGGAAAGGACTCCATACAAATCAGTGATTGGGGTTAGTCTGATATGTCATGCTATGTACTAGGCTAGATGTCGCCTACGCATTGAGTGCGGTAGGCAGATATCAAACTGACCCAAGTGACCTCAATTGGATGGCAGTCAAGACTATCCTAAAGTATCTGAGGTGTACTAAGGATATATTCCTCATTTATGTAGGGGATGAGGATCTATTCATTAGATTATATGCAGATGCTAGTTTTCAGATTGATCAAGATGACATAAAGTCGCAAATGGGATACATCTTCACTTTGAATGTAGGTGTAGTGAGCTAGAAGAGCTCAAAGAAGAGTGTGGTTACAGATTATATAGTAGAGTCTGAGTATATCACAGCTTCCGGGGTAGCTAATGAAGCAGTTTGGATGCGAAGCTTCGTCCAGGATCTAGATGTGATACCTAGCGGTAAATATCCCACCACACTATACTGTGATAATACAGAAGTGGTGTCTCTCGCAAAATACCCAAGCCCACATCAGCGGAAAAAGCACATACTTCAAGAGTATCACCTCTTGAGGGATTTTTCTCAGAGAGGTGATGTTTCAGTGAGAAGTATTTCCACAGAAGACAACATGGTAGAACCATTGACTAAAGCATTGACTTAGTAGAAACATGATCATCATGTGAGGTCTAGGAGACTGAAAGTCATAGGTAGTTGGCTCTAGTCTAAGTGAGAGTTTGTATGATTTTGTGTCCTAGAACCAACTAGTTTTACTTTGATTACATGATTATTTAATTTATTATTACATATTGTTCACTGTTCTTCATGATTATGATATAATAATGTTTTAGATTATTTTTTTCATTGATAATGTCATGGATGTTCCCGGCTATAATGAGAACCTTGAAATGCTATAACAATATTCTTAAATATAGTTCTGTGGTTGGATGACATGCTATGATGGGACACATAGCATGCAGACCATCAAATGCGAGTACTCATAAGTAGATGAGACTTCCTCTCATCAAGTTCCCACTTGTTAATCTCCAATATAGAAGATTATGGGAACAGACCCACTCGTAGAAATTCCGCATGTTTTTGTGTCATTGGATATTTCTATCTGTAAGTATGTGTAATGATCCTTAGACTTTAATATTATCATTAATACGTTTCATGACTTATGCACTTTGATTTACTGATGAAAACCTTCATGTAGATAGTTGGCAGGAAGTAGGGTATGTTGGGTGCGTCATGAGTGGCATGTTATTAATGGATAAGTCAAGGAAGTATTTGTCCCTTCCATTTATAGAAGTTAATATCTTGACCCTTTTATTAAAATAGAACCGTCGTACGAAATTTCATGGAGATGGTGTAACGATGAGTTTATTTCAGGTAATCAAAGAATGACGTATCAAGCATAAAATTTGATGACACAGTCATGAAACCTTCTTTATGAGATATTGAAACAAAGAGATTATATTACATAGTAAGCGTTCATACGTGGATTTCATTATTGTGACTTTATGTTTTTCTCTTGGGTGCCTTGACCTGTTGTTAGAGAGTACTCTTGGAATTTAGGTAGTCTTGCCTAATTCCAATGAGAAATAATCCTAGAGGGTCACACACTTAGTGTTTTTGGTGGTCTCGGTTAAATTATATTTGAATTTAATTAATGAAATAAATATTATTCTCAAGACTCTGCAATAATTTTTTTCAATTTAACATGATCGCCTAAATAAAATAAAATATATTTATTTATTTTATTGAACATTTAATAAATATTTATTTACTAGTTTGTAAATAAAATATTTATTTAAGAGAATAAATTATTTATTTATTTATTCTGGTGTTCAATAAATGGAAGTGGAGTTTGAGCAGACTATGGTCGGTCCGGTAGTACAATAATTATTTGATTGACGGTGAATAATTATTTAACTAGTTGGCACAAATTAAAATAACGTTGGTATTATTTTGTGATGTGGAATTTTATTTATAATTATGTTTTGTGAAATTTGGGAGATTATAAATAATGATTCCATATTATTATTAAATAAATGGGTTTTCTTTAAGTTCATGAATGTATTTAATTTTTTCTTTGAAATTAAATATTGTAACTGAAATTCCATTTATATAAATAAAAAAGTACCCCTATTGTGCCATATCCCACACCACATTCCTGGTGAATTGAGAATTGTTGATCCAAAAAATTTCTCTCTTCAATCCTCTTCTCTCCCCTATTAAGAATGAGAGATTTTCTTCATGGCTGAAGAACAAGCGATCAAGAACGATTGACACAAGACACTCGCTTCACCGCGCTAGCACCCGAAGAACGAGCGACGTCGATCAGAGGCCATCAGAGAACCTGTGGATCAATGCTAAAGGGATTGTAGTTTTTATCCTTACAACCACAAAAATATAATCTAGAAGGGTCAATCCGGATGAACAACATCATCAATGAATAAAAATACCAAAGATACATGTATTATTTTTCTTTATGAAATTAATTAAATTAGTTATAAATATGATATGCAAGATCCACTCTTATGGTTTCAGGCCTACTTTTTTTTCTTTATCTAAATATTTGATTATATTCCATGGATACGAGTGTTCTTCGTCATATGGATCTCGACATTATCATTGATCATGGTAAAAATAAAAACTGGGTGTTATCCCAACCACACTTCTTCTGTGCCCGGAACCTTCAGATTGTCTATTCATAAGACATGAATCTTTAGAAAATAAATGAATATGAACCATAAGAGAATAAAATTTTCACAATGATTTTCAACAACATAATATTATAACATTGGAAAAAATTTTAAATGAAATCAATTAACTCATTTTGGTAGTACATGGAAATAAGACCTTGCATAAACTTATGGACATGAAAATAGTTCTATGCATAACCTCATGGTCAAGAAGTCATGTCTCCACATTATATTATGGAAATTAAAGAAGGTCCACTAACAGACTTATGGACATAAAATTAGTACCATTAATTAAATGATGAACATGAATGAAGGTTCATGCATAACAATATGAACATAAAATTAGGTTCACGCATAACATAACTAACTCACAATTTATCCATATTGAACCAATTCATTGGATAAATTTAATGGACCCACCTATCATATAATCATATTCCTTTCATATAAATGTAAAACTATATTCATCATAATCACAACTCATGGAAAGAAAACATGTTTAGTAAACATTTCATCATTTCATCATTGTATAACCCATAGAAAAGGAATGATTTTCATAATCATCTTTTCAACAAAATAAAAAACCATCCATATAATGAATTAGGGTGGTTACATTATATAATATCCCTAGTATAACATAAGTAGAATTCATAGATGTTTCAATGATGGATATAAATAATTTCTATAATATCATTAAAACATTCCCTAGGAAAATAGACTTTCAACATTCGAAATTACTTTTTAGAAATATTTCAAATATCATTTTATTTGAAAACTTATATGGAGAATTATAAATTAATCTTAAAATCATTGATTAGTCATGATGGTGTAAATTTCTGTGAATTCACTAAAAAATATTCCTTTTATATTTTTAGTAATAATATAAAAGATCCTTGATTGGAAAATGATTTGAATATTCCTTTTAAAAAATTTATTAAAAAGTTAAACATAGGTATAAATTTCATTAAAAAATCATTAGAGAATAGAAAAAACAATCTTTAAAACATTTTAAAAAAACATGGACATTGAAGACAAAAAATTTAGACTGAAGAGATAAATAAAATCAGTTTTCCTTGAAAACATTATTTTAGAGTTTTGAGTAAATAAAGAGATGAAAATGAAAGGGAAAAAATGTATTCTTAGAAAATAATAAACAGATAATAAAGTATATGAGTTTATTGATAGATTTATTATAATATTTTATGATCTAAAACATAATCATAGAGAATTATGGTAAACAATGTGATTATAACATAAAACAATTACCGCTTTGGTAACTTTTTAATAGTAATCCCCATGAAAGTGAGATCCTATAATAGATGTTTAAATATACATAATTTTCATGAGAATTATCAAATAATAAATTCATTGTTATTATATATTCCACATAAAATAAAAAAGTGGGGAATATGGATTTTCCCCATGAAAATAAATGTGAGATAAAAATCCCTTACCTCAAGTCCTGTTATTCTCTAAAATAACTCTATCCTCATATATATTAAATAGAAATTTATTATAATTATATTTAATATTTACACACATTCTTATAATATCATATATGACACCCTTAAAACGTTTAGAAACCCTTTACTAATAATTCCTTATTTAAATCATTATTTTAGTGTGTTAACTCTTTCTTTTCTCATAACAGTTTCAGTTTAATAATTTTGATCCTTATTTATTATCACTATTAAATAATATCCATTAAGTTAAATATGAAATAAATGTCATATATATATATATTCATTATATACATATTTAGAGTCATCTATAATATTTTTATATAGAAAAATGACATGCATTGTTTAAGGAACAGTAGGTCGCATGTATGCATAAACACTATTCCAATTTTTTTTTAAAATGGAATGAAATAAAGGTAAATAATAATTAAAAATTTAAAAACAATTATTATTTCATATATATTAAATTTATTTATTTAATTTATCCTCATTAAATTCCATATATAACATATGATAAAATTGAATCACATCAATTCACAATGGCGTAGTCATCTTATACATGAGCGACGTTATAGTTTTCCCAATAAATGTTAAGTAAAAAGGTATACGTGTAATTTTAATTAAATAAAAGATTTTAGATCATAAATATGACATATATAATTTAAATCTATAATTATATCTATCTTTGACAAGTGGTGATAGAAAAATAATTACATATGTTCGTGAAGTGGTAGTCCTCTGTAAACACAATCAACAGTTGTGTTTCGAATATGATAAAAGATTAGATAGATATAAGTTATGATGTAAAAATAATAGTATCCCACTAATATATATATATAGACTTTTTAATTATATTTTACTTAATATGTAATAATCGAATTTGTTAAAATAATGAATAAAAAGAAATATCTTGGTAAATGGAATTACCTTTTCTTTGGAAAATGTCATTTAGATCACTTATTATATACCCCAGTATTGATCATTATGGAAGAATCAAATCTCTATAATGTGTATAAGGATGTTTTGGAGTGATTGTTTTTTGGGTTTTATTGAAGAAAAGGTATTAAGAGGTGTTAATAAGTGAGGGGATGAAGTGACCTTTTATAATCAAGGAGAAGGGATATTTATGTAAATACCTAAAATGTTTCAATAATGTAAAGTCACTCCCACCCAAAAAACCAATAATATTGATAAATAGTGGAGTGGAGGGATGAAATTATCGATCGGTAACTAAAAAAATATGTTTCAATCATGTAACTCCATATCTTATAAGATTAATTACTTTTACAATTTTAGTTTTCACAACAGTACCATGTTTAATTTATTTATTAACCTAGTTAATTTATCCATTAAGCCTAAAAATAAAATGAAACTTATTATAAAATTTTTACACACTGATTATAAATATTAAATCCAATTTATATAATAAAATTATTATGTGTAAGGATAATTAATTTTAATATAGGTGGATATAACTTGCAAAACCCTTTTTGAACCATAACCCGGGTAATTAATTTTTTATGTCTTTATTATTAATTATGGAAAACATTATGTTGAACCTATTAACTAATATTATTTAGTATAATTCAGAATATTTGATCCATTTTATCATATTTAACCCATATAATTGGATTAATTTAATTAAAAATAAAACCTATAAGTGCGACAAATATGTGGTTTTCAAAAGAAATATTTTTCTGATATATGAATAGTTTCTAGATCATAATTCAACATAAAATTTAGTACAATAATAAAAATTGGATTAATTATAACATAATTGAACTAATTTTACATGTAAAATAATTTTAAATTAAATTTTATCCTTGAAAAAGTTTTAAATGAAATGATATTATTTAATAAAAATAAGTATTTTCACTATTCAATTAAAAAATTATCTATTTCAAAAATTATTAAATATTAAATCTAAGATAATTTAGAAATATTAATTTTCTAAATTAAGGAAATTTTGAAAATATATATTCTAAAAGAAGGAAAAAATAATTGGAAAAAATTCAACAAAACATCTTTTCAGAAAAATAGAATTCTAAGTGTAAAAATGGATTTATTCTTATCTCATACCTAGGAAAAATATTTGATGAATTATAAAACATTTAATTGGAAATATAACATATATATTTCATTAAAATAATTGGACAATAGTTACTAATTTAATTTATTATGATAAAAATACAATGTGTTCTTAAAAATAGCTTTTTAGACAAATATTACATACATTTTAAGTTAGTATTTATTTTTATTTATAATTAATTTATAACTAAAGAATTAATTTTATAAATATGTAAAACATAAAATTTATAAATTTATTACATCATATTCATACCCACCAATCCAATGTTTAGGTTATAACTATCACATTAAATAATAATATTTTAATAGTATATAGAGTTTCATTAAAATTGTTTTTTTTTGTAACACAATATGTCAATGAAGTTAAATTTACTTGAAAAACTAATTTTTCATAAATTATTAGGATGTAACATCCAATGTAATGAATAATATATATTCTTATCTATGTCTATTTATGAATTAGATAGTTTTTTAGAGACTTAAAATGAGAATAAATCCAATCTTAAGCATGGAATACATAAATATTTTTAAAAGATTGTTTTACAGCCTTTTGATGGCAAACCATTTTTAAATCAAAATTTTGACAATTTTAGAAGCTCTATTTGTCAAAATAAACTTATTCTTTATGATTTGGACATTGAAATTTACTTTGGATAAATTATTTGTATTTTTCTGACAATGTTCATTTTTTAATGAATAGTGAAAAATACTTCATTTTACATCAAAACTGCTTTTTCATCTAATTTAATTATATGGTCAGATTATATTTTTAATCGGTTTTAAAGTGTAATTAGAATATAATTTTACCATTTAATCCAATTTTTGTCATTATAATTAATTTCGCAAAGGAATTGGGCCTAAACAAGTGCCAAACTTTTCATAGATATTGTTTCAAAAAAACCCGCTATTTGTTTTGAAAACAGGAATTATTATAAAATTAATTATTTCAATTTTTGTGTTTGGAATTTGGTAAAATGGATTCAATATTTGGAATCATAAGGTCCAAATTATTTAATTAATACTCTTTTTTTTTTTGGACATTATGAATAGTAACGATGATAATTATCTTTAATTATCGTGATTAATTAGTAATCGGGTAGTTAAGGGTAATAAAATAATATCATAATAATACAAAATTACCCCAACATGTGTCTTAATGCCACTTTTTGTGTCATGTACGAACATGGTATGCCTTGTACAAAACTTTGGGACCCCATGGAATCACTTTTGGGTGATAGTATCCTTTAATGTTTTGTAAAAGGAATGTATAACCAAAGTATGTATCAACCAAGTAAAACAATTTTAATTTTGTGTACATAAATGATATATTAGACTATAAATATTCATTGTAAATATAAAATGTCTTCCTACATCATAGTATGTTTTTTACAATTTTTAGACATTAAATAAATTAAATTTTTAATGACACCATGATGAAGTAGTGATTACCCCATTAATAAATGATTAAAAAAATTGAAAAGATAATGTAATATCTAAGCCTTACACTAGTCAAAAACCGATTGGATGAGTATATTTAGAACCCTTATCACCTTATCCTAGAAATATATCAATATGGGACCTTCAAAATCTGAATGTCATTTTAATATAAAGTAACATTTCTTGACTTTCCAAGAGTGCCCCTCTTCCCTCTTATAAAAGGCCCCCATCTATACCTCCTTACCCACACCACTCAAGCCATTGGCTCTGCCAAAATATGATCATTTAATCTCTCCACATCCCTATATTCATCATACAAGCCTTACATTAGGCAGGAAGCTCTTCAATAAAACTGTTTGGTTCTAACCAAGAGGAGTTACCTGATTTAAAGGCAATGTCTTCACTTGTGTTCTTTTGTTTTATTTTGCTTATCCACCCACTAAAATCTTTTTATTCCTTTATTTTGTAACAAAAACAGTATATTCAATATACTAGGATGTATTTATAAGAATGATTCAAGCTACACTTACACACACCTCCGTCAAATGGTTAAAGAACATACTGTTTCTGTGGATGGTGAATTACTACCTCCTGAAATGATGATTGTTCAATATTATTTTAACACCATTAAGGGTGGACATTAAGATGTAAATATATTTATATAAGATATATAATATTTTTATGTTTTCCTTATACTTTTGTATTTTTCATTTATGGCATACCTTATGGTTTCCATTATGGGTAAACAGGATATCTTCATTTTAGGAAGTGCGGACTACCGCCCCTTCAAAGTGATTTGATTCAGTAATTCCATATGTGGGACGTATAAGGGATGGAGATAATGATATTATATATGATATTATACTTTAATTATAATATACCTTTACATAATAATTATTTCACTCCATTAAGTAAGAAATAGAAATGAAAGTAGCATTCATGCGTACGTACGGCTTACCGTCTCCATGAACGGTGCATTTCATTCTTAACTCTAAATGTTATTTAATATTATAAATACATATATATACTGGATATATATGATAAATATGATATATACTTCATGAATATAATTCGGGATATAATGAACTGTTGACCACCTAAACAACATGTAATTATAAGAAGTCCATTTTTGGCTCAAGTACCAATGATCGACAAAACAACCGTTATTAACTGAAATAATTACATAGTGTTCATAACATGGTAATAAGTGATATACAAGGAATAATGAACATGAAAAAGGTTATTAAGCAAGAATAAATTAACTCAAGTTTATTATTCAAGATATTAAAGAATGATTGAGTCAAGTCGGATATGAGGTATGGGACATCGTCTCAATCTCCTTTCATTGAGGCATATTTTGTTTTATACACAAAATTCTTTTATATGGTGTATAAAACCCTTTGAATTTTAATTTTATTCAAAAGGAATCTTTTTATACCAAGTATTTTAATAAACGACAAAAGGGAATGTTTTTTTCTTACGTATGCGGCGACAACCACTTCTCCGCCTCCGTGACCATTATTTGATTTTTGGCTTCCTCTACAGGCCATTACCTTTTTAAAATGAAAAATAAATACCATGCGTTAATTTTATTTTATTTTGTAATGGAAAATGGTTTTGATAATGTTGTTATTATATCAATGTGTCATTGATATCTTGTGATTGAAATGTTGAATTGTTATGTTTCCTTTATGCACATTTTATGTGATATGATTATGTTATGGTTCTTGGGCATTTTTTATGAAGAAGGGTGGTTCCGTGATATAATAAGGGCGGGTGATCCCGATAGAGCTCTCCAGTGCATTGGGTAACGTGAAGGGGTTAAACTCTAAGTTTCATCCTAATAGATTTAGGGAATATACTATTATGGGTATTCCAAACACAACTATGAGGGTTACTCCCTACATAAGAATGTTATGAATGCCTCATGTTACCTTTATGTATTATGATTTCTATGATTTATTCATGATTTGATGAGGCATGTTAAAGTGCTTATGTTTTATGAGTAAAGTATGATTTCATTAATTCTTATGTATATATTGACTAATGTTTTCATTTCGTACTTTCATATCCCTTACTGAGCTTTTTATGCTCATCCCAGGTTTTTGAAATGTTTTCCATAGGTCAAGGAAAAAGTACATGATGTGATGATAGTGTCAATGAAGTGTCATGAAAGAGTCCATGTTTTTTTTAAATATGTTTCCTTTGATGGGAAAAGTGAATATTGTCTTTAATGTAACCACCTTGTTTAAATGTGGAATGTAATGCATGATTTACGATCTAATTCTCTAAAACTCTAAACATGAAAAGATCCTCAATTTTTAATCTTGTAATAACTCAAGATTAAGTAAGGTTTAAGGCTGGGGCCTTATATAGGGTGTTACACAAATGGTCCTGGCTCATTTCCGTAAACCACTAACTAGCAGAGGGGATCCAGTAGCTACCCATTTGCGCATATATTGGCATGATTAATGTTAATGAGAAACAAAATTTTTTCCCTTGAAATACTTGTTTAAGCCTATTAATACTCGATTTTGGACCGAACTCCAAATTTTAAATTTTGAAGTGTCATAGAAGTCTCATTTATCTTGTACAATGCCTTTAATATATCTATTGACCCATTATTCAATTTATAAGACTTGAAACAATGAGGTTTTCTTGTATTTTGGGAGTTACTCTTCTTTTCTTCTTATATCCTCCATTTACTGCCATAGAATTGTGGATTTATCATTGTACATAGGGTAACATGGTGTTTTACATTGATATAGACACTCAATGTTTGAGTTTATTTTTAATTTATTAAGGTGTGTGGTCAGTATAATCTCCCCAATGTCATATTATATTTTATAGTATGTGAAACATGTGTGATTGCATCATCACACTGTGAAAATGACCACTTCTCATTAGAAACCTGCTGAAATTTTTTAATACTTACAGTTATTCTTACCAATGACCCCATCAAGTCTATTAGTATTGAGATCTATATGTACAACAACTAATAGGTGTTCCTACCCTTGACCTTAGACTAGAACATAGAGTGCATGGACCTAGATCTATTTGTTGTATAATAAATTTATTATTTAATTTATTATCATGTGATTTCTTCAATAATTTTAATTGGTGTATTTGGATTTTTAACGATTCACTTAGCATGCAAGTGGTTAATTGGAATGAAGTGGGAATTTTAATAATGGAAGTAAGTAATAAATGGTTAACTAACATGTCAAATGGTAAATGTTCATAAATGGAGTGTGAAATTTAATTTATATAATTATTGTGATATTTGGTAACTTGGCATGAAAATGGTAATTGGGTTGTCATTGGAATATTGGAATGAAAATGGTTTTTGGATAAAAGGAATAATAGCATGAAATTGAAGTTGGAAATAAAAATGGTAACTAGAAGTAATTAACCAATGTGGCATATTTTAACATGTTTGGCATATTTAGTAAATTTAAATACATTGGATATTGATAAAATTTAAAGATTAATAATTAAACTAGCCATGTCATGGGAATTCACATACGGTCTTATATACAATGACCATTTATGTTGACCTAGCCTGGGAATTCACATTAGTTCTATTGATACTTTTTCCTTGGTATGTCCATTAACCTTGGGAATATGTAACTATCTCTAGAATGTGAATTCACATAAAGTCTAATATTATGTGATTAATTGATTCTCGATGGAGTGATACATGGTTACTTCAGGCCTAAGGGAGAGTTATATTGTTACCTGATAGAAGGAATTGGTATTTAGTCCTTGGTATGGGAATCCTCATGGAATTGGTGATGGTACAATATATATATATATAACATTGGATCGAATAATATACAGATGACCCTAGGCGTCAACCTAGAGATCGAGGGTTGGTGAGTGTATTTGATGTTCTGCATTAATTTATGAATCAATTCCCCTCCTTATCTACTATTTAATATAATATTATTCATATTAGATTTCTCTAGACATTATTGGTGGTGGCCTACTTCTTTTCACTGACACCTTGTTTGAGAAATCATTTGGTACCAAGGGATACATCATGGATATATTTTTAGAAAAGGGAAATGTGACCTATGAATGATTTTTTGATAAACTAGTTGGGATTGAATCCTAGAGATAGTACTGAGCATGGGGTTTGAGAATCGGTTTTTAGAGTCCTTATTTTTTATTTTATATTTTAGATGATTAATTTCATTACTTTTAACATTATATTTATTTTAAATTCAATATGAAATGAAATAGTTTATTATATTTATATTGACTTGGTTTTGTTTGTTTATTTATTGGTGATTTTTTATGTTTGATTGGATATGTTATTTCAGTTGTGAGTTCTAATTTGGTCCAGAGGGTATAGTCTTCACAATATATTCTGTAGAATCTCACTACAAGTTTTAAGTCTCTAGAATATGGGGAGGCATGCATTAAGTAATTTAGTAACACATCTTGGTCATGTTAGGGAGAAAAGGATCGTTGAGGTTTCACTTTTCCATTACAAATCATTTTAAATATTTTAAATATTTAATTTCTAAATAACTTCTTTCAATGTCCATATTCTTAAAAACCTTTAATGGATGTCTTTATATAAATAAAAATAAATTATAAATGAAATTTTATATCTCTTTTGAATATTTTTCAAGGATTTTAAAATGAATCTTTTTTATTCACTTTATAGAGGATTTTTTTACTTAATTTACAGATGGAAAAGGAAAGTTATATTTTAACATATATAACATTGATAAATTTATCCACCACTAGAATATTTATTTTTTATTGGTATTAATTTATATTATGTAAAAAATTTTACAATGAAAACCCTCTTTTCCTTGGTTCTAGGATTTTTATTATTCAAAATTGGTCTTAAAAGTAAAGATATATATCAATATCTATAAAAGGTTTTCTTATGGGTTCAAAATTATTTTTAATGAGTTTAATGATGGAAATAAAACTTTTATTTGTTTTATGTATGTTATAGTCCTTATAAATTATTTGTGATGATATGTGATCTTGATATATCTCTCAAATGCTTTGGGAAACAATCATATTCTATGAACAATTATGTTGGAATTTACTGAGTAAGTTATTCTATTTTAGTGGTTATTTTAAGGGTTCAAATAAGGGTTTTATGATGTTGATTTATCAAGGAACCAATATTAATTTTATATTCTTCTAAATTAGATTTCAAGGAATTACTTTAATTTTATAAGTTATGTTGTTAATATTTTTTCTAAAAGAATGATTATTCCCTTTAAGGGTAAAATGGAACTTTTTTATGAATTTGTTTTCTTTGTATCTCATGATTTCTTGAAGAAATTATCATGATTATGATTATGATTTTATGTTTTATTATAAAGTGGTTTATGAAAAACTATGGGTAGTAAATAAAACATCATGTGTATGTAATAAATAAATTAATTTTAAAGTTTATTATGGTAATGATAAGCTCTTTTATATCATATCATGGTTTGAAATAGACTAACAGGTTTATTTTTTAATTTTTATATGTCCCTTATTGTTATTTTTGTGCTCATCCCATGTTTATAATATTTTTCTTAAGGTATATAGATGAGTAGTAACAATGATTATGTCATATTGAAAATCCTGAATATTTTCATGAAAATTAAAAATGTTTCATTTTAAAAGTATTGTATTGTGGAAAAAATGGATATTGAGTGGAAGTGTCCACATTGTAAATTAAGAGTTTATTATATAAGTTTATTGACAAAATTCTCAAAAATTATAATTTTTAAAGATCCTAGAAATTTGATAAAATGAATTATTCATTTAAAACTCAATATCATGTAAAATTTTCGGTCATGTCCTTATAGTTGGTATCAATGTAATAGTTCATATATTTTAGAGGTTAGGATTATATAGGTATGATCCCTTAAGATATTTTAATTTATATTTATTCTTGTATATTTGTTTAGAATTACCATGTTGTTTTATTTAAACTATATATGTTCAAAATGTTTTTCCATAGAAAAAAATAAAAAGCTGAGGTTGGAAGGCACAGAGGGAAATATCCTTCTAAATTAGAAACCTAAAATGGATATAATTGGAACATTGAAATTTTTTCTATGATATATCACTTGAAATAGACTATAAATGGTGGTGGAATCCATGCTTTATAGATACCACACCACTACCAAGGAACATGTCCATCATAGATTATTTAATGAAAAAATACCCTCTAAAATTTAGTAGATCATTTAACCTTTTTATATTTGAACGATGGGTAAAATTCGTGAAAATGACATATGAATTCATGTGTTGTTTGGAACATAAAAATTTAAATCTTTATATTTACCATTTTGTATGTGAATCTAGTTTGTGGTGGCCAATGGTTAATAATGTCAGAGAAGGATAATATATTTATTCCTTGTAATGGGATGAATTCATGAATATTTTTCATGATAATTAATTTCCTAATGATTTTTTACAAATAATTGAAAGTAAACTCCTATAATTTAGGAAGAACGAAGAAGATTCAAAAGTATCATATAAAGAAAAAAATCACATTATTGGAAAGGCAAGAACAAATTTATATTCATGATATTAATATAAAAAATAATCATTTTTACATAGTATTAAAGTCAAGATATCAAAGTGAATTAGCTTATCATGAATTAAAATATTTTTAGAATCTTATTTGATGTGTCGAGAAGGTTGAAATGTAGTTTTCATATGATTATGTATTCTATGACAACGAACAAATATAAAAATACTCTTGGTTGTTGGTAATAGGGATGTACTGATCAAATAAATATGAAGGAATCAAAATCAAGTTTCAATCTTATGATATGTATGGAAAAAATCAGCCTAATGAATGTATTATAAAAAATGGGATGTGTTTCTGATGGGTAAACTTTTGACATGTGTCTTGTCACTAGAAATAAATGGATCAAACAATTTGAAATGCTAATAGAAATATGATTTCATTTTAATGATACGGGTCATTGTGTGACTACTTATATGGATATAGGAATAAAGTATGGAAGATATCAAGATCAAAAGAAATAAGGTGTAACTGAATCCTATATAACTAGTTTAGTAAATATGAGACTATCCTACATTGTGGTGTTAGATACTTTACTTGTTTGTCTAGATTATTACAATTTATTATTTGATTATGGGTCTACACATTCATTAATTTCGTAAAAGGTTTCTGATAAATCCGAAATATAACCTCCAGAAATAATGAAAAACATTTGGAAACAACAGTTGGGGTAGTAATAAGTAAAAAATAAATTATAATAATTTTCATGTAATAATTTAGGTTAGGTTTTTACCCAAACTCCTTACAACACATTCCTTGGCAGAGTTTGATATTATTCTAGGTATAGATTGGCTCTCAGTTGATCATGATAAGATAGATTTTCGAGTTAAAAAATATTCTTTTTGGAATGATGTTTAGTTTATATAATATAATGAAAAAAAATATTCGATAATATATAAAACAATTAATTAATTTATTAATTACATAATATAAAGTTATCTTGAAAATATTATTAGTAAGAAGGAATCATTTTATGTTGGTGATATTCCTATATGAAATGAATATATTTATGGATTTATTGATGAAATTGATCACATTATACTATAAATAGAGATTTAATTTACTATTGGATTTGTTCATGATGCTAAGAGAATTTCAAACCCTCTATATCAAATTACTTAAGTAGAACTTATGGAATTGAAAAAATAGCTTTAAGAGTTTCTTGATAATGGTTTCATTTATCTAAGAACTTCACCATGGGGTTTCCTTATTTTTTTGATTAAAAATAAATATGGTTCCATGAGTATTTTTATTATTATTTTGCGTTAAATAAAATCATTTTAATGAATAAGTACATGTTTCCTCATATCAATGGATTTTTATCAGCTCCTAGGAGATCAATATTTTTTGAAAGTTGATCTTAGGACAAAGTACCATTATCTGAAGGAAAATGTCATTCCAGAGATGAATTTTTTTTGATATTTATGTGAAATATGAGTTCGTTTATTCCATTTGGGTTGAAAGTTTCTCAATGTATATTTATATACCTTATGAATAATGTTTTCCATGAGTTGTTGGATAAATGTTTTTTTTCTTTTTATTGATGACCTCCTGATATATTATAAAATTTATGATGTTCATGAGAAATATTTGAGAATTTTTATGATAACCTTAAAATAAAATAAGTTATATGTAAAATTTAATAAATTTGAATTATGGTTATGATAAATTTCTTCCATTTTACATATTGTAAATAAATATATAATATTTTTGATTAAGATAAAATTAAATTTGTTTAAGAGTGTTCAAGACATAGAAATGTCACCATGTTTTTTTTTGGAATAGAATGGTTCTAACAATTGGTTTTTGAAAACATTTATTCATTATATATTCCCTAAATACGTCAAATCAAAAGCGAGATAATTTCATATGGAAAAAAGAATGGGATAAATATTTCCATGAATTTAAAAGCATATATAAAAATGCTCTGATTTTGGACCTTCTATATAGAATTGATGATTTTTTTATCTATAGTGATGGGTCATAGAAGGGGCTTGGTGATGTTATAATGTATAATGATCTCTTTATTACCTATAATTCACATAAATTGAAACCTTGTGAGTTAAATTATCATGCACCATCACTTGAACTAGATGTTGTGGAATTTTCATTAAAAATATATGGACATACTTTATATAGAGTAATTTGTGAAATATATACTAATAATAAAGGTTTGAAGTATATTTTCACTCATAAAGAGTTGAGAAGGAGGAACAGAAGAAGGAAGATACTTATTAAAGATTATGACAACATGACTCATTACCATCTACGAAAATAAAACAGAGTAGATAATGATTTTAGTTGAAAGGGTAAATCATTATTAAATATGATATGTTTGTATCATGATGCATTGGTAAATATTTATATAAATTTTAGTCAAGAAAATTTTAATGTAGGAAAATACACTATTTTGTTTAATCTATCAATGTAGTCATATTTTCCCACTGGAATTAGGAAATCTTAGAAGAAGGATAATTTTATATAGTGAATGGTCGAATTACCCAATAAAGTTAATTTTCTTTAATTTAGTATTGACAAAGAAGGTGTTTTGAGAGTTAGAAAAATATTATACATTCCTTTTGTTTCATAGTTGAATAAAGAATAATTAATTAAAACCCACAAATCTCTATTAACTATTCATTATCGCAATACTAAGATGTATATAGACCTTTAGGAATATTTCCGGTAAGATGGAATGAAAAGTGATATAATTAACTTTATCATTAAATGCTTAACAGGTCAACAAGTTAAAGGGGATTGAAAATTATTGAAGGGGTTTTTTCAGAGTTTTCTAATGATAGAATGGAAAGGGGAGAATATATATATATATATATGGATTTAATTTTTTTATTAAAAAATACATTTTGAGGTAATAATGTGATATGGGTTATTGTTAATCATTAAACTGAATCTTCACATTTTCTTACAATTTCAGATAATAAGGCCTTGAACCATCTTTTTAGACTTTCTGTTAAATAGATTATCAGATTAAATGAGGTCACTATTCCAATTATATCTTATCATGATCCCAGGTTTGCCACTATTTTTTTTAAAATCCTTCATAAGTCATTGGGTACTAATTTAAATTTTAGTACACCTTTTGATACCAAATATAATAAGCAGCTAGAGAGAAATTTTAAGACATTTGAATACATTCTTTAATCACGTTTAATTAATTACTAGGGAGTTTGGTATTGAAATAAATCATTAGTTTTTTTATAATAATAATTTTCATTCTAGTATATATATGACACCATTTGAGGTATTATATAGATTACAGTGTTAGAATCTAACTTGATGTGATGAAATTAGGGAAAGAAAGTTGTAAAATAATTTGAGTAATAAATGGTTTAGAATGTGAAGATGATTCAACAATATATGAGGAAAAATCATAGTATGAAGAAAAGATATATAGATAATCGATGTAAAGAACTTTAATTTTTGTAGCTGATCATGTTCTTCTTAAAGTATCTCTATGGAAAAGTGTTATGCTTTTTTTGGAAAAAATAAAAGATAATCATGTGGTACATTAAAGCATATTAAATTATTGTTATTTTGAGATCAGTTTATTATGGAGTGTATTTACATCTATCATTATCCAAGGTGCATGAATTTTTTCATGTTTCATTATTAAGGAATTATATGGTAGATGGATCTCATGTTTTGAGTGCCGAATTAGTTCAGTTAGAAGAGAACCTTTCTCATAAAGAATAATCTATTAAAACTATCAACTATAGAGAGAAGGTGTTATAGAATAAGTTGATTAATCATGTTAGGTTTTTGTGGAAAACCCATATTATTTATCAAGTAATATTGGAATTAAAAAATCCTATGAATGAAGAATATTCCAACATATTTATTTAATGAATAAAATTGCGATGATGAAATTCCCCAAATGAGGATGAATATAACAACCTAGGTAATTTTGAAAATACCCTAATTTTATTCCATATGTATATTATTTAATTATAATTTATAGTTTTATATTCACTATAATATTTTTATGTTTTTTTACAATAAAAAAAGAAAATAGTAGTATTCAAACTGAATTGAGTTTTAAACATTATACGATTTTATAAAAAAATTTATAAGTTTTGGAAATTTAATTTGAAAAAATTAATATCATTTTTTATATCATCAATTAAATTATGTTATAGTTATTTGGGGGGAATATTTTGAAAATAATTATTTATTAGTGAATACTGAAAGATATCAATTTTTGTAAAGCTATCATTTCATTTAATTAGATAAATTAATCTAAAACTCCAATAATGTTAATAATTTGATATTAATGTTACATAAGTATCCTTTAATTATATATAATATAATTAATTATATAGTAATCATCATTATACTTTATTTTGGTATAAGTTCTTTTTTGGGGGAAAATGCTTTTTTTAAATGATTTTCATTGAATTTTACGCATTTATAATAAAATTGATTTTTAAAAATTCTATAAATTTAATATTATATAATGGAATGAAAATTTGAGATAATTCTATTTAGTTTTTTTAAATAAATCCATTTTTTCATTTTGAATAGTAACCATAGGAAATATTTATCACTATAGTAAGGGTAAAAAAAAGTTAAAACAATGAGATAAGGCCTAATAATCTACCTGATAATTTTCATTATTTTATTGGATAAGTGTGTTTTTACCATAAACATCCATGTTTATAAAATATCAAAATAACTTTCAACTTTCCTTGGATAATGTCCATTATATGATATTAAGTAATGAATAAAAACAAAATGTCACTCTCTTTCTTTTAATATATCTAATATTTTGTTGTAGGGATAAGAAAGGTTATCCTCAGTTATAAATGGTTGTATTGAATTTGAATGTATTTTTTATCATGGTAATTTATTTTTATTTTTTAGTGATGGAATAATTATCTTAAATGCTTACACAATACTAAAATAGTTATTGTTCAAGTAATAGAATGATCAAGTAACTAATTTTAAAAAACAATAAAAGTATTAAAATTTGGATGAATTATTTTTCCATTAATTTATAGATAAATATAAAATACCAATGATTTGTTAAAATTTTATATACAAATTCCATTATAATATTGATGTCTTTAATGTTATGTAAATAGTTTTGAAAAAGACTATAATGGTATATTTTGTTAAATAATATTTTATTTAATGACTTAAAATTCAAAAAAATATTATATTTATTTAGGTGAATGATATATGGTCTATAACATGAAAAATTATCCACTTATTGGTCAATTATACTATTATTGTAACATTCTTGACTCTTATAGAGTAAATTTTTTTGATATTATAGTAATCATCATGAGGGTTAATGAGGGATAAAACTACGATATAAGGGGAAAAATCACCTAAACATGTCCACATTTTATTGGATGATAGTATTTAGACTCATCCAAATCATATTTTATATATATTTATATTAATTTCCACTTCAATATGAATATTAATTTATATTAATATAATAATTTAAGAATTTTTAAGGGTTACCCTACCTTCACTAATAAAAGGTAACATCCTCTCCTCACTTCCTCACACTTTCAGAGTACTATAGTTCTAAAAATATAATCTCAAATATAACCCCAAGATCCCTACCATTTCCTTGAGGTATTAGTCTCAGCAAAATACAAGTCCTATAAGGATAAAAGTGCAATCCAAATAGATTTTACAAGGATAATGTATATGTCAAAACCAACCTATTTCAAATTTATTTCTTCTTATACCTCCTTTAAATATTATTTTACCCAGTAGATATAATTACATTAGTATATTTGTTGGTCAGAGTATTTTACTCAAGAGGGGAGGGAGAATTGAGTAACAATAAACATTTCTATTACAGGAATGTTATTTTAAAAGAAATGGTTTCCCCAAAAATAGATACTTTCAAGTTGATTAAGGTTATACTGTTATAAGAGTTTGAAAGTTTAAACAACTTCTTAGAAGATTGATTAATTCTCAGTAATCTTAATATGTATTATTAATATTACTTTTGAAGTTATCCTACTAAGACAAATCAATTATAACTTCTTTCCAAGTCTAACTATCAAAGTAAAATTAGTGTTTTTTGGATTATGCAATAAAGCAGTAAAATAAAGAAGAATAAATTTAAATAGCACAGTGGATATGAAACAAGTGGTTCAGTCTCAAGCTGAAACCTAATCCACTCCACTTGGTGATCACTTACCACCAAGAAATTTATTTAAATAAACTTTGATCCACACCCTGGATCAGGGTTAACAACAGTACACAGACTGTCCAGGTCAAACAAGGACCTCTTACACAGTTTCTGTGGGTAAACAATAATAACCAGGCCACACATGGACCTCTTCCACAGTTGTCGTGGGTAAACAAAATTATAAAGAGTTTGGTGTAAGGATTTATAAATCCTTCAGTTTAGTACAGGATTCAGTGTGTGTATGGAATATACAGAGTACACACACTCCTAAAAAGTAAGTAAAATAATCTCTGAGAAATATTAGTTATGAGTTTAGAGTGATCTAGTGATTTTAAGTGCATTTGTGGACTCCTTTGATTAAACTGAAATGATTCTGAGTCCTTCTCTGGTTCTGTCTTAAAAAATATAGTGTCACAATTCAGCTTGTGTTCTTCACGAGTGTTAATAGTGTGAAGATGTTCTCTGTATTCCAGTTTACATCGTATATTATTCAGTAGAGTCGGATTGCACGCATGAGACAGTGATTTCTTTGAAAATATTGCAATGTGTTCTTCGCGGTCGAGCTCATAGGCTTGTTTTTCGTTCAGTATCGCACTTTTCATTGGCACACTTCTCTCTTTATCATCAAATTCATGGGTTTTAGTGGAGAGGTTGCATGTGTTTCATACCTCATACCTCGTACTATATCCACCAAGAAACATTAATTATGTTAGTGCATTAAAGGCATCAAATATGACCGTTAAACATTAAATTGAATGATGACAAAATAGTTTAAGAAATGGTGTCACTGTATGTTATGAAAATGGTTTCTCCTTCACATGGTGTCTGAGTGTCACAGTTTGAGTGTCACAGTGTCTTGTTCATGGTGTCTGAGTGTCACAGAGTCTGAGTGTCACAATGTCTTGTTCACGGTTTCTGAGTGTCACTATGTCTTCTTCACAATGTATGGCTTACTGTGTCTAGCTTATGGTGTCTGGCTTCACAGTGTCTGGCATCACGGTGTTTGGCTTCATGGTGTCAGGCTTCATGGTGTCTAGATTCACGGTTTCTGTCTTACTGTGTCAGGCTTCACGATGTCTTGTACTTAGGCAAATAACTGTATTCAGACATAAACAGTAATATGCATGAATTTGATTGAGCATAAGCATTATAAAGCATGAGAGAGGTTGAAACATAAATACACATGATTGGATATAATTTATACAATTTATCTAGGTTGAATGAGATTTGTGATCATTAATGAGATTTGTGATCATTAAAACATGTCTAATACATGAGGAGTCCAACAATATATCCCTTTTTTATGATCACAAATCATGCACCGTTAAAGTGTAAATTAGATGCAAATAAAGAGAAAATAACATATAGAAACTTTATGAAGAAAATTCTCCCCCTTTTAGGATTATCAAAAAGTTGAAGGAAGATAGGGTAAAAAGTGCACATTCCATTAAGAGTAAATAGTTCAGTACAAAATAAATGAGAAAACAAATAATGACATTCCCGTCAAAAAAGAGTAAGCACTGGTCTTCTTTAGGGATTGGCCTTCTCTTTGCCTTTATCAGCAGCAGAAGAGGAATCCATAGGTGAAGTTGTTGATGTAGAAGAAGGCAGAGAGGTGGTAGATAGAGAGGGTAAAGGGAGACCTTAAAATACTATGGGATCCAAGGTAGGAGCAGTAGAAGATCTAGGAAGTTGCTGATCAAGAATCACAGGCTTGATCTGACTGAGATCTTGGCCAACAGACATGGTGGTTGAGGCTAAGGAAGAGGTGAAGGTAGGTAGCCTAGGTCTGAGAGGTGCAGCCACTGGAGAAAAAAATTGTTGTACTATGGACATGAGGATAAGGTATCAGGATTTTGATGAAGTCGGGAATAATCTCTCCACCATATTTCATGGATTTTTAAAAGTCATCTTTGTTTTCCATGAACTTGTCCAACAATCGGGTAAACTCGGTTCGCTTCTGGACTTGGATTTTGAAGGCTTGAGTTACAGGAGGATGTCGCAGATTCTCTACAAGTTATTTAAAGTGGTTGGTCATGTTAGTCTTGGAGAAAATTCAGTTGAAATAGAAATCTACATTATTATAAATCTCATGCTGGGCGTTAATTGCAATCTTGAAATGAATTTGTACAAGGTCAAGAACCCTATCATTGTTCTTGATAACTTCAGATAAAGAAGCCACATTAAAGCCACTGAAAGCATTATGAAGCTCTTCTTTGACTATAGATCTGCGCAAATTACTATCCAAGGAATGTGTAGAGGATTGACCAGAGGTATTATAGGATTTGATGGCTATTGTCAGATATTTGAGCTGATTCAGTACCTTTTTAAGATAACCAGTTTACTCATCAGTGAGTTTATTAAGGTTCACCACAATCTATCCCATGTACTTCAAATCTAGTTGTGCTATTTCCCAATATTTGCATCGAAGGATAACAGATAAGGATGAATATGAGACACAACATCTCAAGAGATTGGAGAAACAATGGGTTCTAGAGGAGCAGTAGCAGGCTCTGATCTCGAATGAAGCTCTTTCTGCATTTCTTCAACCATGCTTCTCCGGGTTGTGACTTCATTACGGAGAAACTTATTTTCATCTCATACTTCTTGAATTTCATGGTGAATCATAGGTTTTATTTTCCAAATAAGTTTCTCAAAAATTAGTGAGGCATCTCTCTCACTCAGATTTGTCACAGGACGTGGTTGGGAGTGCATAAGCTTATCAACTCAATATAAGAGAGTATCTAAAAAATCATTCAAATCATTATTACTGACAAAGGACAGCTATTCAGGTAAAGGTTCAGGTGTAGTAATTGGTACAAGGATAAGTTCAGGTTCAGGTTCCTTCTTAGTTGCAATGTTTGTGATTGATTTTAACTAAAACAGTGAAGAGATATCAAGACCGGTTGTAGAAACCTGCTGAGACTCACTAACATCATAAAAACTAGGAAATTTGTTCTGAGTGTCCATTGGACATGACTCAGTTGGATGTGAGGCTTCATCAGACTCAAGATTTGGGGTTTTCTCCCCCTCAATAGATGCCTAATTCATAGGATTGAGAGGCTCAGGAGCTTGGTCTAAATCCACAATTTCATCTCTAAGTTCCTCATTCATCTCTTTTCTAGCTAGCTGAAAGGATATCTCCACCCTCTCTTCAGCAGAAGGTATTATTTTAGGAATAGAATTTTCCATAGTGAGTTCTTCCATATTAGCTTCTTGCACTCTAGGAAGTTCTTCTAGATTTGCTTCTTTTATATTAGGGAGTTCTACTAGATTTGCTTCTTGCATAACAGGGAGTTCTTCAAGATTTTCTTCTTGCATGACACAGAGTTGTTCTAATATAGTATCTTCCATGAATTGCTGCTCAGATTCTGTCACCACTGATTCTTTTTCAGCCTCGAGTTGGATTTACAGATTGATATCTTCACTAGGGGTAGGAACTTCTTCTTCAAGAACATAGGAGGAACAATAGTCCTTTATTCCTCAAAAATAACTTCTTCCCTATGATTTACTTTAGCTTCTTCTTCTTCTTCTTCATAATAATCAACATTTTCATCTGGTTCTAAACTGGGATCAGAAATGTCTTTCGGTCTTGATAGATAATCCACATGATTAAACTTCTCATAAACCTTATCATTGTCTTCCACCGATTACTTTTTCTATGTATTCCAGTTTATCTTCATTCTCCTGATGGTGGATTTATAGAGACAGTACTCATAGTCCATAAGCACTTCTTCATTAGGTCCAACCATTCCTTTTGCAACAAACATGGATAATTTTAGCTGAGAGTAGAACATAGAAGTGGAATTTCATATGACCTTGATCAACTCACACATATGGTGAATGATGTACTTGCACATGTTGATCTTGTATCCATTTTCATAAGATTAATCAAGAACATATCTTGATATTTTAACATAGCAAAATCACCTTTTCGTGGACTAACCAGATTTTGAACAAACATAAACAGCAGCCTTGTTTCTCCATTAAGTTCAGCTGTGATGGCCCTTCTCTTAGTGCCATTTTGGTTAGGGTTTTCAGATAATCTTAGAGATCAAAGAAATCAGTTGTAGGTGGAGGTTCTATCTGGTAATCATCACATATTCCTTTATGAGGTATCCTAAGGCATTCATCCCATAACCTCGACGAGAAGGAGCATCTTTGTCCATTAACCCAGCTCCTCACAACATAACATTCACCGAAATCGAAGGAGAACTGTACGTACGTGTAGAACAGAGGTACTAACCTAGGATAGAGGGGTCTATTCTCCCTTGAGAACCATTATAACCAGCCTTGTTCTTTTAACACTTTGAAGACAAGATCTTTTCTAGATAGAAGCCATTCGGGGAAAATTTCTTTCTCAGGAACAACACATTGATTTACTAGATTCAGAATCAAAGGTCCTTTGGGTGTCATCTTAGGTGAAATATTCTTCATATTAGGGCGGCGCTTCTCAGTTGTGGATGACGACAGACATTTCATTCATGGCATCCACTGAGGGTTCGATCGAGAGAGAGAGAGATAAGGGGTTTCAAGGTTGAAAGGGTTCGAAATGAGAGATATTATGAGTAATGAAATGAGTGAAACTTTTTGTTTTATCATTTGGGAATGCCAATCTTCACAAAAGTAATAATGGGGGAAATTAAAAGAGGTGAAATAAAAATTACCACGATATAGGTTTAAATAAAATTATAAATAAATTTCACGGAGATACAGTAAGTGGTCGTCATGGTGAGACAATGAGTGAACATCACGGTGAGACAGTGAGTGGTCATCACGGTGACACAGTAAGTGAACTTTTAGTGTCCGTTACGGTGATACAGTAAATGTCAGACTGTAAGTACAAAGTGCTAATGGTGAGACTATAAACATGTGAGACAGTAATTGAGAATCCGTAATCATGAAACATCAAATTAAAACACAGTAAAATATTTAACAATAAGACAGGTAAGATATCTATTTAATATTTATCATGTCAAGATCATGTATGATGCAGTCTATTCTCTCAGAATTTAATGGTTCAGTGAATATATCAGCAAGTTGATATTTAGGACCAATGAATTTTAAGGTGATATCACCTTTTTGATAATTATCTCTCAAAAATTGATGTCTTGCATCAATATGTTTTGTCCTAGAATGTGAAACATGATTTTTTGAGATGTTAATAGCACTTTTGTTGTCACAATTTATTGGTAAATGTCTGAATTGATATCCATAATCATGTAAAGTGTGATTCATCCACAAAATTTGTGCACAACATCTACCAGCATCTATGTATTCAGCTACTGTAGTAGATAATGCAACATAATTTTGATTCTTACTACACCATAATACTAGTGACTTGCCTAAAAGGTGACATGTTCCAGAGGTTCTCTTTCTATCTAACTTGCAGCCACCAAAGTCAGCATCAGAATAACTAACTAGTTCAAATGATTGTCTTTTAGGATATAATAGTCCTAGATTGAGTGTATGCTTGAGGTATTTGAAAATTTTCTTTACAGCATTTAAATGATATTATTTAGGATTTTATTGAAAATGAGAAAACATACACACACTAAACATAATGTCTGGACGGCTAGCAGTTATGTAGACTAAACATCCAATCATTCCTCTATAAGTGGTTTGATCAACAGATTTTCCATCTTCATTAAGATCCAACTTACAGGTGGTACTCATGGGAGTGTCACTACTTTTAGTGATATCTAATCCAAAACCTTTTAGAAGATCTCTAGTATATTTAGTTTTATTTAAAACAATTACATCATTATTTTGAAATATTTTAAATCCAATAGAGAATTTTAGTTCTCCCATTAAACTCATTTCAAATTCATTTTGCATCATTTTAGAGAAATCAATACATAATGAATTTTTTGAAGATCAAAAAATAATATCATCTATAGATATTTGAACAACTAAAACATCATTAGAAATTATTTTTAAATAGAGGGTAGGATCAACTATTCCTTTTGTAAAACCATTGGAAATGAGAAAAGTACTCAATCTGTCATACCAAGCTCTTGGAGATTGCATTAAACTATATAAATCTTTTGATAGATTGAAAATATGATTTGGAAAATGAGTATTTGTAAATCCAGGGGGCTGTTCAAAAAAGACATCCTCAGCTATATAACCATTTCAGAATGAACTCTTAACATCCATTTAATATAGTTTGAAATTCATATGTACAACATAGGCAAGTAGGATTATGATTGCTTCAAGTTTTGATACTGGAGCAAAGGTATCCTCATAGTCAATTCCTTCATCTTGACTATAGCATTGTGCAACTAATCTAGCCTTATTCCTAACTATATTTCCAGCTTCATCTACCTTATTTCTAAACACCCATTTAGTGCCTATGATGAATGTGTCTTTGGGTCTTTCAAAAAGTTTCCAAATATTGTTTCTTTCAAACTGATTAAGTTCTTCTTGCATAGAAATTACCCAAAATTCATCATTGATGTCATCATCAATGTTTTTAGGTTCAAGTTATGACAAGAAGGCTTGATGTTCAACCTAATTTCTAACAAAATTTCTAGTTTGTGTTCTTTTCTCTAAGTATCCTACAAAATCATCTAAGGTATGGTTTTGAGGTTTCTAATCCCTCTACAAAAAGAGGTAATAGTTATTTCAGGTTCAGCAACAGTTTTAGTTTCATTATGACTCGATGGTAGGGAATTTCTAGAATTGGAAGTTTTCACAGATTCTTTCACCGAGGAATTTGAGGATTTTGAGTTGATGTTAAGATTTGATACATCATACTACAGATTTTCTAGGATGGTTTTAGGCTTATGTGGATTTGTTTCATCAAACATGATATAAACAGATTCTTCCACACATTTAGTTCTCTTATTTAATACTCTATAAGCTTTACTTAATATTGCATAACCGTGGAAAATTCCTTCATAACTTTTGGATGAAAATTTGTCAAGATTATACTTAGTGTGGAGAATAAATACTTTGAAAAAAAACTCTAAAGTAATTAACCTTAGTCTTTCTATTGTTCCAGATTTCATACAGGGTATTTTTGAGAATTGGTCTAATCCAGACTCTATTGATTATGTAGCATGATGTATTAACAGATTTATCCCAAAAGTAAATAAGTATGGCATATTCACTAAGAATTGTTCTAGAAATTTATTACAGGGTTCTATTTATTCTTTCTACAACACCATTCTGCTGAGGTGTTCTAGGGGCAGATAAATTATTACTATAACCATTTTGTGAGCAAAAAGATTCAAACTCGTGATTTTCAAACTCACGTCCATGATCACTTCTTAATGATTTAATTTTAAGGCCACTAATATTTTCAATAGACTTGGAATACGTAGTAAAATAAGAGAAGGATTCAATTTTGTGAGACATGAAGAAGGTCTAGGTATATCTAGAAAAATAATCTACCAGAACATAAACATAGTGCTTCCCATTTAAACTAGAAACTCTAGATGGTCCAAAAAAATCCCTGAGAACCAATTCGAGAGGTTGAGAAGTAGAAACTTATTTCTTTGTTTTGAAAGATATTTTTTGTTGTTTTCCCTTTTGACAAGGATTACACACTTTGTCATGTGAAAACTCAAGTTTGGGTAAGTCTTTGACTAGGCCTTTTCTAGTTAGCTTTCTAAAAGAGTGAACATTACAATGTCCTAGTCTCCTATACTAGAGCCAAGATTCTTTATGAAACACACTTAAGCATGAAACATTTTGAGATGTTAAGGAATCTAAATTAACAGAATAAAAATTCTCATTCCTTGATGAAGAAAATACTAATTCATCTTTACAATTAAAGACATTACAAGAATCATTTTCAAATTTAACATGATATCCATCATCACATAATTGTCAGATAATAAGCATATTATATTTTAAGCAATTAAAAAACAGAACTATAGAAATTAAAATTGAATCAGTGTTATCAATCTGGCCTAAGCCAATGATCTTCCCTTTGGCATTGTCACCAAATGTGACATGTCCTCCATCTACTTTTATCAGGTTCTTGAATAAAGAGTATTCTCCTATCATGTGCCTTGAATATCCACTATCCAAGTACCATATATTTTTTCAGGATCTCTTTAGAAATATTTCTTATAACATGATCAAGAAAAGACAAATTTTGGTACCCATACCTGTTTGGGTCCAGTAAAATTAGTAATAAGTGCCTTAGGAACCCATATTTGTCTCATAGGTTTCCTATAAGCATTATGTAACGTATTTGAAAAATAAACTGTATTTGGTCGACAAAAACATGAAACAGTAGAATATGTATCATGACTTGAGCTAGTTGAGTTATGTCTAGAACTGGGAACAAAATTATATGTTCTAGACTTTGAAACAAAATTTGTTCTACCAAGGTTTCTTTTACCAGGCTGATAACCAATGCCAGTATTGTATTTGGGGAAATTGGTTTTCCTAGAATATGGGTAAGGGTAATATTCCCATTAGTAATCTTTTCTAAGTCACTTTTTAATTTTTAATTAGAAATTTTTAAATCATTTTTCTCTTTGAGTAGTTGAGCATTTTCTCCTTTTTAGTAGTAAGTTTTGATTTAACATATATAGTGAGAGCATGTTGTTTCTTCAATGATTTATATTTATCTTTTAATTCATTTCATGTATCTTCAAGCATGTTACAGTATTCAAACATTTATTCATTAGTCATATTTTCATAGTCACTTTCCTCTTCAGAATAGTATGAATTATGTATAGAAGTGTTCAGTGTTACCTCAGACGTGTTTTTCATAAAACACATATTGTCTCTATTAACATCTTCATCAAGTGATGTCTCTGAGTCACTTAAACTATCCTTAGAGGCACTCCAGGTTGCCTTTATTTCCTTTTTGTACATCTTATCCTTGTAATCATATTTCTTCTTATACATGAGCTTTGGACAGTCATCCTTTATATGTTCTTTTCTCTTACATTCATACAATAAAATTTCATCATCTTTTTCACTTCTTTTCCAGTCCTTTTTTGAGTTTCCTTTTAGAACATATTTTCCCTTGAATTTAGGATTTATGAAAAATTACTTCTTTATGAATAATCATTTAAATATTCTTTCCAATTGAGCCATCTCCTCATTACTATCAAGTGATGATTTTTCAGTGGTGAAATTTTCTACAGAAGCTTCCAGTTTCCGTTTTTCTTTTTTCTTTAAGAAGATGGTCTTGAATGCTATAGATTTCCTCTTTGGTTCATCCTCCTCTTATTTGTTGACTTTCAACTCTTCCTCATACATCATCAGTTTCCCAATGAGTTCTTTTATAGGTAGCTTGCAGATGTTGCATGATTATCTAATAGAGATAGAGGTTCCCCTCCATCTGTCAGGTAGACATCTAAGGATTCTCATGATCTGTTCTTTGGCAGTGACTTCTCTTCCTATAGAAATCATTGTGTTGAAAATATCATTGAACATGAGATACATGTCATAAATAGGATCATCATGTTTCATTTTAAAATTATCAAATTTTATAGTATAAGTATTAAGTCTCATTTCCTTTACACTAGATGTTCCTTCATGTGAGACAGACAAGGTATCCGAAATTTCATGGGTAGTTTTACTAGCATAAATCCTATGAAATTATTCATCTCCTAAGGAACAGTACAGTGCATTCATGGATTTTCAATTATTATTGTAAGAAAGTTTACTAGGTTCACGCAATGTAATTCTATCAAACACAGGAAGTTTGTATTCATCTATAATGGATGGACAAATTTCAAAGCTCATACTCCTTAGATGCATTTTCATTTTAATTCTCCATTGAGCATAATCGGTTCTATTAAATAATGGTGATCTATTGGTTGTAGCACCTTCCAATATATTATCCATACTAACTTATTACTTTAAAAGAGCTGTAATTGTATAATTTACAAATATTTATAGATCTTTAAAGTACAACTATAAAAACAGTTGAGTAAGATTACACAGAGTCCTAATAAAGCAACCTCTGATACCAAATGTGGGTCAGAGTAGTTTACTCAAGAGTGGAGGGGCTAATTGTGTAACTATAATAAATTTATGTTAAAGGAATATTATATTAAAATAAATGGTTTCCCCAAAAATAGATACAGCCCAATTAATCAAGGTTATACTTTTATAAGAGTTTGACTGTTTAAACAACTTTTTAGAAGATTTATTACTTCTCAGTAATCATAATATGTATTATTAATATTACTTTTGATGTTATCCTACTAAAACAAATTAGTTATAACTTCTTTTCAAAAATAACTATCAAAGTGAAATTAGTGTTTTCTGGATTATGAAATAAAGTAGTTGTTGACGATCCTTTTCCATCACAGAGTTGAAAGGAATGAACAGAGAAGTACCTTGAACTCAAAGTGATTCATCCTTTGAATGAATCATAAAAAATTGACAAAGGCATGAACCAAGATTCAGATGCACTTGGGTCGCGCAAGATCCACTAAGGTCGTGAAAGTATACTTGTGCGCTGCCCATTGGCCGCGCAGGTGACTTGCGCGACTTATTTGAAATTTTTCCTAGGGTCTCTCCAGCCAATATACACCCCTGTGGCACCCCCATCTTTGGGGAAGAAAAATTTATAGAAATTCAGATTGGAGCTCCTAGCGCCCTAGTCTCTTCTCAAAGATTCCAAACACTGCTAAGGTAATTTCTTACCTAGAACAGAAGATCTAAAGAAGAGGGGGAAGGACTAAGTGTTGAAACTCACCAACACTTGCGCGCCTAAGTTACCAGCCCCTAAGGGAAATGGCCACACTTGCGCGACACCTTGCTCCTTCAACGGAACTTGCGCTCTCCTCTTCTGGAAGCCTTCATGGATAATAATAAAGGCTTGGGAAAATCCTTGCCCAAGTTCTACCTTAAGGGTTGAGCAGCGTGCAAGTACCCATGTGTTGCACAGGTACATTTGTGCGACCAAGACTTGCGCGCCCATGTAGGACATGCACACCCTTCTCTTTTGGGGTGCCATTCCTTCCCATTTCACCCCTCCTACACCTATCCACCTCTCCTCTTCAAGATTACGCCTTCATATTTCTATCCAAATCCATTCATGGAATGATTTACTTATGGGATTCCTAATCTAAAAGGAATTCTGTGGAACAGATATCAAAACCTAGTGATTTACACATCTTGACATCACTAAAGTTAGAGAGTTCATTAAATCAACCTCATCCTTTAAGATGAGAGAATCCTTAACCTGGGCCTCCTTTTCAGGAGTAAGCCCCAATCCAAATTCTCATTAATATTAGGCATCCTCTTTAATAGTAAGCCGCAATTCCTCATTAATTTGGGCATCCTCCTTATAAGTAAGCCCCAAATCCCCTAATCTAGGCATCCTCCTTAGTTGTAAGCCCCAATCTCAATGTTCCCAAAATCTGGGCATCCTCCTCAGGAGTAAGCCCCAACCATAATTTCTCAAATATGGGCTTCCTTTTTAGGATTAAGCCCCAGTCTCAAATATGGGCTTCCTTTTCAGGAGTAAGACCCAGTCTGAAATGTGAGAATCCAATTTAGGAATAATCCCCGAGTCCCTTAATTCTAAATTTCTCTTAAACTGGGCCTCCTCTTCAGGAGTAAGCCCCAGTCTACAAATCCCTTTAACCTAGGCCTCCTCATTATGATTAAGCCTGAGTGTTAATTTCTCTTAACAAGTCTTAATATATTTTTTTGATCTGGAATTCCTTCTCAGGAGTAAAACCCAATCATAAGTCCCCTCCTAATTTGGCCATCTTCCTCAGGAGTAAGCCCCATGTTAGAGTATTCAAATCTCCATAAAGTACATATACCTTTATGGACCTTGTTCCTGGGTTTCTTCTCTAATGTAAATCCCAATCCTCATTTATTTGGGCATTCATACATACATAAGCCCCACACCATTTTCTATGATTTCATATTTCCTGGCACAATTGTCTGGTTTCACCAATACCTCTTGTTTCTCACACTGAGCATGACTCACGCGAGTTTAGAGTGTAAAAGTAACTATGACATATTTCTTTGAGCCATAAATCATACATAAACATCATAATCCCTTACTCAAAATATGTGGTTTCTGATTCCTTTTCTAAATAAAGGATACATAGGTAGCCCATCTGTGGGTAAAATCCCAACTCTGAAATAATCTATGTCCTTCTAAATGATAATAAACATAAAGTGCTCCACTGAGTGGCTTTAAAACCAGTATGGTCATCATAATGACCAAGAGACTTTTATATAATATATTGATGGATACCATTGACTAAGAATCTCTAATAAATACAGATGATTATCTATCGATGAAGAACCTCAAATACATATAAAAGATTCTCTAAATTTCCTACATATCAATCATTGATTGTCAGATCTAAAGGAGAGCTCATTTTATACTTGGTAATTTAATAAGGATTCACGAACATAACTTAAAACAATAAAGAGAGCCCTAGAGTAGAACATAATACCCCCCAAAAGGGTGTGATTAGTCCGACCTCCCATCCTCTCGACCGATGAAAATTCTTATGACTCATCAGTGCACAACTAATGAGCACCTACCTTTGGAAAGTAGGTCCAAAAAGATATGGAATCATTGGATGTTTCCGGTTCTATGAACAAACCCATTAAAAACTGCTTGGAATGTTTGAGCCGTAAACCAATGAGGTCATCCCCAATTTTAGAGGAAACAAAAAATTGTGAAATTGACATGAATCGTTAACCAAGTTAAAATGATGTTTTACTTATTTGTTAGTCCCCTATTTAAACTCAATTAGAAGGCCAAAAAAGAAATCAATAACATCTGTGATCATCCAAATATGTAGTGGTCGAACTTATCTATTTGTTATATCAAACAGGCACTCATTTCTAAGATCTTCTTCATTACGAGAATGGCTTTTCTTAAGTTCACATCTGTGAATTCCTCTGCTGTGAAAACCTCTACTGTGAATGCATCTTCTGCTACTCCTGATGGATCGTCATCTGCTCTAAGGAAGACATCACCTACTCAGTATCTTCAATGCTGGGTATCAAATTCACTGGTTAAGGAGTACCGTCAATATGGTACCATTCCAACTCTGGAGGCTGCTCAACAAGCCCTCCAAGTGAACAACTCACCCTAGTCATCCGGACAATGACGACTAGTGATCAAGAAGCAGGTGGCGCCAACCACCGTCTCCAACCATTTTGGGTCGTTATCCCCAAAACACAATCACCATTCACTCCCATATTCTAGGGAGGTGAATAAGTAGGTCCCTCAGGGCCATAATTCAAGGTGACAGGAGTCCTTTCCGAAGGCTCTCATCAATAATCGCCACCATACTCGTGCGGAAGTGCGCCCTCAACATGATGAGGGTATCGTCTCCAGGCATTCTGCTCTGTTTCCTCGAACCCGAGCAGGCAAGAAGAACCACCAGAGGAGAAATTTGGTCAACATTGAGCAGGTCCTCATCTCTGCCATCTCCAGAAAAGTCCACCAACCTAACTTGGTGGAAAGCAACGAGCGGGCATGCACACCCATCCATTTTAATTTGGCTGTCCAACAGACTTGTCTGGCAACAACATGCCAATCCCACCAGGAAATTCCGACGGAGTACTACAGATAGGAACATACACCTGTTTATAAATCATCAGCTAGTCAACAAGCTCGTCTGACTACATATGATGAAACCCGCCAACCCAATGTGTTGACAACTGGTAAACAGGTACATACACCTGCTTACACTCACCAATCCTGCCAGTAGCCTCATCTGTCAGTGTTGAAGGAGGATCGTCAACCACATTCGGCAGAGTGCAATCATCAGGCACAAACACTTTCTAGTATTGATCAATCCTACCAACAGTCTTGTTTGGTAGCATATGGAGAAGTTAGTCGGAAAGCTCTGGTGAGAAACAAGAGGCAGACTCAACTCTCTGCCCCCACACTTGAGTACTGTCAGGATTTACTGATAGGAAAAGGAGGAAGGAGAAGGAACACACACCTACTCCAAGCACAGAATGGATGTATATCCCCGTTCTTGTGGCTAAAGGCACCAAAAAAATTCTATCAATGGTGAAATAGCAGAAGCACATCCCTGCTCATATTCTGGATGCCTGCCAAGATATTATAATAGCTTTTGCAGCATCTTAGAGAAGGACACATAAATCTATCATTACTGGTGGAGTGACACATCAAAATTTCACTCCAGAATAGGCACACACATCTATTCCAGTCTAAGAGGGTTGTAGGGCGTACTCCCCCATATCATATGGACAACCAAGTCAGGCACATACACTTGATTTGAGCGGAGATAATCATCCTAACCTGATAATTTCTCATGAGAAGGCACATACACCTGCTCATAATAACCACTTTCATCAACAAGTGGTTCCCAAATTGAGTAAGAAGGTATCTAAGAAGAAGACCTGCACAACACAGTCAAGAAATCAAGGAACAATCTATAATAAGGCATTATTCATTGCTGGAGTTCTTGATGCACTCAAACAATTATCTGTTGTAACTCAAAATTCTACTCTCTCAGTTACCAATAGTGGGAACATTAATTCCGAAGGACTGCATCAGATACTTCCTCATGAGGCTTGCTTCATGACAATGCGGTTGATCTCGAAGTTTCATCTTCAGATGAGAGCCACAGGAACCCTCTATGTGGTCAGAAGACCAAGGAGAAAATTTTTTCATCTTTTGTTGTAACCCACCATGGTGGTCCTCCCCATGATGATACATTTAGCCGCGAAAGTCCTCTCCATAGTTATAATGCACATTCCTCGGAAAATGCTCCAATGGACAATGTAGTGAGGAGAAAGCCCTCTTATCTTGAGGAACTTGAAAATGTGAATCCAATCATGTCTGATGCTTCACCTCAAGCAGGTGAAATACTTTCTCAATCAAAAGAAAACCCAGGTTATAGGTCATTCTCCAAACCACCCATGGGTCCTTCATCTCCTAGTTTGATCAGTGAATTCTCTACCGATCTTGTTGAATCCGATGAAGCAACAAAGAAGAACCAACTCTGTTCCAATCAGGTAGAAGAATCTCCATTGAATGATAAAGAGGAAGTACTGAATATGAGAAAAAAATTGGCGAAAGGTGAAGTGCCAATCATGTTTTGGCCTTCAGCGGACTCTCAGTATGACATTCCAGAGATGCTGACGGAAGATGGAATTTATGATATTCATCTCAACATATGGAAAAAAAAAATTCATTTTAAAAATAAAATATTATCATATGATGAATATGAAAATCAAGTCAAGATAATAGAATGGTTACAACGCCAAATTGACTTGGCATCTCTCTCAGTTTCTCGATATTCGAAGGATGAAAAGCAGCAGAGATCCCTTCAGCGTTCATGCCATGGCGCACTAAGAAGATTTCACCAGTTAATTTCCAATGCCCCATCTGGTATTCATATCAGGGTATGGGGTGTTCTTGGAGAACTACATTTCTTTGTACTCTCCAATCAGCAAAGGCCACCAAAAATGGTCTCATGCAATGTTATTGCCCATGACCAGCCACAGTCAACTGGTTTTGTTTGTAATCAAAGGATTTCTCAAGAACATGCTTCAACTAGTTATTATCAAAATCAAGCATACAGAGAAAAAGTTTTTGAATTACTCCTGCATCAAGGAAATGAGAATATTTAAAAAGCCTCTATTTTGGAGAAAGAACATCATCATGTGACGGAAGTGTCAGAAATCATCCAACGGTATTTTGAGCCGGGTGATAAAAGTGGATGCATGTTGATGCATCCATCCAATTTCCAGACTGAATTTGGCAAGATTACGAGATCTTAAAAGAAGGTCTCAGATATATCATGTCAAGAACCACTCGAGATTTCCAGAGTAGGGACTCTTTTAACTCAACCCTCAGAATCAATAAATAGGATTCAAGGAGTTGACCAGGAACAGTAGGAACAACCCCAGTCCACCGGATTGGGGACTTTTTCAAATCATCAATCTCTTCCTAATAGAAATTCACTCTTCTCTCAATTAGGGCAGAATCCTTAAGAGGAAACAAGATCCAAATTATTATGAGATTCCCTCCAAATTACAGTTCATCAAGAAGTTCCTGGAGGATCAAATCAACAAAAGGCAATGTATCATCAGGGACATGGAAGAAGACAATATCGCTGAAATGACAATAAAAAGGATGAAATTAATTATGCATCAACTAATGTCATCAATTCCATTATTTCTAATCCACCAGATGAGGCTCACTCAGAGGGATCAGATGAATAGGTTCCTGCTCAAGAAGTTATATGCACAGACACAAATGAATAAGGTGTGCATATGCGAAATCAAAGGCATACATCGAATCCGGGTGTTCCTTCAAGTTACACACTTCCACCTCTCCAAAAGGGAGCCTACTAGGGAAAAAGAAATAATCAGGTTACATACCCTTCCTCTAGAGAAGGCCAATCTCTTGCACTAGAGAAAATATTTTCACAATAAGTGTAACGCCCCGACCCCAGTTACCTAGAGTCGGTGCATTATTAAATAACATTGGCATGATCACAAGAAAGATCAAATCTCGAAAGACCGATTAGTTTAGTAGCCTTGGAAACACTAGATATATTCATAAATTTTTACATTACATAATAAAAAATGAAAACTTCAACAACATAGTCTACATAGTCTACACTCTTATCCACTCATACTATCCCTGCAGGTCATTCACAATTTACTTCTTCACATCTTGGGAAAAATAAAACATAGAAAAGGGGTGAGCTCAAATTCCCAGTAAGGATAAAAATATAGCGAAAACTTTCATAAATAAGAATAAACATTCAAGGTAATGTATAACTAAAACAAAATCCTTTTAAACTTGAACTTAAACATATTATGGAAGAAATAAAATAAAATAATTCCATTTACTTATTCACATGGATATTCTACTAATTGAATAATCACATGAAATATCAATAACCACATTCATAATAATGTTATGCATAATGCCAGACTATCATAACTGCATAGCCAAGGCCTCGTGCCAAGACTACAATAATATTTTGTCAAGGCCTTGTGGGAAGAAACTAGTTTTTTTCATGAGACCTACCGATTCATCGAGGAGCTATAGTGGGCTCCACCCGTCACATATTAAGTCCAATGCATTCCCATATGAAAAAGATTAAACATAACATAAACATTCGTATTAAAACTAGCATATGAAATGTAAATACATCATATATAAACCATGAATGGTATAAAAATAACACATCCACAGTCAAACATATCACAAAACCATGAATACAACATAGAAGTTTTGTATCAAAATAAATCAACTTCAAATAAGCGTAAAATCTATCAAAGGATATTAACATATATGAAATCAAAACTCTTTTTAGAGAAATATCTCTTTTTATTTTGAAATCATTTAAGAGTCATATATTTATAAAATAAAACATTTTCTGTGAACATATTATTATAATCTTGTAAGGTAAGCTTCAAAGATTTTATAACGGCGGAAAATAGCTGCACCCGCCATATAAGTTAAAACAATTCTTACCTTAATTCTATCGAAAAGGTTAAAAAGCATCTTGTTTGGAAAACGACAGAAATATTCCTTTACAAACCTCTTATAAAAAGTCAAACAAGGGTATAAATGACTTTAAACCATATTCTTATACATAGTAAAAATGTTTTTAAAAACATTTTTAAGAAACATGGATGTGGATAATAAAGAAATCACAGTAGATTATTACGTATAAACAACATCAGATAATGAAGATATTGTGAAATAACCCTTACCTTGTACTTTTCCTTGGTTGGGGTAGGTTAACCTTCTGTATAATGGTGAAATAATTGTTATTAAATTATACAAGAATCATATATTTTAATATGATATCATATATGGTATTTTAACATTTCTTTGTTAATAATATTTTAGAATTATCATTGTTTCAGGTGTTAACTTACTCGTTTTCTTTTATATGTTTTGTTACATAATCCGTGTTTGTCATGAATAGGTTGTATCTTTTTCATATCCAGAATGAAGTCAATTCCTTAAACATTATTTTGAAATCATCAAATGATAATTATACTTGAATGGATATGATGAAGAATGATTCTGAACGCGTTCGTGGAGACGGTAGTCCGTACGTACGCACGAGCGACAATATCATTCTTTTGATATTAAAATAATATATAATTGGATGGTTTATTATATATACAGAATAATTATCATGTTATATTTATTATTATTATACGCATCCAAATAATAATTTATTAAATAACAATTACACCACGACGTGGAGATAGTAAGCCGTGCGTACGCACGTATAGTGACATGTTATTCAAAGGATGGATAGAATACTGAATTTGGTTGAACCATATTTATAATAAAATAAAATTATATATAATATAATGGAATTATTATTTTATAATGGTAATAATAAGGAAAGAAGAAGTGGAAGAAGAAAGGAACTTGAAAAAGGGTGGTGAAAACAATACATCTTCTTCGGGTTCTTCCTTTTGATTTGATCAAAAGGGCTCCATAGGTTGGCTTTCTGACTAATGTAAGGCCTCTAGGATTAATTGAGGTATGTTGAGAGAGTATTTGAGAAGATTGCGTCAGAACCAAAAGGCTTTGAAGGTGTAAATTAATGAGTAGGTGGAGTGCCCTTTTATAAGAGGGGTGAGGGGAACCTTTGGAAAAGCTAGAAATATTATTTCATATTCGGTTACTAGTGGATCCAAAGTAGATTATTTAAATTTCAAGTTGGTTCTGGGTCAAAAAAACTCAACCTATATAATTTATATAGGTTTGGGTTACTATATTAACCTTATCTTTAAGTATTAACTCTTAGTTAATTAGTCTCACTTTTACAATGTCTCTTTGTATTTTTATATTATATGGTTACTAAACTTACTATATACATCCAAGTGACCCCCATGTGGTCAATTAATGATACATTTATCATTATATAAGTCTCTTGGCAGAACCTTATATTTTTAGGAATTTAATATCAATTAATAATATAACATTTGTTTTAAAAACTCTTTTATGTCAATTTTGACACTATTCAATAATTGATTTTTGTGAAAATAATAGAAGAATTATTACTTCGAACAAAGTTACTTAAGTCAATAATAACATGTCATATTAACCTAAAAATTTATTTTAATTCATAAGAAGTCTCAAATTATATTTATTTAGGTATTTATAATATCACTTATTTTAATTGTTCACTATTATGGTAATTACTGCATCATCATTGTGTCATAAATAAATTAAATTATTTAATGTCTAAAAATTATAAATAAAATGTCATTGTATAGGAAATCGTTTTAGATTTTTAATGAATATTTACAATCGAATTTATCTTATTTATAACCTTATATTAAAAATGTTTTAGTAAATAAACTTTGATTTTAACTCTTCTTTCAATTAAATAATAATAAATCTCCTAATCTAATACAAGTGGACCTAAATGATAATATTTTACTCCTAAGATTGTTTTTGGTCGAGATACACTTGTCCATTAGAATTAGGACATGTGTTAGGGTAATATTAATATCATTTTTACCCTTAATTACACTATTTACTTTTAACCGTGGTAAATAAAAGTAAAAAGTTACTATTCACCAAAAAAAAATTCATCTCATTGAACCACATTTTACTCCTTGATATTAACCATGTCTCTCAAATTTTCAAAATTACTCTCAAGAAGAGGTAAAATTATGTTTTATGAAAAATTCAGTTTTTTTAACTACCACTTAGTGGTTTCACTATTAATCAAAAATAAAAGTTTCCAGAAAACTACAAAAAATTAGGCCTAAGATATATTTGATATTATGAATTAAAAAATGATTTCTATTTTACCAAATTAAAAACATATCAGTTGCATTAATTAATTTAAAAATTAATTCCCATCGCCAAAACAAATAGCGTGTTTTTAAGAGATAATAACTATCAAAAGATTGACACTTGTTTATGTCTGGTTTAAATGTGAAATTACATCCAATGACCAAAATTGTATTAAATGGTAAAAATATATTCTAAATATACTTTAAAACCACTCAAATTAATAATTTATGACTATTAATTATTTTGATTAAAAAAGTTTTTTTTAATTAACATTTAGTAATTTTCACTATTCATCAAAATATGAAAGTTATCCGAAAAGTACTAAAATTTCACCCTAAGCTAATTTAGATATCATGAATCCAAAAATGAATCCCATTTCGAATGATAAAATTTATTAAATTTCAAAAAGTAAGTATTACTATTCACAACAGCTAGTTTGATTGGTTGTGGTGTGTTAGAATCTCGAAGTTGCGTACAATGCACGCCATTGCATTATTCAAAGGGAAACGTACCGTGGAAGCTTGAGATGTTTCATTGAAAATTTTTGATGTACCCATTCTAAAAAGTAATTTTATTTAGTAAAATTGAATATATAAAAGTTTAAAATATTTGATTTAAAAAGGGTTCACTATTAAAAGTTTTTAAAAGTGAAATACTGAAAATGAATTTGTTCTTACATTATGTCTAAGAAACTCATAATATGGATTCTAAGATTATAAGGATTGTATAAAGTTTAAAATTTAGTTAATACTATTCATAACCTCCTTTGAATGGCTTTTTTGGTAAGTCATGGTGCGCTTGAACTCGGTGTTGCGTGTAGTGTATGTTATTGAATTATTTTGAAGAAATAACACACTATGAAATCTTGGGGTGTTACATTTTCCCTTCTTCAATAAATTGCATCCTGGCAATTTGAAATTGTTCTTCGAAAATAAAAGGTTGAATATAGAAAATATCATTGTGGGAAAACCCACATCGGAAATTGGGTTGATAAAATTTAGTCTCAATAGGAGGAAAAGAGAAATGAGATGGTCACCGCCAAATTATGATCTCTATTCAGAGAATATTGGTGGCAATCTGAGATATATAATTGGAGGAAAACGTAAATATTTATAGGTAGGGATTGAGGTCACAATCACAAACAAGTGTAAAATTGAGGGCCTTAAATTCATCAATCTATGATGATTTAAAATACCATCGGTTCAGCAAAACATATGGTATTAGGATAACACTTTTTTTTGTTTCAAGATCACTTCACTGAAGTATAAGAATTAATTTCTTCATTGAATTAGAGAAGAAGAAAAATATATACATTACAAGTAGAGTCTCACCCTTTAACTAAGTTCTACCACAAACTCATCTTTCACTCTAAAAGATAATAGAATTTAAAAATAATATTCTATTTATCATATTCATATACGGTTAAAAAAATGAATTCATAATTCAACTAGAAGAACCATTAAAAAAACGACATTATTCAGTCCAGGACATCACATGGGTCAGTGGTATGTGATACACCCTTTTCACCCTTCAGTTGTGGGTTCAAGTCTAGTGGCCTTGCCGGACGCGGCGGGTTGTCTCCCGACCTCCGGGTTGTCCTATTATGGAAATCCAAAATAATCTAAACTAGAACTATCCAAAATAATTCAGTCCAAAATTTATAAGGAAGGTAAACACAATAAAGATCATTTTTTCCATGTAATAACATGTGAACACCTTCATCATGTATTCTTTTAAAACACTGCAACAACCTGAATTACCATAAAACCTTATTGATTACATTCATGATCCTGTATTCCTTAAAGAATAATAGATATACTCCTTCAATCCAAAAATGTTGTAAACCCAAACAATGATAGAATATAGAAATCATTAATTAGTTTCAAGGTAGTCAAGAATATCCAATATAATTTATCCAAATCAATCATGTATTATTCTAAAATCACTACCTTGGTATCAGAACCATATTATGGTTTATCTTTCTCTCAACCATATATTTTCAAAAAAAATTAACCTGCTATTGAGTCACTTTTCTTTGTTCCACACAATCTCAAGTCCTTAATGAAATTGTACTGCAGTACAATCCTTATATATTCCATAACTATTATAATAAGTATATTGTTGATACAACACTCAAATGACATAATCCAAATAATAACTCTAATCATTCCTCTTCATCTATGGTAGTATCAAAACTTGATTATTATCCAATAGCATCATTTGTGGAATAGTCTGATGACTGGGACATAGGTTCGCGTAGTGTCCAAACTCCTTGCAAATGAAGCATTGTACATTTGAAACCATTTTCTTACCCTCACGGTCACGTACTTTGTGCCCTTTTCCTCCACACTTATAACAAACTCCCATTACTTTTAGGCAAGTTCCAGGGTGTTTCTTCCCATAGTTATCACATATGGAAAAATTCTTCTTTCCCCTCTTCCCTTTATCCATATTTCCCTCTTCCATCCTTTTCTTCTCTTGCTTACCTTCAAAGCCATAAGACTTAGTAAACTCTTTACTTATCTTATCAACACATGATATTATTTCTTCATATGATGATAATACATGGTAGACTATTTCTCTTATAAATTTTGGATTAAGACCATGAATGATATGATCCTTCTTTCTCTTTGGATTGTGTGCATTAATGGAGTTCTCATTCCTTCTACTGGGCAACATTTCTAAACAATGGAATACAATAGATTAGTTTATGAATAACAATACCTAATCCCAAACTTGTAAAACACATAAAATAAATTAAATAGTTTATGGATATAATCCATAATCATAAACATTTCTCCTTTGACGAAGTATATACTCATAAACCCTTCATAATGGTTTGTAAAGAAAATGAAAATTTTCCTAAGCATATCCCCCGGGAGTGCCGTAACCAAGAGTGCAGCAAGGCCCGTTGTCGTGCACCAGTTCTCGTTCGAGTCTAGCTCAAATTGGTGTTTTCGGGTTTTACCCCTAGGTACATCTGTGCCAAAGCCGCCTCTACCTGCTCGTATCCAGACAGGGATTTATTTCTCGGAAAACTCACAAAATCTCTACAATACCAAAATTATTGGAAGTTCTTCTATACTAATCCTAAAAGTTTATCTTAGGTCTATGTGCTCTAATCCGAGTTTATCTAAATCTATCTTCCAAGGTTTTTACTAAACTTCCTATGATACCAACTGTAACGCCCCAACCCAAGTTACCTAGAGTCGGTGCATTATTACATAACATTGGAATGATCAAAAAAATGATCAAATATCAAAAGACTGATAAGTTTAGTATCCTTGGAAACACTAGATATATTCCTAAAGTTTTACATTATATAATAAAAAATTAAAACTACAACAACATAGTCTCTATAGTCTACACTCTTATCCACTCATACTATCCCTGCAGGTCATTCATAATTTACTTCTTCAAAACCTGGGAAAAATAAAACATAGAAAAGGGGTGAGCTCAAATGCCCAGTAAGGGTAATAATATAGCGGAAACTTTCATAAATAAGAATAAATATTCAAGGCAATGTATAACTAAAACAAAATCCTTTTAAACATTAACTTCAACATATAATGGAAGAAATAAAATAAAATAATTCCATTTACATATTCACATGGATATTCTACTCATCGAATAATCACATGCAATATCAATAACCACTTTCATAATGATGGAATGTATAATGCCAGACTAGCATAACTGCATAGCCAAGGCCTCGTGCCAAGAATACAGTAAGATTTTTTCAAGGCCTTGTGCCAAGACACTTGTTTGTCTCATGAGACCTACCGATGCATCGAGGAGCTATAGCGGGCTCCACCCGTCACATATTATGTCCAATGCATTCTCATATGAAAAGGTTTAAACATAACATATACATTCACATTAAAAATAGCATACGAAATGTAAATACTTAATCCATAAACCATGAATGGTATTATAATAACACATCCATAGTCAAACATATCACAAAACCTTTAATACAATATATAAGTTTTGTATCATAATAAATCAACTTCAAATAAGCATAAAATCCATCAAAGGATGTTGACATATATGAAATCAAAACTCTTTTTAGAGAAATATCTCTTTTTATTTTAAAATCATCTAAGAGTGATATATTTATAAAATAAAACATTTTATTTGAAAATATTCTTATAAGCTTGTAAGGGAAGCTTAAAAGATTTTATAACGGAGAAAAAAATCTGCACCCGTCGTATAAGTTAAAAAAACATTCTTACCTTAATTCTGTCGAAAAGGTTAAAAAGAACCTTGTTTGGAAAATGACAGAAATATTTCATTATAAACCTCTTATAAAAATTCAAAGAAGGGTATAAATGAATTTAAACCATATTCTTGTACATATTAGAAATGTTTTGAAAAACATATTTAAGAAACATGGATGTGGATGATAAAGAAATCGTAGTAGATTATTACGTATAAACAACCTCAGATAATGAAGAGATTGTGAAATAACCCTTACCTTGTACTTTTCCTTGGTTGGGGTAGTTTAGCCTCCTGTATAATGTTGAAATAATTGTTATTAGATTATACAAAAATCATATATTTTAATATGATATCATATAATATATTTTACCATTTCTTTGTTTATAATATTTTAGAATTATCGTTGTTTCGGGTGTTAACATACTCGTTTTCTTTTATGTTTTTGGTTACATAGGACGTGTTTCTCATGGATAGGTTGTATCTTATTCATATCCAGAATTATAAAAAGTCCTTAAACATTATTTTGAAATCATCAAATGATAATTATACTTGAATGGATACGATGAAGAATGATTCTCATCACGTTCGTGGAGACGGTAGTCTATACGTACGCACGAGCGACAATATCATTCTTTTGATATTAAAATAATATATAATTGGATGTTATATCATATATAAAGAATAATAATCATGTTATATTTATTATTATTATACCCATCCAAATAATTATTTATTAAATAACAATTACACCACGACGTGGAGACAGTAAGCCGTACGTACGCACGTATGGTGACATGTTATTCAAAGGATGGATAGAATACTGAATATGGTTGTACCATATTTATAATAACATCACAGTATATATAAGATACTGGAGTTATTATTTTAGAATGGTAATAACAAGGAAAAAAGACGTGGAAGAAGAAAGGAACTTGAAAAGGGGTGGTGAAAACATTACCTCTTCTTCGGGTTCTTCATTTTGATTTGATCAAAAAAGCTCGGTAGGTTGGCTTTATGACTAGAGTAAGGCCTCTAGGATTAATTGATTGAAGTTGAGAGAGTATTTGGGCAGAGGTTGGCAGAAAAAAAAGGCTTTGATGGTTTGAATTAATGAGTAGGAGGAGTTCCCTTTTATAAGAGGGGTGAGGGGCACCTTTGGAAAACCTAGAAATATTATTTCATATTCGATTTCTAATGGCTCCAAAGTAGATTATTTAAATTTTAAGGTGGGGATGGGTCGAAAAACACTCAACCAATAGAATTTATATAGGTTTGGGTTACTATATTAACCTTATCTTTAAGTATTAACTCTTAGTTAATTAGTTTCACTTTTACAATGTCTCTTTTTATTTTTATATTATATGGTTAATAAAATTACTATATACATCCTAGAGACCCCAAAGTGGTACATTAATGATACACCTATCATGATATAAGTCTCTTGTTTGAACCATATATTTTTAGGAATTTAATATCAATTAATAATATAATATTTGTTTTAAAAACTCTTTTATGTCAATTTTGACACTATTAAATAATTGATTTTTGTGAAAATCATAAAAGAATGATTACATCGAACAATGTTACATAAGTCCATTATAACATGTCATATTTACCTAGAAAATTAGTTTAATTCATTAAAAGTATCAAATTATATTTATTTGGGTATTTATAATATATATTATTTTAATTTTTCACTATTATGGTAATTACTCCATCATCATTGTTTCATAAATAAATAAAATTATTTAATGTCTAAAAATTATAAATAAAATATAATTATGTAGAAAATCCTTTTAGGTTTATAATTAATATTTACAATCGAATTTATCTTATGTATAACCCTATATTAAAAATGTTTGAGTAAATAAACATTGATTTTAACTCTTTTAACTCTTCTTTGAATTAAATAATAATAAATGTCCTAATCTAATACAAGTGGACCTAAATGATAATATTTTACTCCTAAGATTGTTTTTTGTCGAGATACACTTGTCCAATAGAATTAGGAAATGTGTTAGGGTAATATTAATATCATTTTTACCCTTAATTACACTATTTACTTTTAACCGTGGTAAATAAAAGTAAAAAGTTACTATTCACAAAAAATTATTTTCATCTCATTGAACCAAATTTTACCCCTTGATATTAACCGTGTCTCTCGGATTTTTGAAATTCCACTCACAGTAGCGGTAAAATTAAGTTTTATGAAAAATTCATTTTTTTTAACTACCACAAAGTGGTTTCACTATTCATCAAAAATAAAAGTTTCTAGAAAAATACTAAAAATTATGCCTAAGCTATATTTGATATTATGAATTCAAAAATTATGTCTATTTTACAAAATTCAGAACATATCAGTTGCATTAATTAATTTAAAAATTAATTCTCGCCAATAAAACAAATAGCGTGTTTTTAAGATATAATAACTATCAAAAGATTGACACTTGTTTATGTCTGGTTTAAATGTGAAATTACATCCAATGACCAACATTGTATTAAATGGTAAAAATATATTATAATTATACTTTATAACCACTCAAATTTATAATTTATCAGTATTAATTATTTCGATTTAAAAAGTTGTTTTAAAATAAAATTTAGTAATTTTCACTATTCATCAAAATATGAAAGTAATCCGGAAAGTACCAAAATTTCACCCTAAGCTAATTTTGATATAATTAATCCAAATATAAAGTCTATTTCGAAAGATAAAATTTATTAAATTTCAAAAAGTAGGTATTACTGTTCATAACAGCAAGTTTGATTGGTAGTGGTGTGTTAGAATCTCGATGTTGTGTACAATGCACACTATTGCATTATTCAAATGGAAACGTACCGTGGAAGCTTGAGATGTTTCATTGTAAAATTTTTATGTACCCATTCTAAAAAGTAATTTTATTTAGTCAAATTGAATATATAAAAGTTTAAAATATTGCATTTAAAAGTGGTTCACTATTAAAAGTTTGTAAAAGTGCAATACTAAAAATGAATTTGTTCATTCATTATGTATAATAAACTCATAATATGGATTCTAAAATTAGAAGGATTATATAAAGTTTAAAACATAGTTAATACTATTCATAGCCTCTTTTGAACGGCTTGTTTGGTAAGTCATGGTGCGCTTGAACTTGGTGTTGCGTGTAGTTCAAGTTATTGATTTATTTTGAAGAAATAACACACTATGAAATCATGGGGTGTTACAACAAGAGGAGGAAATTAAGTAATTAAGGAGGTTGAATGCAGAAATTCTTCAGAGATGTCTTCCTTATATGTGTGCTGGAGTCAGTCAGCAAAGGGAATTTGTTGCGACTAATGAGATGGATCAAGAATATCCTCCTTTATTAGTACACCCTCACAGGTCTAATCTTACGGGTCAAGTGCAACAACAATCGGTAGCACTACCATCGGTTGCAGTATCAGCTGCCACATCTGTCCAAGCTCCAGTCATTGCACCTGTTCAGGTCCACGCTCAACTGGATGTTTCTCAAAAGTTAATAACTACTATTGAGTCATTAACAGCCCGGTTGGAAGCTATGGAGGGAAAATGAGCTCAAATTCAACCAGAAAAGAGAACTTACCATGAATGGGTTGTTTCAATTCCTCCCCCATCAAATTTTTCAAGTACCACATTCCCAATCTTTAATGGTTCGGGAGAACCATAGAAACACTTTACAAATTTTGTTTCACATTGTGATCCTATGATGTGAACCCTTCAGTAATAAGAACTAGTTAAGCTCATGGGTGTTGTAAACTCATTACAAGGGCCTGCCGTTGTCTGGTACACAAGCTTGCAATCCTGGACATTTACCGGATGGGAGGATCTCAACCAAATATTCCTTCTGCAATTCAGTTCAACGTTACCAAAGACAATAGTTTTTGATCTTACAAACTGTAAGCAAAGGGAGAATGAAAGGGTCTTATATTTCATTGCTCACTGGAAGGGATTAAAATATTCCCTATGAATAGCAATCCCTCAAGAGGTATTGTTGCCAATATGTGTGGAAAATTTACGTGATGAGTTGCGCACACCATTGATCCCTGTGAAATACACAAGAGGGTTTTGAGACATTACTTCAATCACTCAATAGATTGAAGATTCTCGTATAAAGACTAAGGATACAGCTCGTGTAATTCCATCAGCTCCAAGAAGGAGAATGGGAAAAGCAGAGACTGCTACATTTATACTTAAACAAGCAGCTTTACCTACTTCTACTTCAAAACCTTCATCTTCCCAAAGTGCTCCACCTCCTGAGCACCAAAGAAGAGGTCATTCTGTCAAGATGATCAATGAGATCAAATAGAAAAACAATTTGAGGATTTTAAGAGAAAAGTTTACTATTTCGGAAATGAACAAGTTCCTAGTTATTTAATTTCAGCCCTAGAAAATAATTTGGTTCAATTGCCAAGGCCCAAGAGGCCAAACAAAGAAGGATATGATGACCGTCCAAATTATTTCCCCTTTCATCAGAAGTTGGGGCATCCCATTAAAAAGTGTTTTTTCTTTAAGGGGAAATAATTAAGAACACAATTGAAGAAACCAATTGTGTCTTCTGCCATGAATGCTGTAGCAAAACCTTCTTCATCAGAGGGAAAATCCTCAAAGAAGCAGCATGATTCAAAGAAAGAAGAAGAATCAGAAGATGATGAGTATGTGTCAAAGGCCAAGTTTTCATTGACTCTGGAAGATTTTATGCCATCTACTTAGAAGCAACTGGAACCACCCCATCAAACGGCACAACCTAAATTTTCTTAGTCAGGCAAAGTCTTCATCAAATGAAGAGTCAATTTCTGCTTATATTAATATGATTCATTTAACAGATCCTTATGCCAATCACAGTTTCGAACTCGATGAACCTGGGTTCCCCATATCAAATAGAGGAATCAGAGGAAGTTCCAGAGGCTCATGGTATAGGGGAAGACATGGATCTTTCAGAGGCCACTATTCCAATTCTTCCCCTGCTAGAACTGTGTATGCGGAAGAAACTCGTGGAAAATCCCTTCAACGAGCTAAACAAGAACAAGCATGTTCTTCCACACAAGGAAGATTCAGTCCTGGCACAGTTATTTTGGAAGATCGGTTGGAAGTTACACCTTCTAACTCTTAGCAATTAAATAGACCTATTCGGTCTAATCTTCCAAATCCATGACTATTACCAACTCCTACCTCGATACAAGATGCATCAACTTCCAAAGCATCAACTTCCAAGGCACCTGCTAAACCACATGTTCCTGTTGGGAAACACAGACCTTTGGATCAAAAGTATGATGTATTGAAACACTTTTCCCAAGTACCGACCATGTTATAAATTTTGGATACATTGAATTTATCAAAGGATCTTCGAGAGGCACTCATTGAGGCTTTACCAAGTCCTCAAGAGTTTGAAACTGAAATTGCTGTAGCTGAAGCCTACCATGTAGAGAATAATATTGAAGAATTCCAGGCAGTGATATCTTTCATAGATAAAGATGAAGATGATGTCATGCATGGAAATATTAGACCTTTGTATTTATCTGGAAAGGTCATTGGTGTAGACATCTGATGAGATTTCATTGATAATGGTTCAGGAGTCAACCTCATGCCCATTCGTACACTTCGTCGACTGGGACTCACGGAATCTGATTTTTCTCCTTCTACTATGATCTTACATGGATATGATAAAAATGAACAAGAACCATTGGGCGAGATTACACTCAGAACTCAGTTTGGAGATCTTATATGAAATTCAGATTTCATGGTTGTTGATCAAGACTCAGCCTTCATCATCTTTCTTGGAAGACCCTCGCTACATCAATATGCGGCTATCCCTTCATCATACCATCAATGTTTCAAATATTGTTTCGATGGTCTAGTTGTGACATTGTATGGTGATAAGGCCTCGTTCAAGACATGTGAATCTCAGTACATTGAGGCAGAATTCTACCATATGAAGGGAAAGGAGGAATCCACAACAAGGGAGGTTACCAAAGTTAATGATCCATTAGGTTTGGGAAAGATTCTAGTAAACCCATTTACACATGTGTCTGTAGATTATGTATTTCCTATCAGTCAAATTGATAGGATAAATTCAAAACAAAATACTCTTATGGAAACTTCCATAATTTCCATTACGGAAATCAATCTAGACAGCGTGGGAGAAATTGGTAATTCACCAAGCAATGATGAAAGATCACATGGGGATGTCTTCATTTCATATGCTGAAATCCAGCAAGTCTATACTTCACCAACTAGGCCAGAAGATGTTATATCAATTTCAGAGGTGAATGATGATGTCAATTCTCAATCCATCATCTCCTCCTTAATAGCCAAGAAATACCCTTCATCATCAATCGGGTCGGAAATGGAAGCTTCTTCTTCAAGATGTTAAAATTTTAACATCTCTTCTAATCATGAAAATTCTACTCCATCATATACTATGCAAGTAGAAATAGAAGAAATAACACATGTATAAGAAGAAGAGGAAGATCTCAGGGATGCTCCACCAGAATTTGAAGAGGTTATCTCACCACTGTGGATGAACTCTGAGAAATAAATCTGGGTACAAAAGAATATCCACGCCCCACTTAAATTAGTGCGGCCATGAATCTTGAATAGCAAGAGATATATATTTCTTTTTTAAAGAAAAATCAATATATATTTTCTTGGAACTATAAAGAGATGCTAGGGCTTGATCCTGATGTTTCCACTCGTCGTTTGGGTTTTCCAGAAGAACATCAAGGACTCAAAGAAGCCGCTAGAAGAACACACCAAACCTATGCTTCCAAAATTAAAGCAGAAGTGGATAATCTCATCAAAGATAACTTCTTCAGATTAGTTCAATATACAAAGTGGTTGGTTAATATTTTTCCATTGAAAAAGAAGAATGGGAAAATTAGAGTTTTCATTGATTTCAAAGATCTTAATCGACATTTCCCTAAGGATTCTTTTCCAGTTCTGATCACAGAACTATTAATTGATGCAACAGCTGGATATGAAGCAGTTTCCTTCATGGATGGATATTCTGGGTATAATAAAATTAGAATGGCTCCAGAATATGAAGAATCTACAGCCTTCAGATCCCCTTAGGGCATGTTTTTCTATCGGGTAATGCCCTTTGGCCTGAAGAATGTAGGCACAAAATTTTAGTGTTCCATACATCGTATCTTCAAACCCGTTTTAGGGAAGTTTGTTGAATGTTATGTGGATGATTTGGTGGTCAAATCCAGGAAAAATTCCAATCACTTGGATGATTTTTTAGTCATATTCCAGAAACTTCGACAACATAATTTGAAGATGAACCCCTTAAAATGTGCTTTTGGGGTAACCTCAGGAAACTTTCTCTACTTTGTTGTATGAAATCGTGGTATCGAAGTCGGTCCTAAGAAGACAAAGTCAATCCTTGGTATGTCACCTCCTCGAAATTTGAAATAATTGAGAGGAATTCAAGGACACTTAACATATATTCGGCGTTTTATCACCAATTTGGCATGAAAAATTTTACCCTTCACCAAATTGATGAAGAAGGGAGTCACTTACCAATAGACTGAATAATGTCAAGAAGAATTCGATATTCTCAATAATTATCTCTTGAGTCCACCGGTATTAATTCCACCTGTTGAAGGAATACCACTTATCCTCTATGTGACTGCTTTAGAGCAATCATTGGGTGTCTTTCTTGCTCAAAAGAATGATGCTGGGAATGAAAACAACCTCTATTATCTTATTCGGACTATGCTTGAAGCAGAAACCCGATATTCATGTATTGAGAAGTGCTTCCTAGCATTAATCTTTGCAGTTAAAAAGTTGAGACACTACCTGCAACATCACGAGGTCCAATTGGTATCTCGTAATAACCCGCTCAAATTCATCCTTAGTCGTCCAATTCTTATAGGATGTCTAGAAAGGTGGGTAGTTATTTTGCAGCAATTTGATATCTAATATGTGTCTCAAAAGGAAATAAAGGGCCAAGATTTGGCTGATTTCCTTGCTAAACACCCTTCAATGGAAGATACATCTCTAGATATTGAACTTCCTGATGAAGAAGTCTTCTTTATTCAAGATAGTATTCAAACACAGGAAATGTACTTTGATGGTGCTTCCAGAAGTCCAATAGGGAAGAAAATGGAAAATCCTAAATTCAACAAAGTTGGCTTAGGAATTGTGATCATTTCATCAAAAAATGAAGTGTTACTTTATTCCTTCTCATTGTTGGGAGGCGGTACAAATAATGAAGCAGAATACCAAACGTGCATTGTTGGATTGGAGTTAGCGCTTCAAGCACAAGTGAATCACTTAAAGGTGAAAGGTGATTCAGACCTGGTAATAAAACATGTCAGTGGGGATTATGCCATCAAAAAAGAAAAACTAATCCCTTTGTATGATTATGTTAGAGAGTTAATGGCGGAATTCCCTTCGAAACTGGCATTTTCTTATGTCCCACGATCACAAAATTCCCGAGCTGATGCACTGGCTAATATAGCCACAGCTCTAGCAGATCCAAATCGGGACAAGACAGCCATCAATATTGCCCACCGTCATACAATTTCACCTTATGTTCAAACCAGAACAGAGGAAATCAATGAAATTAGTCCCATTCCTGAACCATATGGTCATACTACAGGATGGATGACACCTATCAGGGAATACCTTAAAAATGGAACACTTCCACCTGATAGAGCCGGGAAAGAACAAGTTTGGAGACATGTGGTCAATTTTAATCTTTATGATAGCCCAGATCACCCAGAGAAAATTTTCTACAAGCGTGGTTTTGATGGAGTTCTCTTCAGATTCATTGATGGTAAAGAGACAATGGCTATCATGAAAGAAGTGCATGCAGGAGTCTATGGTTCCCACTAGTCTGGACACAGATTATCTGATAAAATTCGAATGATTGAATACTTTTGGTCTTCAATGATACAAGATTGTGTTGATTTCACAAAGAGGTGTTATTCTTGCCAAGTGCATGCCAACTTCATTCATCAACCCCCAGAGTTTCTTCATATAGCTAAATACACATGGCCATTTTCCACACAGGGAATGGATGTAGTGGGACCTTATCCTTCATATACAGCAAATCAGTTGAAGTATATTCTTAATGCTACTGACTTCTTTTCCAAATTGGAAGAGGAAATACCCCTTAAAGAAGCCAGTTCTAAATGAATTGTTAGCTTTATCAAGTCTAAAATCATTACCAGATTTGGTGTCCCTCATACCATATTGATGGACAATGGCACCAACTTCTGTTCATCCAAGGTGAGGAAGTTGTATCAAGAATACTATATCAAATCCAATCATTCATCTCGATATCATGCAGTGGACAATGGCCAGATAGATGTTTTCAAAAAGACTCTGTCAAATATACTGAAAAGGATGGTGCATAAAGACAAGAAGTCAGGGCCTGATAAACGTTTTCATGCTTTATGGGCTTATCAGACAACCACCCGCACTGCAACGTGGTCAACTCCATATTCATAGGTATATGGAACGGAAGCAGTCTTGCCTATTGAGGTTCAATTACCCTCGCTCAGTGTAGCCATTTGTGATCAATCATCTACAGATGAACAATCTCAAAAGCTATTGGATGAATTGTAATTGTTAGATGAGAAAATATTGTGCACCCTACACCACTTGGAAGTCTATCAGAATCGAATAACATGGGCTTTCCACAAAAAAGTTCTTCTTCATTCATTCATTGAGGGAGAATTTGTATTAGTTCTCAGAACACCAATGATACCCGGAAAGAAACCTCCCAAGCATGAGCCAAAATAGGAAGGACATTACTCAATACATAAGGTATATTCTAATGGAGCTTATGATTTAATCTCAATGGATGGAGAACTCATCACTACTCCAACCAATACCAGATTTCTAAAGAAGTATTTTGTGTAATTCAAGGACTTAAATGCCCATAAAGACATTAAACTACATAACCTTGATCCATGCATATAACCTTAAACTATTCGCACTTTCATCCAACATGATGTTAAACTGTGTCCCCTTCATCGTCCTTGCTATATGATGTTAAACTATATAGTAATGGTCCATGCATATGACCTTAAACTATCTGCATGCCTAATGTCTAGCAAGATGTTAAAATACACCATTACGGTCCATGCATATGACCTAAACTATTCGCACCATCGTCCAACATGACGCTAAACTGTATCATCCCTTTTTGTCCAACATGACGTTAAACTGTGAAAAAGGCCCTAATACATCCAACATGATGTTAAACGGTTTCCTCTTTTGTCCTTACTGCATGACATTAAACTGCACATTACCCCTTTTTGTATTTTCCCCATTGTCCTAACTACATGATGCTAGACTATACAGAAATTCCTTAATACGTCCTATATGACGTTAAATTATATTTTGTCCCTGCTATATGCCACTAAATTGTGAAACACCAATAGTCCTCACTGTAAGACTTTAAAGTGTATTTTTTCCCTACTCCTAGACGACATTAAACTGTGCATCGTTAAGGTTGTTGCTACCTCTTGTTTCTCACACTGAGTATGAATCATGTGATCTTCGAGAAACATTCATCCATAATACCCTCTCTGGGCCGCTAACCATGCGTAAGTCCCAACATCAATTTTTAGGTTGTTTCCCAAATAACAACATGATCACTAATTCATTCTTTAATTGAACTACACGGACTTTGATCCTTTCCTTTTAGGTTGGGTATGTAGGAAACCTCCTAAGGTTCAAGCCCAAAAGCAATCTCTTCACATCAGTTCATCTCCATCTTGTACGATGTTGATTCATGAAACCTCCCCCAGAATAAATATCATTACATTGGTTCACCTTTATCCTTGTTATACGACGTTAAAATATAGAACACTTTTGTCCTGTATGACCATAAACTACAATATTCTTTGATACCTTCATCTAAGAGGGAATCATTATTTACATTTTTTTTTCAATCATGGTATATTTCAAAGACTACATGCATACATGGAAATGCCCAAACCTTTTATCTTGGGTCAAACCATCATTACACAGATGTCCCCTTTCACCGTTCACATGTACAAACCAATTTGTACAAAGGGTATTTATAGAAATACGTGGGCTTGATTCCCATCCTTATGGGATGCGTAGGAATGTTTGAGTGTCCCTTGAATCTTGCACCAAGTCCTTAGGTCTGACCCCAAATTCCATTTTCAGTCCCTTGGATGAAAATTCCTCATGAAAACACACACTTTGTATTCATTATTATGATCTGAGCTCTATGAACCTAAACTAATATCTCCAATAATTTCATCCCACATGATGTTAAACTATATTTCATGAACTACATATGGATTGATTTCTATCCGTATGGGATATGTAGTGAAGTCTGACATTTCAATTCAGGACCCAACCACAACATGATTTTGGTTAGCAGTGGTCTGTGTATATCTACATGCATTGAACAAATTCCCATTTTTATGTGTGATAATCCTAACCTTAAATAATTTTCAGATCTCCATAACCCTTTTATCTACTTCTGGTCATAAAATGTCCAATTTCTTAGAGTTATTTTTCTTGACTATTCAGCACGTGCCCTTAGGCGGCCTTGCATAAACAGTCAATATAACAGACCTGTCAGCCAAAAGATGTTATTATTTGACTATGAAGACAATTCCCTTAGCTGGCCCCGCATAATTCAACCCCTTAATGGTTTTGTTAAATATTGGTAAATTCATTCATGGAAATAAAACCACTTTTTTATTTATTGGTCTTAATGACGATATATAGGGATCTGCAAAAATTGTCATCCTTAACATATTTGTCCCATGTTATTTTTCATGATCTGAAAGTATTCAAGTCTATGGTTTATATTTTCCTTCCCTGCGATTGGGTCCGAACATCGTAATAGTAACATTCATCAAGTTCTTAGACAATCTTGTTTGGAAATATCTTTTCCATATTCAAATACCTCTCTCCATATAGCAAACTCCATGCTTTGGAAAATTTTAATCCCAAAAAACTTTCATTGGATTTTTAGAAATAAAAAAGTAATTTCCTGAGTGTTCTTTTTCCTGACTATGCAGCACATGCCCTTAGGTGGCCTTGCATAAGTAGTCTACAAAACAGACCAGTCAGCCAAAAGATGCTATTATTTGACTATGCAGCCAATGCCCTTCGGTGGCCCTTCATAATTCAACCCCCTAACGAGTTTGTTAAATAATGGTAACTTCATTATTTTTCACTACTTCATCTAATGTTTTTTATCCCTTTTTCATATCATTCCTCAGGTTAAAAATTTCATAAGTCATAGTTTACATATTTTCCCTCATAAATGAGTGTGGTAATATTTTTTTCAGACAAATTGTGAAGGAATTGAGTCCATTTTAATCCATTCGATCAAAGCTATTTCGACCTTAAACATTTTTCTTTTTATGTCCGACGTGCATGACATTAAACTGCCCACAATAGATAAGGGAACTCTAAATAAAAGACATGTTACAGCTCACTAATCAAATATTTTGTATGATTTTAGGTAAAATATAAATTAGGAAGCAAAGGAAAGATTGCAGACACAAATGATTGAAGGTGAATGTGTTTTTCATTGATGCACAAGAGTTAGAAAGACATCCATATACTTGAGACTCTTCTTTTTTCAGGAATTACAAAATAAATTCAACATAACTCTTCATTTGATTTATGGCATCCCGAGAATCATCAGCAACCACCTGGAATTCATTCATTCAACTAGATACCATAAAAGATGCAGTGATACCATCTCTTTTTGGAACAATTGTAAAAGAATGTTCTTGAGTTCGGTTTAAGAAATTTTTCTGCTGATTAAATAGTGACTCTGATTCTGTCCAAGAGACTTCGAAGATGGATACATGGATTTGAGAATGAAGCATTGGATGTAAAGAGCCATTTGGAGAGAGTACTCTTTTCAGATATTGTTCTAATGCCATGTTTTTCTTCTCTCCACCAACCAGCAGTAGAAAACATTTCACCCCATGGGTTTTCCATTTTCATATCTTTAAGGAAATGGCATGGAGGAAAATATGAAAGTTCACCAAAATGTTGTTGCTCTTAATGCACAACATAACCGAAATAGAGGAGTAGTAGTGCAGCTGCATCTCAGGCATATAATTATTTACATCTGGAACATTGACTCCTTGTATATGACCATGACTATACAGAGGCAGGTAGATGCTCTGTGGGAAATTAAGATAATATTTCTTAAATTACTTAGCCAAATCTGGGAGAGTTCAGTCACATATATCATAATAATCATGGCCAACAATGTTCATAATGTCATCAATATGCTTGCTATCCAGTTCATCAGCCATTCCGATTCTCTTGGGAGCCATTGAATCTGCACAAGAGTTGAATAAATTAACTCTTAAATGGATTTATGTTTCTTAAAATTTGTGACGAAATTTCGAAAAAATGGAAAATCCATTAAGGCACGGAAGTCTAATTTTGGCACGCAAGTATGGATGTGTCACCCAAGTTTTTGACACGCAAGAATCACCACGCAAGTCCTATTACCTCTACAGCAGCATGATAGCAATGAAACAGCAGAAAACAAGTAACTTGCACAATGAGACCAACTTGCATGATGAGAGCATGATATTCAAGATCTGGTGGCTTCATGTGAGAATGACCGCCTGTTTATAGGCCAGGCCACATCCTTGTGCGCCGACGCCTGCGTGCTCAACACTTGTGCGCCACCCTCTGCGCGCTCAACACTTGTGTGCCTCATTTCCTTTGGTTTTCTTCTTTCCCTCAAAGTCACATCTTCATTTCATTCGGATCCAACTCTGAGGGGGGACATTTGTTGATGCTCCTTTTTCGTCACAGAGTCGAAAGGAATGAAAAAATAAATTCCTTGAACTCAAAGTGATTAATCTTTTGATGGAAACATCAAAAATTGACAAAGGCATTAACCATGATTCAAATGCAATTGGGTCGCGCAAGTTCCACTATGGTCGCACAAGTATACGTGCGCATCGCCCATTGGTCATGCAGGTGACTTGCACGCCTTCTTTGATATTTCGCCCAGGGTCTCTCTAGCCTATAAATACCCCTGTGGGCCCCCCATATTTGGAGAGGAAAATTTTCCAGAAATTCAGATTTGAGCTCCCGATGCCCTAGTCTCTTCTCAAAGCTTCTAAGCACTTATATGGTAATTTAGTACCTATAACAGAAGATCTAAAGTGGAGGGGGAAGGCCTTAGTGTTGAAACTCATCAACACTTGCGTGCCTAAGTGGCCAGCAACTAAGGAAAATGGCCACACTTGTGCGCCGCCTTTATCCATCAACAGAACTTGCGCGCCCCTCTTCTGGAGTCCTTCAGGGATAATAATAAAGGCTTAAGCCAAGCCTCTCCAAAGTTCCTCCTTAAGGGTTGAGTGGCATACAAGTACCCATGTGTCGCGTACATACACCTGCATGACCAAGACTTGCGTGCCCACAAAGGACTTGTGCGCCCCTCTCTTTTTGGGTGCCCTTCCTACCCATTTCACCCCTCCTATACCTATCCACCTATCCTCTTAAAGATTAAGCCTTCAGATTTCTCTCCAAAGCCATTCATGGCATGATTTCCTTGTTGGATTCCTTATCTAAAAGGATTTCTGTCCAAAATCTCTCAAAACCATGTAATTTTAACATCTTTACATCACTAAAGTTTGATAGTTCATTCATCCAACCTCAACCTTTAAGATTATAGAATCCTTAACTTGGGCCTCCTTTTCAAGAGTAATCCCTAGTCCAAATTCTCATTAATATTAGGAATCCTCTTTAGGAGTAATCCCCAAGTCCTCATTAATTTGAGCATCTTCCTTAGGAGTAAGCTCCAAATCCCCTAATCTGGGAATCCTTCTTAGGAGTAAGCTTTAGTCGCAAAGTTCCCAAAATCTAGGCATCCTCCTCAGGAGTAAGCCCCAACCATAATTTCTCAAATCTGGGATTCCTTTTCTGGAGTAAGCCTCGGTCTCAAATCTGGGCTTCCTTTTCAGGAGTAAGCCCCAGTCTCAAATGTGGGAATCTTCTTTAGGAATAATCCCCAAGTCCCTTAATTCTAAAATTTCCTTAAACTGCGCCTCCTCTTCAGGAGTAAGCCCCAGTCATCAAATCCCTTTAACCTGGGCCTCCTCTTTAGGAGTAATCTCCAGTCTTAATTTCTCTTAACCAGTTTTAATATATATTTTTTGATCTGGGATTCCTTTTTAGGAGTAAAACCCAATCATAATTCCCCTACTAATTTGGGCATCTTCCTCTGGAGTAATCCCCAAGTTCAAGTATTCAAATATCCATAAAGTACATATACCTTTATGGACCTTGTTCCCAAGTTTCTTCTCTGAAGTAAATCCCAATCCTCATATATTTGGTAAGTCATACATACATAATCCCCACACCATTTTCTATGATTGCATATTTCACAGAACAATTTTCTAGTTTCACCAATACCTTTTTTTCTCACACCGAGCATGACTCACGTGAGCTTAGAGTGTAAAAGTAACTATGACATCTTTCTTTGGGCCATTAATCATATATAAACATCATAGTCCCTTACTTGAACTACATGGGTTCTGATTCCTTTTCTAAATAAAGGATATGTAGGTAGCCCATATGTGGGTACAATCCCAACTCTGTAATAATATACGTCCTTTTGAATGACAATAAACTTCAAGTGCCCCACTGTGTTGATTTAAAACCAATATGGTCATCATAATGACTAATAGGCTTTTATATAATGTATTGAAGGATACCATTGACTAAGAATATCTAATAAATATAGATGATTCTCTATCGATGAAGAACCTTGAATACATATTAAATATTATCTAAATTTCCTACATATCAATCATTGATTATATAATCTAAAGGAAAGATCATTTTATACTTGTTAATTTAATAAGGATTCACAAACATAACTTCAATATATAAAGAGATATCCATAGTAGACAATAATACCCCCCAAAAGGTTGTGATGTGTCTGACCTCCCATCGTCTCGACCAATGAAAATTCCTAAGTTTCATCAGTGCACAACTAATGAGAACCTACCTTTGGAAAGTAGGTCAAAATGGATATAGAATCATTGGATGTTTCCGGTTCTACGAACAAACCTGTTAAAACCGATTGGAATGTTTGAACCTTAAACCAACGAGGTCATCCCCAATTTCAGTGGAAACAACAGTAAAATAGAGAAGAATAAATTTAAATACCACAACGGATATGAAACAAGTGGTTCAGTCGCAAGTCGAGACCTAATCCACTCCAATTTGTGATCACCTTCCACCAGGTAATTTATATAAATAAAAATTGATCCACACCCTAGATCGGGGTTAACAACAGTACACAGACTGTCTAGGTCACACATGGACCTCTTCCACAGTTTCCATGGGTAAACAATAATAACCAGGCCACACAGGGACCTCTTCCACAGTTGTTGTGGGTAAACAGAAGTATAAAGAGTTTGGTGTAAGGATTTAGAAATCCTTTAGTTTAGCACATGAGTCAGTGTGTGTATGGAATATAAAGAGTACACACACTGCTCAAAAGTAAGTAAATGAATCACTACGAGAGAGTAGTTATGTGTTTATAATGCTCTAGTGATTTGAAGTGCAGCTCTGGACTCCTTTGATTAAACAGAAATGCTTCTGAGTCCTTCTATGGTTTTGTATTGAAAAACAGAGGGACGTAATTCAGCTTGTGTTCTTCACGAGTGTTTATAATGTGATGATGTTCTCTAGAATCTAGTTTGATTTTTTATGTTCTTTATCAGAGTCATATTGCATGCATGAGACAATTCTTTCTTTGAAAATCTTGTAATGTGTTCTTCACGATCGTGCTCATAATCTTTTTTTGTTCGGTATTGCATTGTCTTGTTCTTGGGAACACTTCGCTCTTTATCTTCGAATGCATGGGTTTTAGCCAACAGGTTCCATGTGTTTTGTACCTCGTACCTCGTACTATGTCAAAAAAGAAACAATAATTATGTAATTGCATTAAAGACATAAAATATGACCGCTAAACATTAAAATTAAAGATGACAAAATAGTTTATGAAACTGTGTCACAGTATGTTATGAAAACGGTGTCCCCTTCACATAGTTTCTAAGTGTCACAGTCTAAGTGTCACGATGTCTTGTTCACAGTGTCTGAGTATCACGGTGTCTGACTGTCACGGTGTCTGAGTGTCATGATTTCTTCTTCACGGTGTTTGGCTTACTGTGTCTGGATTACGGTGTCTGGCTTCACGGTGTATGGCTTCACGGTGTCTGGCTTCACGGTGTCTGGCTTCACGATGTCTGGCTTACTCTGTCAAGCTTCATGGTGTCTTGTACTTAGGAAAATAACTGTATTCAGACTTAAACAGTAATATGCATGAAATGGATTCATCTTAACCATTATAAAGCATGAGATAACTTGAAACATAAATACACATGATTGGATATAATTTATAGGATTTAACTATGTTGAATGATATTTGTGATAATTAATTAGATTTTTTATCAATAAAAAATGATTAATACATGAGGATTCCTACAATATTAAATATGTTGAAATTTTATTATGATTATTATAAAACCCATGTTCATATCATTTTCCACCCCAAGGGATATGAAAACATCCCACGTGCGTACATGTGGATTACCACCTACATGAATTGAGGTGTTTCATTTTTTATCACCACCTCACAATGATTATTATTATGATATATTTTATTAATATATATTATATTAATTAAATAATTATAATTATTTAAAGATTATATTTCATCAATTATCTTACCTTTCAATCCATTGAAAAATTATAACTTATTTCGGAGGTATGTGTTGACTACTACTTTCAGGTGGTGATGTGATTCGTTTTTCATATAATCCCTGCATGGACTGTTATAAAATTTTATTTAATGTATAAAAATGATTATTATATATTGATTAATATTTCAGAGATGATGTAACAATTACCAATTTGACAATAGTAAACCTACCCATGCCATTTCAGACTTATAAAATGAATGTTTTGAAACATTCTTCATAAACTGAATTGATTAAAAAATTATGTATAACACAGACATAAGTGAAATAAAAGGAATAATTTTATCTACTTGGGTAAATTTAATAATAATTTTCATAAATTATTAGTATTCTGGAATTATATTATATATATTTATAATCATTATAAGAATATTAATTAATTTTACAATAAAAAAAGAAGAATAAAGAAATAGTTTTATTTTTATTAGGTTCATATTCATATATTTATGGTCATATTTAAATTACATATTTACAAATTATAGAATTTCAATATGAAAAATAGATTTCCATTTTAAAATTCATTATGTTAAAAATAGTTTAGGATTATATTTTTCAATATTTTCTTAAAATTTTGATTTTTTAATGAATAATGAAAATAACTTTTTTTAGTGAAAGCTATATTTTCTTTTCAAGTATCTACAATATAAAATTATATTTTTCATTAGTTTTAATGTGTAATTATATAATTTTTACTAAACATAATACAATTTTTGTCTTTTGAATTTATTTAATACTTTAATTTGGTATGAAAACATTTTTTATTATGACGTCATTTTTTTTAAATATTCCTATTTTATTTTTGGTCATTATGAATAGAGACCATAAAAAGTATTTATAACTTAGGTCAAGATAAATCAAGTAATTAGGGTTTAAAATAATATGATAAGGACTATAAAATAACCATAACACATGGTTTAATTTTTTTTATTATTTTATTTTTCCCATAACCATCTAAAGTTCGAATATATGGCCTTTTGCTTCTATTTTTCAATGTTTTTTACATTTATAATATTTATATAAATAAAATTAAAAAATAAAATTTTCTTTATTTTATAATCTCTAAATTTTTGTGATAGGGAAAAATAGAGGATATTTTTGGTTTTAAATTTGAATTTTATAGATAGATTATTTTTTTAAAATATTAATTTATTATTAATTCTTTTTGATTAAATGATTACATTAAATTCCTACACAACACCGACATTATGCTTGTGCAAGGAGTAGAAAAATCAATAAAAGGATTTGAAAAAAATATAAATGTATTATTTTTTGGGTGAGTTAATGATTCTTATGAATTTTAAAGATAAATATATCATATTATGAATGAGGGACTATGTTATATTCAAATTTATCTACTATCATGTTATATTTAAAATCAAATTAAATGAATAGTTAGAAAAATGACATTAATAGTATTTTATAATTAATATACTATATTAAATTATTTAAAATACATAAAAACGTTATCTGCATCCACATTATTGGTACATGGTTTATAATAACAACTATGGAAAATTATTGGGCCTTTTTTCCTTTTATAGTAGCTATCTTGACATATAAATAGTAAAATACATTCATATCATGGTAATTATCAAAGAGGTTATCTAAGGGTTAAAATTAAGAGATAAGGTTAAAAACATAATATAAGCTTTAATAAATTTCACTATATGATATTATTTTGACTCATCCTCATAATATATTATAATATTATCAATTTGGGTCTATTTTTCTATGAGAAATATTTTTTGTTAATTTAATATTATATGTAATTCCAAAAATTCCCCTCACTTCACTTATAAAAGGAAACCTCATATTCTCTATTCCTAAAAAATTTTGTGCCCTCTATCTTAGAAAATACCCAACACAATTACTTCCTCAAAACCATTTACATATCCAATAATTATTTTTTTTATCGGAAAATAAAACTAGGAAGGTTTTTTGTGTAAACCTTAAGAGGTTGTTTGAAGAAGAGATCTAGTTCTCAACCAAGAATTTTTATTTAATTTCTTCTTCCACCTCCTTAAACATTATTAAAAAATTAAAAAATAATGAAACCAATATAATAAATATATTTATTTTTTATTATTTAATTTAATAACATATTCACATTTTATCTTCCTTTAAATGGGAAACAAAACCACTGTTCATGTGTATGGATGACTACCACCTCATGAACTGATGTTATTCATTTTCTAGGACCATTTATCAAAGATAGTTATAATGATTTATTTAATGTGTAGATGTGATATTAATGAAATAATTAATTTTTTTAAAGATAATATATAATCTATTTACCTTTAGTTTCATTTATAAATGATAAAGTCATTTGGGCATACATGTGGATTACCACCTCCACGAAGCGATGTGATTCATTTTTCATCACCGCATCACATGGATTATGTATATAAGTGTATTAAAATAAATAATTCGGTATTTATGATATATTTATAAGTAATTAATTTTATGATAATCATTACCTTATTCCCATATTTATCATTGAATAATGGAAATGTTACTCATGAGTATGTCTGACCAACTGTCTCCATGATATTATCTTAATAAATTTTTCATAACAATATTTCATGGTTGGTTTTAAATATATAATTAATGTATAAAATTTATAATTATTTAGTAATTATTATTATATATATGATAAAATAATTATCTTGTTGACCATATTCAACCTACCAAAGTCAATTTGGGTATATAAGTTGAATATCATCTAGATGTATGACATAACATTAATTGATTGAGTAATTGAATATTAAATGTTATTAATTAAAATAAAAGCAATAATAAGCGTTAATAAGGGTTTTAAAAAATTAAAAAACTAAAATAATATTATTATTTAGGAAGATAAAGAATGTGTGTGATGATTAGGACTCGATGTAAGTGGCACTTTACTTTTAAAACCCCATTTTAAATGTTTTAGAGACTTATTTTTTTAAAAAAATTCTTCCATGTCCATAGTCTTAATTGATTAATGAATATATTTAAATGGACATAATTGAATTATAAAGGATATTTTATATTTATATTTACTTTCTTAAAAGAAATAAAAAGTTAACATTTTACATATTTTATAAAGAATTTTTTGAGCAAAATACCAAAAAATGTTCTATTTTTACATATATGACATCAATGGGGTATTCCATCACCATAACCATTCATTGATGATTGGATTCCATTACCAGAATTCATGTTTTATTTATAGAAATATTATCCTTCCCTTTCTTTTGGTTGTTTTCAAAAAGTATTTTTAAATAGATATTTTGATATCAGAATAATTATTTATGGTGAAAAGAATATTTTTTACTTGTGTAATGATGAAAATGAAAGAATTTATTTATTAGGACATGTTATAGTTATTGGGTATTATTTATGATTATTTTTTTAATTATAAAATAATTATGGGTGTTAATATTATTTAATAATGGATGGTGAGACTATTATATCTCTCCAATGAATTAGGTTAGGAGATAGAGTTAGTTGGTTTGGTTTCCCCTATGGGATTTTGGAATTTATTTGGTATGTTATTCCATTTGTAAGAGAGATATAATAACGATGTCCCAAGTTACATACATTATTTATCTTTGATTTATATTGGTTTCAATGGGAATCTTAAGATTTTACTAGGTAACATATTGAGATTTGTATTAAAGGAATGTATATGTCACTTCTTAAGGGTGAAATGTGTTACGACTCAAACTATTATAAAAAATAATCTCCTTTTGATTTAATTAAATGTCACCTTATGTGATATGGTTATAGAAAAAACATGAAATTAATTGGTTTTATTATATCTAATGAGATTTAAATGACCATTAAGTACCTTTTCCATTTATAATATAGTCATTGAATAGTGATCATATGATTAGTATAAATATATGGTTTTAATAAATCCAATTGGAACAGACAAAGGAATTGATGACATTATTCAGTAGGATCATACCATATAAATCCCATTTATTGAATCATCTAAGAGAGGTAAAATCTTCTGTTACTTTCCCTTGATCAATCCCAAACTGAGATCCTACAACCTAAGAACTATGAAAGCCATTTATAGGATAATTTCAAGTTCATTAAGATCACACCCCCATTCATGTACACTGAACCACACAATGAAAATCTCACCATGACCCACCTTACGCTTAGGGCATTTTCTGGTGTATTAAAAGGATTTGTATCAATAACATAATAATATAAATATGTGTATTGTATTTTAAATATAATAATGTTCATATTTTATTCTCATATATAGTTTTTAAATGATTTTTATTTTTATACAATAAAGAATAAATTGTATTTTCTGGTAATATTCAAATTAAATTATGTTATTTATTTTAATAAATTAATTGATTCTTGAAATTAATAATATTTTAATAAAATATTATTATTAAATAATTTTTAATAAATATAAATGATCATATAATTTTATGAAGTCAAATGTGAATTTTTATGGGTTAAAAATAGTTATTCTTAAAAAAACTAGCATTTCTAAAAAAATGTCGATTATTATTTTGCCCGAATGGAACGAAGGCCTTCTTTTTAAGGGTATTATTTTATTATTTTCATACTTTGGCCTTATCAAATAATGAAAAACAATCTCATTTGATAGAAACTATGGGTAAAAAACATGGTAAGGGTTTTGGTTTTGGTTATTTTGTTATATAGAATCCAAAACCAAATTTTGAGAAATGATAATGAATTCACCCCACTTTACTATATAAACCCTCCCAAGATCCAATTTCTCTTCAATAAAAATCCTTGGATCACATATTCAATATTTTATCCCTTATCTAGAGTCCTTACAAGGTCCTCCCAATCTTGTAATAATCTACTCCCAATCATTTGGCGTCACACTCTCAAGGTAATGGTTTTTTCATTCTCCTCTTTATTAAAGTTTCTTTATTATCTTATGACTTATATTTATAATTCATAATTTTTGGATATTTTTATAAATTTATTATTAATGAAAATTTTTTCTAAAAATTATGAGATACCCCTTTCACTATCATCAACCAATTTTATTAATTTTTAAGTGATGTCATTATGCTTCTGAAATATCACCATGATTTCAATGAGAAAACAATTGTGTAGTAAATACCATACCCATTTACAATAAAGTAAGTTCACCTCAATATATTTATAAATATGTGAAATTGGCCTTAAATGTATTTATTTCACACTTCTTAATCTTGGAATAAAATATGATGACAAATTAATCAATTTTTTATGATTTATTTGGCACACATAAGTATGAGAATGAAATGAAAGTAATGGGTGCACCTAAAATTATATAGCACTCTAATGCATTGGGTAAGTATTATTCTAATGAGACATTACTTTTGTATAGTTAATAAACCTGATTACATTATAGTAATTTGTCTATCATTATGTCTGGTATGTTATCCTTGACCAGTGTGTATGATGCAGTGTTCTAACTTATTACCACACATCCCATGTTTCCTTTATGTTATCATGTTATATCATGCCTCATTGTTGATGTTTATCATTATTACTACTTTTATTACCTTGGATATTATAACTATCTATGATGTATAAATTTCTTCATTTTATTCCATGTTCATTCCTATTTTGGGTTTTATATCTCACCCTTTTCTTATGTATGTCTGTAGGTTATCCCATGCAGTGTTAAGTACGAAGGAATAATATGATTATGTTAAAGAAGTTTTCAATAAAATGATTTATTCCATGTTTTAAGTTGTTATGTAATGTACCTAATTTCAAAATACACTATAATTCATGATCTTCTGGGTTGTATTAAGTGTAATATTCTGTAACAAATCATGGATTAATGTGAAATAATGACAGGGTTTGTTATAAAATGTGGGATTTTTTTTATAAATCAATTAAACTTTCATGATTGAAAATAATAATTTATGATTTCTATTTTTTTACTTTAATATTTATTATTAAATGTATTATGAAAATATTTTGGTAGATTAGTTGATCTCTTGGGTAAGGAAATGATTATTTCTCAGCTTAAAGTTTCATTGATATTTTTTTCTATGTATTTATGGACTTACGTGGTTATTTTTTCCTTTTTATAATACACTTACTATGTTTTTTTGTGATAATGTATTGTTTTTTGTAGGGTTTTGTGGATGAGTATTGATAATGATTGTAACGACCCGAACATTCATTAACGGAAATCCCTCTCGATCTAATTTAATGCCTCTTTATGTAAATTGTTTACATAATATGTCATCTTCTTTGGTTTTATGTTAGGAATTTTGACCGTTTCTAATATAGATGTTGAAAAGTGATCACATGATTAATATAAATATAGGGATTTAACGAATCCAATTTACTCAGACAATGGAATCGATGTCCTTACCAGTAGACGTGCCCCATAAAAGCCCATTTGTTGGAGCTCGGAAAAGAGATGGCATCATTGGGCTTCACTTTTGACCAAACACAAGCTAAGCTCCAATAGGTTAAGCTAGAGTGGGACCACCCACGAGAGAAGTGGAAGTTGATAGAGATTACCACCCAAGAATTTTATCTGAGCCACCCCAAGAGTCTGTCACCATCACCCACCTTACTCTTCTGTATTATGCATGTGTTATTAGGGGTTATGTAACAAGACCTTAGAACTATGGTTATGTACATTATTTTTGTATATAATAATAAATATATTTACAAGTTATTTTTGTTACCTTAACACAATGTTTGTGTATATTATTTTTGTATATAAAAATGAATATATCAACAGTGTACTTTCGGTCATCCCAATGCATGTCTTCTCGATCCTGTGTCCCCCGAAGGGATCTATTGACATAATGGAACAGATTCTGAATAATTTTCTTTGGGATTCCAATCATACTGGATGTTACCATTGGAGTGCTTGGGATCGGCTGGCGAATACCATTGAATAAGGGGGAGTTGGTGTACGTTACATCAAGGATACCTGGAAAGGTATGAAGGCGATACGTGCATAGGATATTATCGAGGGTGACTCTCTTTGGGATGCTTTCTTCACAGCCTGTTATGGTGACTAGGGGTGCTATCTACGATTCGTAGGCCATCACATACAGGGCTTTCCAGATGTATGGTCGCGTGCCTGGATGAATTACAGGATTCGACATAGTGGATTATTGGGAAGGGAAACATTTGTTTCTGGAAGAAAAACTAGGTGTGTAAGAAGTTGTACTTCCCTGGGTGTCCCACGATGGAGATTACTTTTAGGGAATCTTGTTACTTCCCATCATTTTTAAAATTGGTTTTGAACCAGGAATATATAAGTCTCTTTGGGTAGGTTATCTTGAATGCATAGGAGGACAAATTTTGTTTCACGGGATCGAGTTCGGGTAAGTTCTTATCCCGGGATTGCAGGAAGATTCACCAGGGTGAGTCGAGGGCTGATGTATGGGCACCGAAGTGTGGGTGTAAAGAGCTTCCAATCAAGATGAATTTTTTTATTTGGCATATCATCAACAGAGCTCCTCCCATTGAGGGTAATATTCAAAGGAAGGGAGTGCTCTTGGCCTCGAGATGTTACTATTGTGTTTATCCTCAGAGTGAAACTATGGTGCACCTGTTTTGTTAGAGTTAATGGGATCAGTATCTTTGGTCAAACTTCCTCCCTCTCCCGAGCCCATATGTTGGTTTTATCAAACTTCAAGATTTCTTGGATTCTTGGTTTCCCGGATCAAAACCCATGACATGCAAAGAGAGGTGCTCTATCATTTCCTCCATTTACTGGATTATCTAGGAGGTAAGAAATTGATCTCAAATGGGTGACCGATGTTATTATCAGTATCTATGGGTCCAACGGAAGTCATTATTGGATGATATGGGTTCTCTATTTAATGTGAGAACTTGCCTTCTTGGCTACTTCAGACCTAACGATATTCTCATGCTCGTTAGGATGGATGGTCATTGGATTAGTTGGTGCCGCCGGGTCGAGGTTTAAAGTTGAATGTGGATGGATCATTGATCGGTGGGATCATGAGAGGTGGAGGGTTGTTACTGGACTCAAGCGGTGCAGTGTTGGTAGCCTTCGATGCATATTTTGGACCAAGAAGCTATTTGGGTGTTGAGGCTAGAGCTCTTCTGACAGGAATTCAGGTGTGTTGGAGGGCTGGTTTTCAGGTGGATAAAGTGGAATCTGATTCTGATGTTCTAGTTCGTGTGGTTCAAGGAATTCATGACCCGCCATGGGAACTATATTATGTTGTTCGTAACTTTGCTCTTGGAACGGAGCTTGGGAGGAATGTTCAACATTGTTGGAGGGAGGCCAATTTTGTGGCTGATGTGTTGTCCCGAAGGGGGCGTTCAGAGGAGGATCTTATTGTTTACTCTAGTACTGGTTCTCTTCCTATAGGGTGTAACTCTTTTGTTCAAGGGGAATCTCATGGTTTTATAATTTCCATCCTCCTTGAGGTCGTTTCTATGGGTGGTGTTTGATCGGCCTCATTTTATAATATAAAGAGAGCTTAATTATTTAGGTTTGAAAGCCATTTTTGTCAAAACCCAAGAATTTTTGATGAATGTCTGTTTTTATTTTAAAAGTAAAAATTATCATATATAGAAAATTATTTAGAAATAAGTGAATATTATTTATGGAATCAGGATGTCGAAATTATCAAACAGTGAATTTTTCATAATTTTCTGAGACAGTCAAATGTTTGGGTAAATATTAAATACCGTTTAAATATATAATGTTGTTTATGACATCCTAATGACCCAATAGTGGTGTAATAAAATAATATAAGACTTATTTTCAGACAATATATGTTTTACCATTAAAATAATGTGATTTTGGGTTTGTTTGACTTATTTTACAAATCAATAATGCACCCTTCATGGTTTATTAAACATCTTTTCTTTTTAAATTGTTTTCCTTGGGAGTGTGACTCACCTCCACAAAAGAAACCCCATTATTTTAATAAGTTCAGACTTTTGAATTATAAAATATTGTTTTACACCCCCCTTTGGAAAAAACCATGGTAAAAACCATGGGCTGGTTTGTGGTTTGAATTATTTTAATGTGAGGTGTCCCAACCCTAAATAATAAAGAATTTCCTCCCCTTTCCTATACAAACCCAACCAATCTCCCACTTTCTCCTCATTATAATCCATTTGAGTTCGTCCAACCTCTGCCCTACTCTCCCTAGAATCCTCCCAAGGTGCCCCAATCTCCCAATAAGACTCTCTCAAGCCTCTCTCAAGACTTTGGAAGCACACTTCCAAGTAAGGGTTTTTCTTCCTTTCTCATTTTTATCCAATTTTCTTATTGTTTTTATGCCCTTTTAGTTTCAATTATAAATGTTGGGGTATGATTTTGTACCTCCCCCATACTGCCCTATTTATGTTTTAATGATGAGAGAGCCATTTATCTCTCATTAAATGACTCCCATATACACCGGTTACTATGCCGAAATTCCAAAAGAAATTTCTCTCTCCTCTATTAAATTCAAACAATTATTTTGTATCATGACTCTAAATTCCTTTACAATTGTTGGGACATGTATCTATATTACCCCCCTTATTTTCAATTTCATGTACATATGATGAGACACCCCTTTCTCTTTCAATTTTTTTTATTAATTCTTACATCACGATGTTACGCTGCAGAAATTGCATAGATTTCCCAAGCCAATGTCATTGTGTAGTGAATACCATGCCCATTTCTCTATCAAGGGTATTAAAATTTATGCACATTTACTTATTGATTATAAAGTTTCATGTATGAATTCCACATTCTGTTATCATGGAATAAATTATTATGTTTTATGAATCCAAGTTATATGATCCATGTGGCACACTTATGCATGAAATGAAATATTTTAGAAGGGTGAAACCTTATAGTGCTCCAATGCATTAGGTAAAGTATATTATCCTGATACATCATTTGAAATGGGTGTTTAATTATTCTAATTCAAGTGAAATTAGGTTTTACTCGTGATTCATTTGCATTGAGGATTTACTCATGCTCCATGTGCAATGAGCCTTGGCTCTTGCAAATTCCATGTTAAGTGTCGTTGCCACATTTCCATGTTATGATTTTCTGCTTTATCATGCCTTTATATTTATGCTTGTTTTTTGCTCTATTGATATTCCTATTGTCTAACATGTATTTTATTCCTAATTTTATTCCATGATTACTCCCTTACCGAGCTTTATACCTCACCATTTTCTTATGCATGTCATCAGGTTATCCCATGCAATGCTAAGTACGAGGGAATGTAATGGTCATGTAAAGGATGTTTTCAATAAATATGTTGTATTTCATGTTTTAAGTTGTTATGTAATGATCCTAATCCCCAAATAAACTATACCTCTAGGTCTTCAATGTTTTATCAAGTGAAGGTTTTATGTAATAAATAATGTTTAAATTTGATATAAAAAACAGGGTTGTCATAGTTGGTATAAGAGGGTAGGTTTAGTTATTTTTGAGATTAGGATTAGAAAACCCTAGTAAATCCTTAGAGACAAGACTATGTATAATAAATACATCCCGAAGTTTTGGTGGGTATTGAGTATGTGGTTTATTAAGCAAATACATCCCTGTCTGGGTACGAGTTGGTAGAGGCAGATCTGGCACAGATGTATCCTAGGGGTAAAATCCGAAAACACCACTTTGAGCTAGACTCAAATAGGAAATAGTGCACAGCAATGCGCCTTGATACACTCTTAGTTACGACACTTCAGTGGGATATACTTTGGTAAATTCACAAGCTTAGTATGAACCATTATTAAGGGACAAAAAAATCCCTAAGAATATATGTTATAAAGTATATCATGGATCACATAGACTGAATCCAATAGATTCATATGTTAAGGAAATAAGAGTCTTTTGTAAGTAATCAGTTTTGTCCTCGTATTACCCTTTATGTGTTACCCCTAACTTTCCTTTTATTCCAGCCAATTGCCAGTAATATGAAGACTCAGGCTAACAACTGATGTGAAGATCAATGTGATGACTGTACTAATGAGATTCACAATCCAATGGGAGGAGGAATCATGAACTTTGTCATGCTTCTATATTAGCTAACTCAATATTGGAATAGAAACATGGGTTTAGAGGAACCTTCAACCCCCCCCCCCCAAGAAAGAACAAGTCACTATTGAGAGATTCATGAGACAAAGGCCTCTTACTTTTAATGGATTATCTGATCCCTCAATCAATGAACAATGGATCAACTCCATTGAAATATCTTTTCCACCCTTCAATGTTCTGAATAAGAGAAGGTTATTCTGGATGCTTGTCATATGGAGGGTGAAGCTGATCAATCGTGGACATTGATCAAGAATAAGAAGCCTAAGGAGGAGATCAAGGCGTTGGAATAGAAGGATTTCTGGAAGATGTTTTTTGATAAATATTTTCTGCGCACCCTTCGGATTAAGATGTAAAGGGACTTCCTTAACCTCAAGAAAAAATATGATAAATTTGTTGGAGCGTATGAGGAAAATTTCACATGGCTTGCATGATATGCTTCTGGCTTTGTCGTTACCCCTGAATAAAAGGTAAACCACTTATTTGGTGGGATGAAACCTAGCCTGCAGAAAGCACTAGCAATCTGTGACTTCGACAGCTATGAGGAAATTGTCCGATGTGTCCTTAATGTCAAAATGGAGATGATAGAATCTCAAGGGTTTCATGGGGATATTAAGTGTAAGTTGGACTTCAATTTTGGTGGTCTGATGGATAAATCCAACGGTGCTAAGAAGATCCACCACCCCACTTGCCAAAGGTGCGGATAGAAGCACCCCAGAAATTACCTAATGGGTACAAGAAAATGATTTAGGTGTGGAAGAGAAGGGCATCTAGATGTTAACTATTGACAAGAAAGACCCGCAGCTGCGATATGGGAGAGAAATGCTCCGTTCGGACCTCAATGCACGATTCATTGCTACAAGTTCGAAGAACCGATGAATCTTGCAAATAAGTGCCCTAAGGCAAAGGTTTTTAGAGGAAACCAACAAACTACAAGGCAGAAAGGGTGATATTTTTCCATTACTTCTGCCAAAGTGAACCCCGAAAACGAAGTGGTGATAGTTATGCTAGTTATTCATTCAAGAATAGTGAACATACTTTTTGATTTCAGTTATATGCATTCTTTTATATCTCAAAAGTGTAGTAGAACAATACCATCACCACAACAAATCTTGGAAGTGAAGATGTCTGTGAGTATGACAAATGGGGCGATTATTGAATCCCATGAATATAACTCCTCCCTTGTCATAATCTGTGGATTGAACTTCCTAGAGAACTTTGGAATATTCCCTCTGGTGTAATTTGATGAAATTCTTGGCCTAGATTGGATTTCCTTATATATATCCAACATAAATTTCCATGAGAGGGAAATCACTCTCCATGTGGAGAATTGAACCCCGATTCTTTACAAGTTCAAGGATGAAAATGAATCTTCTTTAGCTCCATCATCTCAAGAGTGGATATTACTTCCCTATGAGGACGCATATCTGGCTCAGAAGATTGAGTCCAAGGAAGCAACCATCCATGAAGACATGACATGCCTATTGTGAGGTAATTCACTATAGGGTTTCCCTAGGAATTTACTGGTCTCCCTCCTAGAAGAGATGTTGAATTATAAATTGAATTTATACCAGGGGTGTTTCCAATATCCAAAAATCCTTATAGAATGGATATTATAAAGCTTGAAGAGATGAAAAAATAACTACATGAGAATCTGGATAAAGGGTTTATACGCCCAAATGCTTCACCATGTGGTTCACCTGTTCTCTTCATCATGAAGAAGGATTGATCAATGCGCCTTTGCCTTGATTATCGTGATCTCAACAAAATCACGATAAATAAAAAGTATCCTCTCCCACAAATTGATGACTTGTTTGATCAGCTGCGTGGAGCACAATACTTCTCCAAGGTAGATTCATGTTCAGGAAATTATCATACAAGGGTGAGGAAGGAAGATATCCCCAAGACTTCCTTTCGTACAAGATACGAGCACTATGAATTCATAGTAATTCCTTTTATAATCTCTAATTCTCTAGAAATACTCATGGAATTGATGAATAGAGTCTTTATATATTACCTCAACAAATTTGTGGTAGTCTTTATAGATTATATTCTGATATAATCCAAAAGAAAGGAGGATCATGAGGAGCATCTAGGAACTATACTAGAGACCTTATAGAAGCAGAAGATCTATGCCACGTACAACGAGTGTGATTTATGGTTGAACGAGGTATCATTCTTAGGCCATATCATCAAAAACAATGCGATATCTGTGGATCCCTCCAAAATAGATGCAATTGAGGGATGACTGAGGACAACATCGGTAACAGATATCCGTAGCTTCTTGGGGTCAGATGGATATTATCGACGACATGTGAGAAATTACTCACGACTGTCCAACCCTATTACCAAGATAACTCGGAAGGGAGTAAAGTTTTCTTGGAGTGACGAATGCGAAGAAAGCATCAAGGAGTTGAAATGGAGGCTTATCACTACGCCCGTGCTCACTTTACCCACAAGTGGAGAATTTTTCGTGGTATTCAGTGATGCTTCGAAGAAGGGAGTGGAATGTTTGTTGATGCAAAATGAAAATGCCATTTCCTATGCTTCAAGGAAATTGAAAGTTCATGAATAGAACTATCCAATACATGACCTCAAGCTGGCTGCAGTGAAATTCACTTTGAAAATTTGGAGGCATTATCTCTTTAGGGAGAAGTGTGAAATATATACAGACCACAAAATCATCAAGTATATATTCACATAGAAAGAGTTGAATATGCGCCAATGAAGATGGTTAAAGCTGATCAAAGAGAATGATTGCTCAATCTATTACCACCCTGGGAAAGTGAAAAAGGAGGAAGATAATCTAAGTAGAAAGGTCCCATTCTATCATTGATGAGAATTGAACAAAATCCAATCTTCTTAGATTTTATGAGGATGGACATGGGAATCATAAATAAGGGAACACCGTCAATCCTTTCAAAAATGATTGCTAAACCATCACTTTTGGAAAGGTTAAAGGATGATAAAAAGGATGATGTGGGAATTCCGGAAAACGTGGAAGCTATCAGAAAAGGGAAATCCTCAGAGATTAATGTTAATGAAGAAGTAATTTTGAGATTTGGGAAAAGAATATTTGTTCCATCATGTCCGGAGCTGAATAAGGAACGTTTGGATGATGCACATAGTTTAAATTCCTATATTAAACCCGGAAACACAAAGATGTATTGAGATCTCCGAGAGAATTATTGGTAGGATATTATGAAGAAGGAGATCACTGGATATACATCAAAGTTCCTGGTGTGTTAGCAAGTGAAGGATGATAGGAAGAAGTCTAAGGGGATGATGCAACCATTGCCTATACTATAATAGAAATGAGAGAAAATCACCATGGACTTTGTCACCAGAATTATAAAGACATCCAAAGGAAAAAATGAAATCTGAGTTGTTGTGGATCTTCTTACAAAGTCTGCACACTTCATTTATATTCAGGAGGATTTCTCATTGGATCAACTGGAATGAATATATATCAGGGAAGTGGTAAGGATGCATGGAGTACCACTATCCATTGTGTCTGATTGATATCCAAGATTCATCTATATGTTTTAGAAGAGTCTTCATCATGATATGAATACTAAACTGAACTTTAGTACGACATATCATCCTCAAACTGATGGATAATCCGAGCGGACTACCCAAATATTTGAGGACATGTTGAGAGGATTCTCAATATACTTTAAAGGAGGATGGGATCAGAATCTTCCTCTGGTTGAGTTCTCTTATAATAAAAGTCTCCACTCAAGCATCAAAATGACACCATATAAAGCCCTTTATGGGAAAAGGTGTAAAACACTGGAGTGTTGGGATGAGGTCGGTGAGTGTAAGCTGCTTGGACCAGAAATGGTCGAAGAAATGGTGGAGAAGGTGAAAACCATTTAGCAGCATATCAAGGTAGCCCAAAGTCGACAGAATATTTATGCAGATAACTGTTGACAAGACCATGAGTTTAAAGCTGGAGATATGGTTTTGATACACATATCTCTATGGAATAAGGTCATGAGGTTTGGAAGGAAACGGAAGTTAAGTCCAAGGTACATCGGCCCCTTTCAGATTCTTGATCGTGTTTAGGCTGTGGCCTATTGACTAGCACTTCCACCTACCAAGGCCAAAGTACATGATGTATTTCATGTATCCATATTAAGGAAGTATATATCAGACCCTTCACATGTACTCTTTTCAGAGGTGGTACAGTTAGAGGGCGATCTTTCTTATGAGGAGCCACCAGTGAAGATCTTAGATCGTAGAGAAAAAGTTCTGCGAAATAAGACAATGCCACTCGTCAAGGGGTTGTGGAGAAACCAAAAGATTGAAGAAGTGACATGGGAATCAGAGGAAGTTATGAGGTAGAGTTACCCACATTTTTTTAGTGTGGGAAAATGAAATTTCAAGGGAGAAAGTTCTTAAGGGGGGAAGATTGTAACGACCCAGATATTCATTATGGAAAATCCATCTTGATCTAATTAAATGTCTCTTTATGTAAAATGTTTATATAATATCTCAACTTCTTTGGTTTTATGTTAATAATTGTGACCATTTTTAATATAGCCATTGAAATGTGATCACATGATTAGTATAAATATAAGGCTTTAACGAATCCAATTTAATTAGACAAAGGAATCGATGTCCTCATGTATTAGACGTTCCCCATACAAAGCCCATTTGTTGGAGCTTAGAGAAGAGGTGGAATCATTGGGCCTCTCTCTTGACCAAGCGCAAGCCGAGCTTTAACAGGTTAAGCTCAGGTGGCATCACCAACGAGATAAGTGGAAGTTGATAGAGATTACCACCCGGGCAATCTTATCTGAGCCACCCCAAGAGTCTGTCACCATCGCACACCTTACTCTTTGGTCCTATGCGGGTGTTATAAGGGGTTATGTAACAAGACCTTAGAACTATGGTTATGTACATTATTTTTTATACAATAATGAATATATTTCCATGTTATTTTTGTTACCTTGCTAATAGTTTTTAAAGCTCAAATATTGTTTTTAGTTAATATTCAACAAAGAAATATATTTTGATGAATTAATGGATTTTTTGTATTAAATAATATTTTAATAAAATATTATTATTATTAATAAATTAATTATTATTAAATATAAATTATCGTATAATTTTATGAATACAATTGTTATTTTTAATAAGGATTGAAAGCCATTTTTTTGTCAAAACCCATGACTTTTCGATAAATGTCAGTTTTGATTTTAAAAGTGAAAATTAAAATTTTTAGAAAATTATTTAGATAAAATGAATATTATTTCTGGAATCAGGACATCAAAATTATCAAACGGTGATTTTTTCATAATTTTCCGAGACAGTCAAATGTTTGGGTAAAAATTAAATACCATTTAAATATATAATTTGATTTATAACATCATAATGACCCAATAGTGATGTAATAAATTACTATAAGCCTTATATTCTGAAAATATATATTTTACCATTAAAATAATGTGATTTTGGGTTTGTTTGAGTTATTTTACAAAGCATTAATGGACCCTTTAAGGCTTATTAAACATCTTGTCTTTTTAAATTGTTTTCCTTGGGAGTGTGACTCACCTCCACATAAAAAACCCCATTATTTTAAGACATTCGGACTTTGGCCTTGTAAAATATTACAGTCCAATCCCCTTTGAAAAAAAACATGGGAAAAAAACATGGGCTGGTTTGTGTTTTGAATTAGTTTAATGTGAGGTGTCCCAACCCTATATAATAAAGAATTCTCTCACCTTTTCTATATAAACCCACCCAAGATCCCACTTTCTCCTCACTCAAAGGATTTCGAGTTCGTCCAACATCTTCCTTACTCTCCCTAGAATCCTCCCAAGGTTCCCCAGGCTCCCAAGACGCCACTCTAAAACCTCTCTCAAGCCTTTGGAAGCACACTTCCAAGTAAGGGTTTTTCTTCCCTTGTCATTTTTGTCCAATTTTCTTATTGTTGTTATAACATTTTAATTTCATTTATAAATGTTGGGGTATGGTTTTGAACCTCCACTATACTACACTATTTATGTTTTAATGATGTGAGACCCCTTTCTCTCTCATTAAATTCCTCCCATATACACCTGTTACTATGCTGAAATTCCCAAAGGAATTTCTCTCTCCTCTTTTAAATTCAAGCAATTCTTTTGTATCATCACTCTAAATTCCATTAAAATTGTTGGAACATGTATCTATTTGAATCCATTACTGTCCATTTCATGTGCATATGAGGAGAGACCACTTTCTCTCTCATCATCCATTTTTATGAATTATTACATCATGCCATTACGCTGCCGAAATTGCACCGATTTTCCATGGCAATGTCATTGTGTAGTGAATACCATGCCCATTTCTCTATCAAAGTTATTCACCTTTATAAACATTTACATATTTATTATAAACTTTCGTGTATGAATTCCACATTACTTTATCATGGAATAAATGATTATGTTTTATGAATCCATGTTATATGATCCATGTGGCACACTTATGAGTGAAATTAAATGTTTAAGAAGGGTGCACCCTTATAGTGCTCCAATGCATTGGGTAAAGTATAGTATCATGATACATCATGTAAAATGGGTGTTGACTCATGATAATTCATGTTCAACAAGGTTTTACTTGTGATTCATGTGCAACGAGGATTTACTCATGCTCCATGTGCAATGAGCCTTGGATCATTCTAATTCAATGTTAGGTGTTGTTCCCACATATCCATGTTATGATTATCATTATTTATCATCTCTTTATGTTTATACTTCTCTTTTTCTCTATTGATATGCCTATTTTCTAACATGATGGAACCATGTTCATCTTTTCCTAAATTGGAGTATGGTTTGTGTTTGTTGTCAATCCTCAGAGGAAGTTCAGAATGTGTGCCAGAAAAGTGCTCATACAGGTCAACCAGATTACAATATTGAAGGTGGAACCATTTTCCAGTGTTTGCCAAATTTTTGGGCCTGAAAATCAACAAATAGAGAAAAGTGTTTTTGGAAAAGAGACCTACGCGATGTGTACTTTAAGGAGATGAAACTTGTGTGCCATATGTTTTTCAAGATCAGAAAATGGAAAATGGAAAAGGGATAAGGGCTACGTTGGTTTTGGGTTGGTTGTCCAAGTGACCTATGCGCCGTGAAAGGAATTGTGCGCCGGTACCTAGGAGGTTTGGAAAGTTTTACATTGGATGTTTTTCTGTGATCAGATCTACAAAATATGGGAAAGGAAAGAGGGTCGTACATGTATTGGTTGGGTTCCACAAGAGAGTTGCGAGACATAGGCTAGGGAGGATGGAGCAGCGCGTCGGCACCTGTGCGCCGAGAGGATTCTTGCGCGCCACCGCGCAGGGTGTCCAGTTTTCCTATAAATAGTGGACCACCCCTCCTCATTTGTAATGAAGTTCAGGACTTAGAGTTTTTCAGAGCTCCCATCGCGCATGTATTGGAGTCGTACAAGTGGTTGTTGGGTCAGGCAGGTGAAGGTTGCGCGCCGGTTGTTGTCTGTGCACCCAAGGCGGTTTGGGTGAGAAAGAAAGTGCATCGTGGAAGTTTGATGTTGAGGAAGGAAGTGTCGCGTAGGTGGTTTGGTGATACCTGCACGCCTGTTTGGGCCTGCGCCCTGGAGACTTGCACGCCGTATTGGGACTTGCGAGTCGGGATTGGAGAAGAACTTCATGTTTTGTTGCAGCACACCCTTCGTTTTGGAGCTGCACAAAAGCTGGAGGATTGCCCAATACCTTCGGTGAAAAATTGAGAACATATTATGGGTGAATGGAGGATATGAAGAACATTTAGTGCATTCAGTTATTTCACCAAAGTAGATGTTTGAATACAAAATATCATCAACTCAGGACTCTGATGAAAGTAGTGTCTCATGTTGAACAGGAGACAAATACTTCAATGAAAATCTATTGAAGAGACCTTCACGTCTATAAACTGAGTGCAACTTCACCAAAGGCAGTGAACTAGGGGGAGTCAACGGGAGTGACCCAAGGGACGCAATGAGCTATCCCTGGACCATTGTAAAGGCAGTGAGCCTGGGAAAGAGTGACTGTTCCCAAACCATTGTAATCAAAAACTAGTGAAGAATAGTTGAATTTGGTACGACCAACAACCTATTGGCGTATGCTCCTTTGACGTAGCCCTTAGTAGTGAACCATGTAAAATGTACTGGGTCATGTATCTGCATGTGAATGTTTGCATTCTGACTTTACAGGATTAACAAGTTCCTACCAACATTAGAACAAGGTCCATCACTTTAAAAGAAAAAGTGGTCACCCTGATTCAACCCTCCCCTCTTAGGGTGTCTTGGGGTCCTACAAGTGGTATTATAGGGTGGTTGCTGGGGTTGAATCTGTCCTTTGATGTCATGGAGAATGAAGTCAATGTCAGGGGAGTCCCTATCTTCGATGGAAGTAATTTCCAGATCTAGAAGAACAGAATGATATCTCATTTAATATCTCTAGGAATGGAATTCCTCTTTGCTACTATGCAAGGAATACATGTTTCTAATCCAACAGGTCTAGCTATGACTGATACAGACAAGAATTTTCTTGATGCAAAATTTAAAGCTCAGAATGATATCACTGTAGCTCTTTCTGATCAAGTTTATCTAAAGGTGATGAGTTGCACTTAAGAAAAATCTATGTGGGATAAACATGAAAATTTCTATGAATGAGACAAAAAAGAGAAAGAGACAAAACTTCAAGTCCTGCCCAATAGGTTTGATGATCTAAACATGCATCCTGATGATACTGTAGATTCATTCTTCAATCGAATCACTAAAGTGGTGGGAGCAATTCGAGGTTTTGGAGAGGAAATCAAAGACATTTATATCATTAAGAAAATATTGTGAAGACTTAATCCTATGTAAAATGCAATGGTTTTATCCCTTGAAGAAATATATCTATCTAAACTATCTCTGGATGATCTACTAAGTAGTCTAGTGGCATATTAGATGCGATTAAAACCCGAAGAAGCTATGACTCGTGTTAACAAGGAAATGGAATTCAAAGCCATGGACAAACTGAAGATTTCAGAATATATTGATTATGAAGATGATGAGGAAAAAGAAATTGTTTTCTTATTTCTATGAATCTGAAGAAGGGAAATGGTAAATTTAAAGGTAAGTTACCTCTTGCATGATTTTTCTGTGGAAGAGTTGGGCACATTGCCTATTAGTGGCAAAGAAAGTTCAATGATGAATAAAGTGAACCAGAAGACATTACGAAGCCTCAGAAAAGGTTTTTCAAAAAGGGAGACTTCAAATATGAAAAGAAGATACAGTAGAAGAGTTTTTACTATGAAGAGGAAGAGGATTATATTGAATTCTGTGAAGAAGAAGAACCCGAATTTAAAACTACAAACCGAGATTCCATGATGGCTACCATTGAAAAGTTATAACCCTCTATCGACAAAGACATAGACAATCATATGACTCATAATTGTGATCTCAAGTTGAAAATTAAAGATGTATTTTCATAGCTTTAGAACAAATGAAATAAATGCAGTAAGTTGAAAGAAATGGTAAAAAAATCGTCAGAATATGTGGATGAGCATGAAGCTGAAATTGAACGAGTAGAAGAACTAATGAGAGTTCAATCTTCAATCCTTGAAAGCACAGACGACATTGAAGAATTTAATCCTAGAATTGATGAACAAGAAAATTTCATAAATGACCTTACATCCAAATTGGAAGAGAAGTCCAAGACTATTGAGGGTCTTGAGGAAGACGTTGTTATTCTTAGAAGAAAACTTGAGTGTCGATCAACCACAAATGAGGGTAAGAAGACAATTTATTTTGGAATATTCTCAGATGCAGAGTTACTGGAAAAATCCAAGAGTGTTTCAGATGGGGTTGGAAAAATCTTGAGTAATCAAAGACCCTCATGCATGGGAAATAGTGGAATTGGCTGTGAAGCTGGGCCTTCAACTGCTGGAAGTGTAGAGAGCCAAAAAAATACAAGATGAATGTTGGACATGTTGAAATGTTTCCTGAAGTGCTGAAAAAGAAACCCATAATCCAAAGTAAAAGAAGAACTAAATATTATCCTCAAACTTTCAGAAATAATAGGTATTCCAAACATTCTTGCTAGGAAGAATGCATGTGGAGAAATTTAAGTGAGAAGACATTTCCCCTCATAAAGTGCCAGTTATGTGGCTATCTGGGTCATACCATGTCATATTGCAAAGAGGAAAGAATCTACTTGAATGGGGAAGATATGGGAAGTCAAAAAAGGAGACCGATTTCATATCCTCCATCTTATAGAAGAAATTGATTCTATGGGTACTGTTTACATTATTACAACTTTGGCCATAAATCTATGTGTTGCAGGAAGATGTATGACAGGAGAAATTCATACAACTCTCAGAGACTGACCAATTTTCACCCTCCTGATGGTGTTGTTCTCACAAATATTTTCTCTCCTCTAGAAGAAGATTATGAATATGAAGAATCAGATTTTGTGGAGGAAAGTGTTAGAAGGACATCAATATCCTTTAATTGATCCAGTATTTAATGGAATGAAAAGAAAAAGATCATGAAATCCAGTCTTGTGGAAGTATCCCTCAAAGCTACAAAGAGAAGCAGCACCTGGATTCTTGATAGTGGATGCTCTTCCCATATAATAGGAAATGCTGACCTTTTGAAGAAAATTAAAAATAAGGTTGATGGAACAGTGAGGTGTGGTAATGATGGTGATTTGAAGATTAAAGACAGAGAGAATACTGATCTCACCAATGGTGATCTAAAAAAGACTGAAGTTCTTTATGTGGACGATCTCTATAACAATATCCTTAGCATGGGTCAACTCTGTGACTCAGGGCTCATAGTAACTTTCAATCAAAAAGGATGCACTATAAAATGGAAAAATAGGGAATTCTCTTATGAATGGCTGTAGAACAGATGGAAACTTATATCAGGTCAACCGCAAAGTGAACTCCTACTATTTTTCTATTGATGAAAAAAACAATTTGTGGCATTGAAGGCTGGGGAACATTAACCAAAAAGACATGGAAAAGATATCTAAGGTGAATATAGTCATGGATATCCCCATTCTGAAATGTGAACGGGAAAAATCTTGTGATTCTTCCATTCATGGAAATCTGGTTTGTAGTTCATATCGGCCAAAGAAGAAGAGGGGATCGCATCTTCTTGATCTCATTCATACAGATGTATGTGGCTCGGTAAATGTTGCTGGAAGTAATGGAGAAAGTTACTTCATCCTTTTCATAGATGATTACAGAAAAATGGCATGTGTAATGGTTATAAATAGGAAACGACAAGTGCTTGACTGCATGAAAACATATCGTCGAATTGCCGAGAATGATACTGGAAAAACAATAAAAGTGTTGCGATTAGACAATGGAGGGGAATACACATCCATTGAATTTGAAAACTACCTGTAGAAGCATGGGATACAACATGAGTTAGCTACCGTGAGAACTCCACAACAAAATGGAGTTGTTGAGAACAAAAATTGACAGGTTAACAATATGGCCACGACTGTGCTGATTGAGAGTGGTATCTCTCGCCATTACTAGAAGGAAGCTATTGAAGGTGCAGTGCACATTCAGAATCGAATAGGGCTTTGTATGGGAGAAACGAAGACACCATATGATTTGTCTCATGGAAGGAAACCTTCGTTGAAATACCTTCGTGCTTTCGGAAGTAAATGTTTCATCCGGAACAAAGAAGGAAATCAAGGGAAGTCTGCTGACAGTGATGATGACGGAGTTTTTCTTGGGTATCCAATGAACAGGAAAACCTTCAATTGTTTCAACAATCGAATGGAATGGATTGTGATAAGAAGTGATGTTAAGATAATTGAAGAGAAAACCAAAAGAGCTTCAAGGATATCATATGTTGATGTGATAGAAATTGAGGAAGAAAGTGAACGTGGAGAAAAAACAACTACCGAAATAGAGGAAGCTACACAAAACACATAGAAGTCACATCATGATATTGACTCCGAAGAAGAATCTGAAGAAGAAAATATGGAAAGAATGTGACTGAACCGCATTGAAGAAATCTTAGAGATGAGATTTATCCATCTAACATAATTGGGTACAGGAGTGCACCCACTCAAAAAAGGAGGATGAATAATAACACACAATCTTCATTTCTGTTAGTTGTGGAGCCATCCTCATTCTAAAAAGCAGCAAAGGATTAATCTTGGGTGAAATCCATGAATGAAGAGTTAGATCAGATTTACAAGAATCAGACATGGGATCTTGTCCAGAGTCCCGAAGGTCACAATGTGATCGGTACAAAATGGATCTTCAAGAACAAGTTTTATGAGAATAGAAGTGTTATCAGAAACAAGGCTCGACTGGTTTGTAAGGGATATTCCTAGATTGAAGGTGTTGATATTGAAGAAACCTTTCCTCTAGTGGCTAGACTGGAGTTAATTAGGTTGTTCCTTTCCATGGCTCTCCAAAGAGGATATAAAGTATATCAAATGGATGTCAAGACAACATTCTTAAATGGTGTACTCGAAGAAGAAGTATACATTGGACAACCAGTGGCTTTTCTTCTTGGTACTATTGAAACAAAGGTCTTCAAACTAAAGAAAGAACTTTATGGATTGAAACAGGCACCATGGGCATGGTACTCCCGGTTGGACTCTTATCTCAAGAAGATGGAATTTAAAAGAGGAGGAGTTGATCACAATCTAAATGTGAAAAATTCTCCAAAAGATCAATTAATGGTTCTAGTCTTCGTTGATGATATCATATTTGGTGGAATAAGACCGAAATCCCGGGATAAATTTTCCAATCAAATGAAATCAGAATTTTAAATGTCTATGATTGGAGAGATCACATATTTCTTGGGGATAAAGGTTATTCAGAAGAAGGATTACACTTTCATTTCTCAGGAAAGTTATGCAAGATAGCTGTTGAAGAAGTTTAATATGCAAGACTCCAAACCAATTTCAACTCCGATTGCAGTTGGAAATAAACTTAGAAAGCCTGAGGATGGGACCTCTGTAGATCCCACCATGTACAGGAGGATCATTTGGAGCCAACTGTACCTGATAGCAACACTGACATATATTGTCTTTGCCACTTTTTTTGTGTCCCACATTCAGAGTAATCCAAAGGAGGAACATATGGTGGAATTAAAAATAATCATGAGGTACATTTAAGGTACACATAACATTGGGTTATATTTTTCTACAGGTGGGGATAATGAATTATCAGCGTTTTTTGATACTGATTGGGCTAGTGATATAGTAGATAGAAAGTCCACCAGTAGTGGAGCCTTCTATATTGGGCATAAATGTGTTGGCTGGTTGAGAAAGAAACAAGAAAGTACTTCTCTTAGTACTGCTGAAGATGATTATATATCTGCCACAAAGGAATGCACTCAACTGCTATGGATGAAGAAACAACTTACATATATTAGTGATGAGGTGAATCAACCAATGGTAATTTACTGTGATAACAAGAGCGCAATTGATCTCACGAAGAACACTGTTCAGCATTCTCGTACAAAACATATTGAATTCAGGTATCACTTCATCAAAGAAAAATTTGATCAAGGGGTGATTAGAATGGATCATGTGGTAACTGATGAAAAAGTGGTTGATATCCTGACCAAGCCACTGTCCGCGGCTGTATTTGAGAAGCATCAGTTGAACCTCAGTGTTTAGACACCTCCCAGTGCATAAAGAGGTTACACAATTCCCCTATCCCTGTTTATGATAATTTTTTTTTAATTTATTATGGATGTGACATAGGTTTGTGGGGGAGATACTATACAGGGGGAGTATGATTTGATCTGAACAATGATCAAATTACCGGTCTTTGGGTTTATTGTCAATGGGGGAGAAAGGAATAAATTCAGGCATGTTCAGGCATGTAATGCTTCTACGACACGATGCGAATTCAGTGTATGTGAATTCGGTGTCAGTGATAGGATGAGAAGGATGAGAAGTAATACATTGGTCATGTAATGCTTCTTGGGCTTCCTTGAGAATTCCAACACACGGGAACCCCATTCAAGCTTTCTCTATTGTTTTCTACACCGATCATTGCTCACGTAGACTTACAGTGTTGGCTGAGTTGATTCTTGCATTTTTGGATAACAGATAGATGGGGATCTATTGAATTTATTTTCTGATTTCCAACAAACCCAAAGGGGGAGATTGTTGGAACCATGGTCATCTATGCATGAATTGGATTATGGTTTGTGTTTGTTGTCAATCCTCAGAGGAAGTTTAGAATGTGTGCCAGAAAAGTGCTCATACAGGTCAAGCAGATTACAGTATTGAAGGTGGCACTATTTTCTAGTGTTTTCCAAATTTTTGGGCTTGAAAATCGACAAATGGAGAAAAGTTCTTTTGGGAAAGAGACCTGCGCGCTGTGTACTTGAAGGAGAGGAAACTTGAGTGCCATATGTTTTTAAAGATCAGAACATGGAAAAATGGAAAAGGGATAAGGGCCACATTGGTTTTGGTTTGGTCGCGCAAGTGACCTACGCGCCGTGAAAGGACTTGCGTGTCGGTACCTTGGAGGTTTGGAAAGTTGCACGCCAGATGTTTTTCATGATCAGATCTACAAAATATGGAAAAGGAAATAGGGTTGCGCAAGTATTGGTTGGGTTGCGCAAGTGAGTTGTGCGGCAGAGGCAAGGGTGGATGGAGTTGCACACCGGAACCTATGCGCTGAGAGGAGGATTACGCACCACTACATAGGGTGTCCAGTTTTCCTATAAATAGTGGACCACCCCTCTTCATTTGTAATGAAGTTAAAGACTTAGAGTTTTTCAGATCTCCCATCGCGCAAGTATTGGAGTCATGCAAGTGTTTGTTGGGTCACGCAAGTGAAGGTTTCATGTCGGTTGTTGACTGCTCGCCCAAGGCGGTTTGGGAGACAAAGGAAGTGTGTCTCGCAAGTTTGAAGTTGAGGAAGGAAGTGTCACGTAGGTGGTTTGGTGATACCTACATGCTAGTTTGGACCTACGCGCTGCAGACTTATGCACCATATTGGGACTTGTGCGTCGGGCTTGGAGAAGAGTGTCAAGTGTTGTTGCAGTATGCCTGTCTTTTTGGAGATGCACGAAAGATGGAGGATTGTACAATACCTTTTGTGAAAAAGTGAGATCATTCTACGAGTGAAAGGAAGAGAAGAATAAAATTTAGTGCATTCAGTTATTGCACAAATGTAGAAGTTTGAATAAAAAAGAGCATCAACTTAGGACTCTGATGCAAGCAGTGTCTCATGCGGAACAGGAGACAAATACTTCATTGCAGATTTATTGAAGAGACCTTCACGTTTATAAAGTGAGTGTGACTTCACCAAAGTAAGTGAGCCAGGAGGGTCAATGGGAGTGAACCGAGGGACGTAGTGTGCTATCCCCGAACCTTTGTAAAGGTAGTGAGCCTGGGATAGAGTGACTGTTCCCAAACCATTATAATCCACAACTAGTGAAGAATAATGGAATTTGGTACGACCAACAACCAGTTGGCGTATACTTTTTGGATGTAGACCTTAGTGATGAACCAAGTAAAAAGTTATGGGTCATCTATCTTCATGTGAATGTTTGATTTTTGACTTTACAGGTTTAACAAGTTCCTACCAATGTGGGAACAAGATCCATCACATTAAAAGAAAAAGTGGTCACCCTGATTCACCCCTCCCCTCTCAGGGTGTCTCGGGGTCCTACATAACATGTATTGTATTCCTCATGTTATTCCATGATTATTCTCTTACTGGGCTTTATAGATCACCCTTATCTTATGGATTTCCTCAGGTAATCCCATACAACGCAAAGTACGAGGAAATGTAGTGGTCATATAAAAGAATTTTTCAAGAAAGATGTCGTATTTCATGTTTTAAGTAGTTATGTAATGATCCTAAGCCCCAAAGACACTAGACCTATAAATCATCCATGTTGTATCATGTGAAGGTTTTATGTAATAACTCTAGATTAATTATGAGATAAAAAAGTAGGGTTGTCATAATGAGGATCTGAAGATTAAAATTAGAAGATATATCATGAAACTAAAACTTCTTATTGGTTAAAGTATCTGTACGGTGGGAAACCAATAATGAGTGGAAGTTTCCACTTTGTGATTTAATAATTAATTATTTAAGAGTGATGAATTTTTTTTATAAAACTGTAAATATAAAAGATTATTCAAGAATTAAAGAAAATTAATTCTTGTTTAAGGATTTAATATATTTTTTGTTTAAAGTTGAGTCCTTATAGTTGTTATAATGGAAAAGGATTAGATAACTTTAGAATTTTGTATAGTGGTAATAGAATAACATTAAAGTATTATACATTATAGTTAATTTGAATTGATGTAGAATTTAAATATTACCATGTTTCTTCATTGAAACTGTGTCTGTTCAGAATGTTTTTCCGTAGATGAAACCATAGAGATGTAGAAAAATAGGAATCAATATGATAGTATCCTTCAAAATCATCATCCTAGAATGATTTGAATTAGAAATGAGAAATGTTCTGTAGTGATGGAATAGTTAATGTATGCTATAAATGGTTTCAACATCTACACTAAGGAGAAACCATATCTACTATAGAGGAACATGTCAATAGTGGGGAATTCTATTAGACCATATCTCCCATCATTCGGTGGATCTTTAGACTCAGTAGTAGTTAATGGATGGATTAATGATCCAAGAAGGATTTTTGATGTCATGGTTTGTTTAAGTCATGAAAAGTTACCCCTTTCGATTTACCATTTTGAAGGTGAAGCATAACAATAATGGTCAATGATTAAGAATATTATAAAATGATAGAATATTTATTATATGTAGTGGGATTAATTAATAAATATTTTCCTCAAGAAATATTTCCCTAATGTTGTTCAAATGAGTATTTAAAATATATTCTTAGAATTGAGAAAAAATAAGGCTGATTTTGTGGCCACATTTGAAGAAGATTTCACACTATTAGCGTTGTACAAACCAAATATTATCCCATATCTCGATATAAAAATTAAATGTTTTTACTCATGATTAAAGAAAATATACTAGATATCTTTTACGTATCATGAATTTAAAATTTATGAGAAACTGGTTTGATATTCTAGGATTTTTGAAATGGATTTCATTGATGACCATGTTTCCTTCAACAACAAGTAAAAAAAAGCGATATAGGTTAAAGGAAAATGGGAATAATGGAATGATGAAATTAAATGGTAAGAAAATCAATTTTTAGTATGTGATAGTTTTTGTAAAATTAACACTAGGGAAATCCTTACATAATATCATAAGTGCGTCCGATGTGTTTTGTTTGGAAATATGGATTATGAATGAAAAGAAAAATATCCTGGTAGTGGTAAGACTATTTTTTTAAGAATATAGTAATGGATTTTAATTGTGATGAAAAAGGTCACTGTATGGATTCATGATGAATGAAGAGAATGAATGATGGGAAACATAAATAATAAAATTATAAGGGTGTATTGAAATCCTTTTCAACTACTTCAGAAGACATTGGGACAATGAATGAAGTGATAACATAATCAATACCTTTTATTCAGATTATGATAATTTTGTGTTTAATTTGGGGTCAATAATTGTTTTAATTTTTATTTAATTTACAGTAAAAATGAAAAATTCACCTCAAGAAACAAATTTGAGACTTTTGGGGGAAACACATTGGGTTAGTATTAAATAAAAAATAATTTAAAATGATCTTACTATTATCATATACAGAAGGGGTTCCCTAAAAATCTTATTTCCTTGAGTATTGTATAAATTGATGTCATTCATAGTATAAATTGAATTTTAGTTTATCAAGATATGATAGATTGTATATCCAAAGAAGTAATTTTTCAAAGTGAGTTTCGATTTAAATATAAGAGTAAATATATAGTTTTGATAACATATTAGGATGTTGATAAACTATTATGATATGGAAATGAATTTTATCTGGATTATATTATTGAATTTATGGGAGCTAATAAAATTAATGATGTGTCTGTATTAAAACAATATCTGGATTTTTTCCCGATGAGTTGCTTAGTGTTATACCAGATCAAAAAGTTTAATTTACTATTTTCTTACTTTTTGATGCTAATATAATTTGAAAATTCTTGTATCAAATTTATCAAGTTCAACTTCTAGAATTGATGAAGTAGTCATAAGAGTTAATTTATAAATATTTCATTCATTACAGCACTTTACCATGGGGTTATCCTATTTTTTTATTAAAAGAATTATATTCCCACGAGTCTTTCCATAGATTATTGATATTTGAATATGATTAATATAAAAAAATAATATATTTCCTTATATCAATGACTTACTTTATCAGCTCTAGGGAGCTCTATATTTTTTGAAGGTTGATTTAAGGTTTCTATACCATCATCTTAAGGTGATTTATGTTGACATTATAACAAAATATTTCCTAATAGGTATAGGAATTATGAGTTTTCGGTTATTCCTATTGTGTTTAAATTTTCTCCAGTTATATTCATGGATATTATGAATAGTGTTTTCCATGAATATTTGGAAACATTTTTTGTTGTGTTTATTGATGATATTTTTTTTATTCAAAAAGTTATGAGGATTGTAAAAAACATATAAGGATTGGTGTGAAAACTCTAAAAAAATAAGTTATATATACTATATAAAAAATGTGATTTTGGGTTACAATAGAGTTCATTCTATTTACATATCATAAATAAAGATGGAATATCTATTTATCCCTCAAAACTAAAGTGGTTGGTGATGTAAAAGAGCTAAAAATGTTATATAGAATAATTTTTTCTTGGATCATCATACTATTACTAGAGGTTTATTGAAAAAATTTCATGGTTATCTATCTCACTAAGAAAGTTAACATGTAAAAGAATTAGGTTCACCTAGATAAAGGAATGCGATGAACGTTTCTATGAATCTAAAAGAAGATTAGAGAATTCTCCATTTTTAGACCCACCATATAAAAATGGTGACTTCTTTATCTATAGTTATGTATCATTAAAGTGAATTATTTTTTTATTAATGAAAAAAGATGTTGTAATATCTTAAGATTCACATAGATTAAAACCTAATGAGAAAAATTATCCTACATATGACCTTAAACTGGAAGTTTTAGTGTTTTCTATAAAAATATTGATAAATCATTTATATAGAGTAAAGTTTAAAATATATAATGATAATAATAGTTTGATGTATATATTCACTTAGAAAGAGTTTTACATGAGATATTGGAGATGAGTAGAATTGATAAAGGATTATGAATACACAATTCATTATTATCCATGTTATGAAAATAGAGTAGTTAATTGTTTGAGTTAGAAAGATAATGCATAATTAACTATCCAATGTTTTTAACATGACCCTTTTGTTAATGATTTGATTAATGTTTCCTTAAAAATTTTGTATATTAGAACTACTTATGTTTTTTTTGTATTTAATGTTATCATCCTTGATATAAAAAATTATGTAAGTTAAGTAGAAAGACCATGAATTATAGGGATATGTAAAATTGGTTAATAGAGTTAAGTTTCCTAAATTTTTTGTTGAAAAAGAAGGTGTTTTGATATTTATAAAAAGGTATGTATTTTATGTGAAGTCCATTTTAAGAAATGACTGTTGAGTGAGGCTCGTTAGTCTCCTTCTTCTGTTCACCCTTTCAGTAAAAACATATTTGGAGACCATGGGTAATATTTTTAATGGGAAGAAATGAAGGGTGATATTACTGGTTTTACAATGAAATTTTTGACATGTTCATGGGTTAAATATAAAAAACTTATCCAAGGGGATTCTTCATACATTTCTAGTGCCAGAATGGAAATGAGAGTATATATCCATGGATATCATGGTGATATTACTAAATACATCATGAAGTAATATTGTGATTTGGGTAATTGTTGATTGATTACCTAAATATACTCAATTTATCACTATTCAAGATAATATAGCTTTGGATCAACTTTCTCAACATTATGTTAATTAAATAATTAGACTACCTAGAGACCCTCTTTCCATTGTTTCCTGTCCTGATCTATTATTCACTTCTAATTTATAAAAAGTTCTTTAGCAGTCTTTTGTTACTAAAATAAATTTTTGTACAACCTTTCATCTTCATTTTGATGGAAAATCAGTGAGAATTATTCAAACATTAGTTGGTATTCTTTGATATTATTCATTGGATTATCAGGGAAGTTGGGATAAACATTTATCATTGGATTTTTCTTTCTTATAATAAAAATTATCAGTTTATTATACAAATGATACCTATTGAGGTATTATATGGAATGCAGTGTTGGACTTCATATTTTTAGAATGAAGTAGGTGGATGAAAGTTTTTGGGACACGAGTTGATAGACGAAATAGTTGAGAAGATGAAGAGGATTTGGTAGCATATGGGGATGACCCAATATAGGTATAAAAGCTATATATTTAACCATATGAAATATCATTCTTTTTGGGAGAGTGATCATGTTTTCTTTAAAGTGTATCCATGGAAGAGTGTTATGAGTTTTGGTAAATAAAATGGATATTGGGGACACATTTCATTAAACTATATGCAATCCTAGAGAACGTCGGATTAGTTTCCTACTGAGTGTATTCTCATTTAAGTTTATCTCAGGTACATGATGTATTTCATATTTTTTTGTTTTGAAAATATGTGTCAAATGAATCTTATTTTTTGATCCCTAAGGTAGTTCAGTTGGAAGATAACCTTTTATATGAGGATAATACTATTTAGATTCTTGAACATTAAGATCAAGTATTATGGAATAAGTTTATTCATCAAGTTATTATTTTTTCCCTGTAATAACCATATGGTTGAAGACACAACATGAGAATCTAATAATTCAATGAGGGAAAGATATCCCCACTTTTTTAAAAAGTGAATTAAATTGTAAGGATGAAATTTAAAATGGGAAGGGGATGATGTAACAACTGAGGTAAAATTAATAATCAACTTCATGTATTATTACTATTCATGAATTATATTTTATATAGTTATATTCACTATAATAATATTAATTAATTTCTTCTATCAAACAAATAGTTAAAAGAGTATTATTTTAATTAATTATATATGGTTTAATTTAAAGGAATGATTTCTGTTGTGGAAATTTTTCATCACACATTTCCAAATATGATTTGGTGTTTTTATTGTGTTTTTAATGTTGTGGTGTGGTTTTATGGAAGAATATGTGAACAAAATTTGTATAAATAAGTTCTTCTCTTTTAGATTATCATTGTTGAAATGTGGTGTTTTAATGTTAAATTATCTAGTTGGTTGGTTTTCATTTTTATCTACCAGAGTGAAAATTTTACCAAGGGTCAAATAGATCATAAGTTCAAAGGGATCAAGCACACAAGAAAAAGGAATCACTAAGTGATTCCGCATTGGTAAAAGTTTGAATTGTCCGCACGACCATTCTAATCGATCATAAGAAAAAATATAAAAATTAGGTAATCTCTTGACGTGACTACATGTCAGTCTGATGGACAATATGACCAGGGGAATTTAACCCAAAAGAAAAAATAGATCAACCACTATTGAAATCTGAAAATTTTAATTTTTCATGCCATGATGAGAGTGATAATATATTGAACCAAAGAGACTATAAGAGTTTTTATATCAACTTTAAGAACATAAATTCATGTGATCATGATATCAAAATTGAAAGGGGAAACAAAAATGATGCATCAACTATACCAAAATTTCAAACAACTAGAAGTCAAAAAATTAATCAACCACATGATATATTATTATATATATTATTATGTGACTATTAAAAAAGGAAAATGCATGTTGTAAAAAATAAGTGGAATGCAACCACACCTCTACTCACGGTTGATCAACCTGATCAACCATGCCCTAATGCCTATGAAAAAAACATCTTAAATTTTAATTTTGATTCCATGTTAAGCTAGTGTAAGAAAAATTATGTAACAACCCATGTATTAATAGAATAATAATTTTTCATTTCTACTTACATTCATGAATACGATAATACTTTTACATTAAAGGTTATTATTTTTCCGATAGCTTACTCAACACACAACAGTGGGATTATTTGAAATCTTATGTTGGACACAACTTTGAGTTATACAGAAAAATAATATAATAATAATATTATATTAAATTATAGATAACACCTAGCCATTTTATTGGTGGTAATGAACAAAACTAAATATAATATGATTATAAATGCTCATTAAATTTCTTTAAATTTATCAAATAAATTTTAGAGGCTTAAAATAAGAATGAAACTTATTTTAAACATGAAATACTCTAATATTTTAAAAAGGTTATTTTCCCGCCTTTTGATGAAGAACACTTTTTAAATCTAGTTTTACACCATTCTATGTTCTATTTGAAAAAAATAATATTCTTCTTTAGAAGCAGGACATCAAAATTTACTTTGGATGTAATATTGGTATTTTTTTTGATAAAGTACATTTTTTACTAAATAGTTAAAAATAATCCATTTAAATTCAAAACATCCTTTTAATATTATTTATTAATATAGTTAAATTGTACTCATAATTTGTTTCAAAGTGTAATTGGATTATATTTTTACCATTTAATCTAATTATGATCATTGGATGTCATTTCACTTTTAAATTGTACATAATGACATGTCAATCTTTTAATAGTTATTACTTCTTAAAAACCCACTTTTTGGTTTTGACAATGAGAATAAATTTTAAATTAATTATTGAAACTTATGTATTTTGAATTTGGAAAAATGGATTCCATATTTAGAATCAGAAGGTTCATATTTTTTAAATAGTTACCATTTATTTTTTTATGTTATAAATAGAAACTTCAATAATTATTTTATTTACCATGGTTAAAGGGTAAATCTTGTAAATAATGGTAAGATATAATATTATAAAAGTATAAAACTACACTAAAACATGGTCTAATAATATATTATTAGATATTATAACCAAGTAAATTGTTGGGTCTATTTGGGGACACCATGGAGCAACATGGGAGTGATAATGACAGGGTATATTAATTAATTTAATGCAAAGACAAAAATAATACGAACATGTATCTTTTACTAAAACACTTTTTTATATGGGGTTATATAGGTGATATCTTCTACTATAAATAGTCACTATAAAGATAAAAATATTTTCTACATCATTATATTTTATTTATAATTTTTTCACATTAAATAAATAAATTTAATTATAACACAAAGATGATGCAGAGATTGCTTCATTAATAATTGATTCAAATAAATGATATTATAAATATTAAAATAAATTTAATTTTTTTATTTTTATGCCATAAAATAATTTTTTTTGATGATATGGACATGTTATATTTGAGTTAATGTCTTCATTTAGAAGGAATAAAGTGGTTATGACTAGAAAAAAAATCAATTACTTAATAGTGTCAAAATGGACATAAATGATTTTTTTAAAACAAATTCTAATTCATTATATGATATAATAGTCCTAAAAACCTAATATTCTTTGAAATATCTTATATATTGTTACAAATGTCATTAATGATTTTCTTATAGATCTCTTTTTATTTTATAGTACCTATAGTAACTATATATTATGAAAATGCAAGAAGACATGATAAGAGTTAATGTTTTTAACTAAGGGTTAAAACTAAAAGATAAGGTTAAATTTGTGACATAAAGTTGTATAAAACCTATTTTATAAGAGTTTTTAGACCCAAATGAATCTTATATTTTTAATTAATGATTTTTGGTCCATTTTAAACCGAAATTAATTTTATAATAAGATAATATCTCAATGCCTTCCTAAAGTACCCCTCCCTCTTATAAAAGGTCATCAACTATACCCATTACTCACACCTTTCAAGAACCTTAAATCATACATATTATACTCAAATAATCTCCGAAAATAGCTTCTTTCCTCCTAGAAGCCCTACTTTGGGAAAAGGATATTCAATAAAACCTTTTGGCTCAAATCAAAATAACTTACACGTATTAGGGGAAACATCTTCTCTAAAGTTCCTTTACATTATCTTCCTTATCCACTCCCTATTATATTATTATTATTTGATTAAATAACAAAAACAGTATCCTAAATATACTTGTATTTTTTTATGATAAGGATTCAATCTACACTAACACACACCTCCATATAATGGATTTGAACATATTGTTTCTGTGTATGGAGAACTACTACCTCACGAAATGATGATTGTTCAATTTTCCCCAACCACCTCTCATAGTGGACATTATGATGGAACTGTATATATATATGAAATATATAATACTTATATTTTCTCTATTATTCTGTTTTTTATTTAAATCATACCTTTATTCATTCCATAATGTGTAAATACGATAATTTAATTTTAGGATGTGCGGACTTCCACCCCTCAAAGTGATATGACTCGTTCATTCCATACGTGGAACTTATAAAGGATGGTGCTAATGATATTATTTAACATATATAGAATATGATATTATACTTCAATTATAATATACCATTTTATTATTTAGTTTTCATTCCTTTAAATATGAAAAATAAATTAAAGTAGTGTTCATGCGTACGTACGACTTACCATCTCCATAAACGGTGCATTTAATTTATTATCTCAAAATGTTATGTACTATTATATAAACATATATACTGGATATATATGATATGTATAATTTATAAATCATGAATAATATTATGGAGATGATGCAATTTTGACCACATGGACAATTTACACCAAACAAGTTCATTTTTGACTCAAGTACCGAATACTGACAAAAAGACTGATATTAACTTAAATAATTATGTAATTTTAATAACATGGTAATTTGTGATATAAAATAAATAATAAACATGAAAAAGGTTCTAAATAAATTATAAATTAACTTAAGATTATTATTCCCGAAGAACAAGGAACATATGTGATGAGTTGGACTCAATGTTATGGACTTCGTCTCAATCTACTTTCATTAAAGCATATTTTGGTTTAAACATGGACTTATTTTATACATTGTATAATTAAAACATTTTTAGTTTAATTTAATCCAATGGGTTTCAAAAGGAATATTTTGTTTTATGAAGCATTTTACTAAATGGCAAAGGGAATGTTTCTTTTTAATGTACGCGGTGACAACGACCTTTCTTCCATCGTGATAATTATTTGATATTTGGATTTCTAAACAAGTCATAATGTTTTTAAAAGGACAATAAATACCATGTAAAATTTTTAAGTATTTTAGTATTGATTTTTTTTGAAATCATTGATTATGTCAATATCTTAAAATGATATATTTTGATTGAAATGTGGAAATGTTATATTTCATTTATGATTGTTTTATGTGTTATGATTATGTTATGGTTCTTAGGAATTGTTTATATGTACGGGTTTTTCCATGATAAAATGAGGGAATGTGAGCCTGAGATAGATATCCAATACATTGGGTAATGTGAAAGAGGTAACCTTTAATGCTTCTCCTAAGAGATTTAGGGAATATACTGTGATGGGTATTCCCAACGTAACTCCCTTTGTAGCTTTGATGGATACAATGTAAGTATGTTATGGATTCCACAAGTTATCTTAATGATTTATGATTTCTATGTATTATTCATAAATTTAATGATTTCATGAGTTATGTTAAAGGGATTATGTTTTATGAGTGAAAAGTATGATTTCATTGATTTGTGTTTGTTGATGGACTAATGTTTTCTTTCTTCATTCTATAAACCGTACTGAGATTTTATTCTCATCCAATGATTTTGAAATGTTCTTCATAGGGTATAAGGAGTGGTAAGAGAAAGAAAAAATTCAAGAATATTTTTATCAAGAAAATAATTTCTGTTTTAATTAAAGAGTTTTATTATTTTGAAAAACATTTGATAGAGTAGAAGTGTTTACTTTGTAATTATTGTGAATAAATTTAATAGACGTGGCCTAATTATCTATGAATCAAAACCAAAAATGGTCCTCATTGTAAGTTGTTAAATTATCTCAATTTTATGTAATGTTTAATGCTAGGGACTTATAGTTGTTATCAGAGGTCCGTTTAGATAACATTAGGAGTTTGGATATTGTTAAATGAATATCCATAATTTTTTTTACTTTATGGTATGATTTAAATGATATAGAATTTGAAGACTACCATGTTTCTACATTAAAGATATTTCTATTTTTAGAATCGTTTTCCTCATAGGAAATAAGGAAGCTATTATTGGACAAAATCAAGAGGATAACAACCTACCAAATCAGCAACCTGAAATGGTCGAAATCCGAACTGAACAGTTTGTTGTAGTGATAGAACAGTCGACTCAAGCTATAAATGGTAATGGTATGCATGGATGAGATCGTCCCGATCAACCAAAAATAAAAATTTTAGTAGTGTATCATTTTATGAGGCAATATCCCCCATCATTCATATGGTCATCTAACCCAGTGCTTGCTAAATAGTGGATTAAAGTGATGGAAAAGATTTCCGATGTCATGGGGTGTTCCGAACATCAAAATATTAGACTTTCTGTTTACTATCTTGAAGTTGAATCCAATCAGTGGTGGTATATGGTTAAAAATATAAGGGATAGTGAGTATATTGACACTCTTTATTGGGGTAAATTCAAAGGTATGTTTTTTGATAAATATTTTGCTAACGTGGCTATAATTAGGATGGAAATACAATTCTTGGAATTGTGGTAGGAGGATGACTTAGTGGTTACTTATGAAGAAACATTTACTCGACTAGAAAGGTATGATCCAAATTTCATAAGGAATATTGATAGTAAAATCAATAATTTTTAATCATGATTAAAGTCAATGTGTCGATGCGCATTAGCTTCTTATGAGTTCAAATGTTATGAAAAACGTTTTCGATGTGTGGAGAAGGTGGAAATGGTGTTTTTCGATGATCTGGTTCTATTTGACCAATAATAGAATAAGAGGTTGAGTTATCAGAAAAAAGGTAATAAATCTTCAAAAAAATTTGATGGTAAGAAACTTAAGTTTATAGTTTGTAAAAATTGTGGTGAAAAGTACACTGGGGATTTCCTTTTAAATTCTGGTAAGTGATTATAATGTGGTAAAACATGACATAAAGATTATAATTGCACTAAAAAATATCACAGTAGTAATAATAAAAAACCTGATTTATAGTTAGTAAAATGTTTTAAGTGAAATTAAATGGGTCATTATTTAAATGGGTGTTTAATAAAGAACTCAAATGAAAGAAAGTAGCCGGAATATAAGAAGAAAGAGGTGGTGAAATCATTTGCAACTACTTCAGCATATGTTGGGCCATAAAATGAAGTAGTATCAGGTACACTATATCATTATTCAGAGTATTCCAATGTTTTGTTTGATTCAGGTTTTACACATTCTTTCATTTATGAGTAATTTTCTAGTAAATTGAGAATTCTATCTCAAGATATAAATCATGAACTTGTGGTAAAAACACCTAGAAGAAATCTCGAGAGAAAAATAAAATATAATAACCTCAATATCCTTGTGCAGTGAAATAATATACCTGCAAACCATATTTTTTTTTCCTCTAGTAGAGTTTTATGTTATTTTGGGTATGGATTGAATTCCCATTTATCGTGCTAAGATTGACTGCAGAGCTAAAGATGTTTCTTTTCAAAAAAAAAATTAGTTTGTGTAGAATAATGAACCCTTAATTTTGATGAGTAATTAAGAAGCTGAGAAACTTGTAAAATATAGAAATTAATGTTACCTTGCACATATTGTTGAAGATAAATGAACTATTCAAATTATTGATGTAACAATAGTAAATGAGTATCTTGATGTTTTTTCTAATGAGTTACCTAGTATAATACATGACTGAGAGGTTAAATTTACTGTTTACTTAGTTCCTGATACTAATCCTATTTCAAAACCCCTTATCAAATGAATGAAATTGAACTTTTAGAGTTAAAGAAGCAGTTATAGGAGTTATTAGATGAAGGCTTCATTCGAACTAGCACATCACCATTGGTGATCTTGTCTTGTTTTTCAAAATGAAATAGGGTTCAATGAAAATTTTCGTTGATTATAGAGCCTTGAATAACATCATTGTTAAGAACAATTATCCTTTTACTCATATGGATGACTTGTCTGATTAGCTATAGGGATCTTAGTATTTTTTGAAGATTGGATGGAGGTCATAGTACCATCAGTTGAATGTAAATGAAGTAGACATTTCGAAGACCACGTTTCATACTAGATAGGGTGATTATGAATTTGTAGTTATTCCTTTTGGGTTAATCAATTCACCTGCTATATTCATGGATCTTATGAATATAATTTTCCATGAGTTCATGGATATTTTTGTGGTTATGTTTCATGATGATATTTTAGTATATTCTAAATTAAAGAGGAGAATGAAAGTCATTTAAGGGATGTCATGTAAACATTAAAAGAAAAGGAACTATTTGGAAAATATAGAAAGTTTACAGTTTGGTAACAAATAATTTCATTCCTTGGTCACATTATTTATAAATATGGAATAACTATTGATCCTACTAAAATAAAAGTTGTTAAAGAATGGAAAAGACCCACAAAAATAATTGAGATTCATAGTTTTCTTGGTTTGAAAGGTTATTATTATAGGTTTGTTGAAAATATTTCATGGTTATCTATTCCACTGAATAAGTTAACTCGAAAAGGTTTTAAGTTCATCTGGACAAAATAATGTGATGAATGTTTTTAGGAATTGAAATGAAGATTGGTGAATGCTCTAGTTTTGACCCTACCTTCTAGAAATTGTGAATTTTTTATCTATAGTGATGATTCATTGAAAGAACATGGATGTTTCCTAATATAGAATGATTCGGTAATTTCTTATGATTTACATCAGTTGAAATCTCTGGAGTTCATTTTCCCTACACATGATTTGGAATTAACAATTTTTCATTTTTCTTTCAATATATAGAGGAATCATTTGTATGGTGTAAAGTATGAAATATATACTCATAAAAAGATTGAAGTATATATTTACTCTGAAAGAGTTGAATATGATATGGAAGAGATGGCTAAAATTAATCAAGTATTGTTATTGCACGATCCATTACTGATAGAGTGCTGTCGTGGGCACCCTCAAAATATTAATGTGATTTTGGGGTACTTAGGTTCAATAGAGTGGATGACCAAGGTCGTCTCTCAAAGGAGGAAGTGAATTTAACAACTTATTAAAGGTATTCTAAAAATAAAATAAAAGAGAATAAAATAAAAACACTACTTTAAAGGATTGGGTTTTTTTATAGTTTATGAATCTAGAATAATTTTGATGGATGAAGATTGTATAAATTTTTTGTTTTTAGTTTCGAAATGAATTTCGATTAAAATGACACAACAAGAAGATGTTTTTTTATAAATCTATTTTAAAAGGTGTAATAAATCTTACTCTACCTCTTCATTCACTTATTAATCATTATCATTTAAATAAATATCCACTTAATTATGATCCCTTAATTTGTTATCCCTAGAACCCTGTGAGAGTTAACTTAACCACAATGATGAAATTACTTAAACCCTAGGCTAGCTTCGGAATACGCAATCGCAGCACCCTGCTTTGATTGTTGTTCTAAGGATAGCTTATGGTCAGTGGTTAATTAGAGAAAATATCCATTCCTGAAAAGAGGTTGAATTGTGTTTAGGGATTATATTTGAACTCTACAAATTTATCACGTGTGGTCTTGTATTACCGATTAAGATTACCCTCTCACAATTTACACAAAATCACGACCTCATGTGTTTTTGTGTTAATTGTTCAATTGGTTGCTTAGTTTCTTGTAATTTAAAAACACAATTAATGGATCATATTATGTGAATTAAAGTATCTTATTGATTCAAAATAATTAAATTAACAGGGTAGAAGATAGATCGATTACAAAAAGACTACTCTTCCATGGGTGGCGTAATCACCGTAGAAGCGTTTTGCATTTGCAAAAGTTTATAATGGGTATAACCCAATAACGCTTCTACTCAAGAATTCTAGACCAATGAGGAAGATTAAGAGAATAAGAAATTTAAACAAAACATAAGAAAAGAGAAGAAATAAAATAAGAACAAATAAGTTTATTACACAAACAAAATCATTACAACATGAAGGAGGAGAAGAAGGCTTTGTCAAAGGGATCCTTGCTTCAAGAGCTACCCTTATTGAAATGGTTAGATAATTATATTGGATCCACTTCTCCTCATCCCTAAACTTCTCAAAGAACGTCCCAACCCCCTCCAAATGAGAAAAACTCCAATTTATAGAGGGGAGGGGAGGAGAGGTTACAAATGGTTTCAAGTGTGAATGTGGAAATTTGGACAAATATTTTATTCCCACTTCCACCGACCATTTGACCTCCCAAACGCATGAATTGACCAGCATTCCAGAAAACTGATTTGTGCCAAATCAAGTTCCCGAGCGTTTCACAAATTTTGTGCTCAATCAAATCCATTATGAAGAATATATGGCCAAAATACAGAACCTAGGTCCATTCTGCCGAGTCCAACCCACCATTGGAATAATGGCCCATTTACGCCATCCAAATGCAGTCGTTAGCTCTAGTGTCCTGAATGAAAGTTATGGAAAATTACGTTAGGAACAGTGTTACAAAATTTCAAATTCAAAGAATAAATATAAAAATATGTATTCTCGAAATAATACAGTGCACTATTAAGGATAAAACTGGAATTTTCACCAAATTTTTAAATGAATGATCAAATCCCAAATATTTTATAAATAAACATATTTAACACAATGTGAGAAAATTATTTCATTTATTATCAATAAAATATTCAACTAAATAGTGTATTATCAACTCCCCCACACTTACCCTTTTGCACTCCTGAGCAAAATCTCATATCAAGTAAACATCAATATCAAATCAAAACCAATTTTAAAACACATATCTTTGAGATCAAACAATTACACACCAATAATCAAAAGATATCATGCCTCATAAAAACCCATTATTTCAAGTTCTTCATTTATATCATTCAATATATTTCCACTTTATTTATCCTCCCATGCACAAAACACTTACCTCGCTTGAATTTTCTCTCATCACTCAAATATCAATTTTTTTCAATATCTTTTTCATCCAAACTCATACAAGGGTCACCATAGACTTGATAGATTCCTAATCTCCACTCGATATGATTCAAGGACATATGTTAATCATGAGGACTTTTCAGGGTTGTTCTGTGGCTTTCAGTTGGTAGGATTTAGATGTGAAAAATTATGAGGCTGATTGAGGAGGGCTTGACTATTTTTGAAGCAAAATTGCATTAATCTAATTTTTACTTAAATATGGTATTCTCCTCAATCCCCATAGTATCAATTCAGCTACATCATCATGAAAAGACATGAAAGGTTTACACCATTCCTCATTTCAGCATAAAAAATTTCAATATTCTCAAACATGATTTTCATAAAAGCTCCAGATGGGCACAACTTTCCACCTCAATTAGAAGCTCCAGAAAAGGCACAACTTCACTTGTCATGAAAGCTCCAGAAAAGGCACAGCTTTCAACATAATGACTTTATTCAGCAGAAAACACATCTCTTAAGAATTTAATTTTCCACCCAAAGTATCAAAGAATGTGGTGGCACAACACAAGATAGATTCCCCCACACTTAAGCTCAACTAGGTTATTCTATTTCACTTCAAGAGTTGGTTGGATAGGGAAAGTTGCCTTGTAATGTGGATAACATAAAAGGCTATGCATGGCTTCTATGGGCTACAAGGATTGAATGTTCAAGGTAGGAAATTATAAAAAAGGATTCTTTGAAATATGGGCTTTAATACCAAACAGATGCCTCAATCATTTAAACATAAGTACCTCAAAACCTCATGTTTTTACAGGAATAGATCAAATTCTGGTTAAATCAAGCATGGTTTGGTTCTCTCAAGAATTGAGGTGAATGTAAAGAATATGAAAATAATGGTTCCGAATCCTCACAAGAAAGTGATTTCAAATATAAGGACAGTGAGATGTGGCATGGGATTAAAAATTTAGTGTACTTTTCATGAAATTACTAAATAGTTGAACTTGAAACAAAGTCATTTTCAGCATTCATTTAAGCTCAGTTTCAAGGGATAAATTGTTTCACTGAATTTCAAAATTTTGATGAGAATCATTTAAGATCTAAAATTTCAAAAACACAAAGGAAATTGAAAAAAATAAACACACAAAATGTGGACGAAAACAATTTTTTGTTTTTCTTAAAGGAAAACAAGTGAAATTACTAAACTAAAAGGTTCCCTCTCCCACACTTAAAATATTGCATTGTCCTCAATGTGAACCCATGATATGATATATGCACATGAAATGCATAATTTTTAAATAGGACAAATAATATAAAAGTGAAAGGGTTAGGAACAGCCTGATGTGATCAAGTGATGATGGGATTATGCAGTGTGATAAAATCCACTGCATCAGTAGGAAGTCCCTCAATGTATCTCTTCAAACGTTTCCAATTGACTGTAAATATCCTTCCAGTGTCCTCTTGTGTGATCTCCACTGCACCATAAGGAAAACAATTAGATAAATTATAAGGACCTAACTATCTGGAACACAACTTACCAGGCATCAGCTTGAGTCATGAACTATAGAGAAGGACTTTCTCTCCAACATGAAACTCCCTTTGTTGGATCATTTTGCCATGCGATGCATTTGATATTTCCTTGTAGAGCCTTGAGTTCTCATATGATGACAGTTGAATCTCCTCAAGCACATGAATTTGTAACTTCATTTGAATTCCAGCTTGGGCCAAATCCATGTTGCATTTCTTTATAGCCCAATATTCCCAATTCTCGACTTCCACTGGGAGATGAAATGCTTTCCCAAAAACAATCATAAATGGGGACATACCAATGGGTGTATTGTATGCTATCCTATAAGCCCACAATGCATCATTCAAGAACTTGCTCTGATCCTTCCTATTTTGCTGCATGGTTTTCTCTAATATTTGTTTCAGCACACGATTTCAAACCTCAGCTGGGCCATTTGTTTGGGGGTGGTATGGTGTTGATGTTTTTTGTGTCACCACATAATTTCGAAGGAGGGAAGAAAAAATCCTATTGAAAATGTTTGTCCTTTGGTCTCTGAGGATGGCCTTTGGTACTCCATACCTGCAAAAAAATCTGTGCTTTGACAAAGTCCACAACAACATGAGTATCGTCAGTCCTAGTGGCCTTGGCCTCCACACATTTACTCACATAATCAACAGAAACCAAAATATACAAAAATCCAAATGAACTAGGAAAAGGACCCATACAATCAATTCCCCATACATTAAAAATCTCATAGAATAGTATGGGTTCTTGGGGTATCTCATATCTCCTAGAAATATTCCCAGTGTGTTGTCAACGAGAGCATGAATTTCAAAACACATGGGCATCATGGAACAAGCTAGGCCAATATAATCCAGAGTCCAAATCCTTCCTAGCTGTCCATTAGGGTCCAAAGTGTCCACCACAAGAAAGTGTATGAAAGAAATGCAAAACAGACTCAAACTCATGATCGAGAACACACCTCCTAATGACTTGGTCACTACACATGCACCAGAGGTAAGGATCATCCCACACATAAAACCTAGACTCACTTTTTAATTTTTGGACTTGATGTTTATTTAAATTTGCAGGGATTTCAGAGGTAACAATGTAGTTAACTAAATCTGCATACCAAGGATGCGTACCTGAGATGGAATAAAGATGATCATCGTGGAAAGTGTCACGAAGTGGTACCTGGTCCAAGGTGTCGTCCTCTAGTGTTTGAGTAAGCCTACTCATGTGGTCTGCCACCAAATTCTCTGAACCCTTCTTTTCCTTTATCTCAATATAAAATTCCTGAAGAAGGATCATCCATCGAATCAGTCTGGTCTTTGCATCTGGCTTCTTTAGGAGGTACCTCAAAGCTGCATGGTCAGAAAAAACAACTACTTTAGAGCCCAATAAATATGAACGGAATTTATCTAAAGAAAATATGACTTCAAGAAACTCCTTTTCCGTGGTAGTGTAGTTTGATTGGGACAAATCTAGTGTCCTCGATGCATAGGCGATCACATGTGAACGTCCCTCCACCCTCTAAGATAAGACATCTCCAACCGTGAAGTTGGAGGCGTCACACATAAGCTCAAAAGGAAGGTCCCACCGCGGGGGCTGTATGATTGGTGGAGTGGTTAGACACTTCTTCATCTCATCAAATGATACCCTACATGAATCATCAAAATTGAAGTCAATATATTTTTGAAGCAATCGAGATAAGGGTAGAGTGATCTTACTAAAATCTCTGATGAAGCGTCGATAAAATACAACATGTCCAAGGAATGATCGAACATCACGCACACATGTAGGATATGAGAGGGATGAAATAATGTCTACCTTAGATTTATCAACTTCAATTCCATGTTGTGAGACTATATGACCTAAGACAATTACCTTTTCGACCATTAAATGACATTTTTCAAAATTTAAGACCAGAATCTTCTCAATACAACGATGTAACACATCACCCAAACTAGAGAGACATTCATCAAATTAGGACCCATAAACTGTAAAATCATCCATAAATACCTCCATGCAGGTCTCAATGAAATCGGAGAAAATACTCACCATGCATCTCTGGAAGGTACCTAGGGAATTGCAAAGTCCAAATGGCATCCTTCAGTAAGAAAAGGTACCGAATGGGCAGGTGAATGTCATCTTCTCCGGGTCCTCTACTGCAATGGGAACCTGAAAATAGCCAAAAAAGCCATCCAAGAAACAATAGTGTGTCTTCCCAGCTAGTCTCTCAAGTATCTGATCGATAAATGGGATTGGGAAATGGTCTTTGCGAGTGGAATGATTTAGTTTCCTATAATCAATACACACACGCCAACTGTTTTGTACCCTCATTGGAACTAATTCATCTTTCCCATTTTTAACAACAGTAACACCAGTTTTCTTAGGTAAAACCTGGACATGGATAACCCATTGTGAGTCAGAAATAGGCTAAATTATACCTGCCTTGAGAAATTTTTCAACCTCTTTTTTAACAACCTCCAGAAGGGTTTGATTGAGTCTCCTTTGTGGTTGCCTCACCGGTTTAGCCCCATCCTCCAAGAGAATCCTATTCAAGAAAATGGATGGGCTAATACCTGATATGTCTGCCAATGTCCAACCAATTTCCCTAATGTTATCTCTCAAATGATTCAAAAGGTTTTCTTCATGTTCAAAAGAGAGATTGTTAGCAATGATAACAGGTAACCTATCACCACTCAACAGGTATGCATATTTAAGATTTGGGGGCAATGGTTGGAGTTCCAATGTAGGGGGTGATGTATAGATGGAGAAATTGATGCAATAGACATATATTCACAATGAACATTAGTATCAGAATAAAAATTATCACAATTAGAAAATAATGCATCAAATCCATCATTGTACTCAACAGCCAGGTCATAATTAGAGTTCACATGATCAAAATCATAATATGATTCCATTTCAAAATAAAATCTTAGAGAGTCTTGTTCCTTAGAAACGGGTGTGTATGTACTCTTAGACATCAAACTAGAACCAATACTCATAATCTCCCTAAGCATAGGAAAATCAAATTCCATGGTGTTTTTACTTGACGGGTCAAAATGGGAGATAACAAAAGAAGAATGGTCCTATGAGGGGTACTTCATGGATTCCATGACATTAAATACCACAACTTCATCTCTAAACTCCATGCAAAGTGTACCCTCATTGACATTTATGATAGTTTTTTCAGTTTTGAGGAAGGGCCTACCTAAGATAATGTTGGAATGAGAACTTACCTGATCATCCTCCATGTTAAGCATGTCGAAATCTGTTGGAAAGATCATGTATCTTACCCGGACAAGTACATCCTCAAGAACTCCCGCTGGATATTCCGTAGCTCTATTCGCCAACTGAACCACTACTCTCGTCAGTTTTATCTCACCAATCTGCAATGAAGAGAATACTGAGTGAGGCATCACATTTATTGAAGATCCTAAATCACAAAGAGAATAAGAGAAGTGAAATCCCCTATGGTACATGCAATGGTGAATGTCCCAGGATCCTTTCACTTTGTTGGCATTGCTAGAGTTGGTGTAATTAGTGTTGATACATTCCTTCCAAGGTTGATCCTCTCATTTCCCTTGATCCCTCTTCTATTGGTACAAAGTTCTTTTATGAATTTCACATACCTTGTAATTTTCTTAATGGATTCAAGTAGAGGAATGTTGATCTCCACACACTTGAATGTATCCAAAACCTCCTTTTTCATTGCTTCTTCAGCCATCTTCTTGGATTGAACAACCCTGTTTGGAAAGGGAAGGGGTTTAGGAGGAATATAATCAATCTTTATCGTACCTTTATCTTTCTCCTTGGATTTATCATCAGTCGGTATGGATTGAGGCTGCTCCGGAGTTGAGGTGAATCCCAGTGGAATGGTAGGTACATATGTATCGTTCATTTTCTTCCCACTTCTCAATGTGATGGCACTGACATTCCCCTTTGGATTTGGAGTGGGTTGGGAAGGTAGATTTCCATAATTCTTACTCACATGTTCATGGAGGGCGATGGCAATCTGGCTCATTTGAGTCTTCAACTCCCTCAACTCCGAACCTTGACTCTCCATCTCATTCTGTTGATTAAGAACAATTTGTTTCAATAGATCATCAGTGTTAGAGTCTACCTTGTGTTGGAGATTCCCTTGTTGCTGACTCGTTGATTTTTGAGCTTTGAATCTCCTTTGGGGTTGTTGGAAACCCTGTTGGTAAGGTGGAGGCTGTTGGAAGTTTGGATGAAAAAGGGGCCTTTTTTGTTGTCAAGAGCCATACCTCAAGTCTGGTTGATCTTTCCACCCTTGGTTATATGTTGGAGAAAATGAATCAAAATTATTTTGGGGATATGGTTGTTGTTTCTGCTGAAATGGTCTCCCAGGGAATACTGCTACACAATCCTTTGTCTCTTGTAGTTGTGGGCAACAGTCATTTGGGTGGCTTGTATCAGTGAAAATTCCACAAGGCCTTGAAGGAGGGGGTAGAGATATCTTTTGTGCCAAAGCAAATTGCCTCACCATAGTTGTCAATTATTCTAACTTGGTATCAATCAAATGACTCTCAAGAGAAGAAGGACTTACCTGATGTAATCCCCTGATATGTGGTGTACATCGATCACCAAATTGTTGGGAGTTTTGGGCCATCTTGTCAATCAATGCACGTGCGGATGCTGGTGTCTTTTCCACCAATGCTCTTCCAGCTACAGCATCAACCATGCTCCTCTCCATGGGTGTGAGTCCTTCATAGAAGTATTGGATGAGGAGTTTCTCACTGATTTGGTGATGCGGACAGCCTGTGCACAACTTCTTGAATCTCTCCCAATACTCATACATTGACTCCCCTTGTGCTTACTTGATCACCGAGATCTCTTTAAGAATGGATGTGGTCCTTGATGCTGGAAAAAATCTCTGCAAGAAAAGACGTCTCAAATCATTACAACAAGTTGCATCTTCGGGTTACAAATAATACATCCAATCTTTCGCAGCTCCATCAAGTGAGAATGAGACTTCTCTTAATTTTATTTGGTCTTCAGATACATTTCATGGTTTCAAGGATGAGCAAAACACATTAAATTCATTCAAATGATTATTGGGATCCTCACCAGAGAGGCCATGAAACTTTGTAAGTATGTGAATTAACCCAGATTTTAGTTCAAAGTCCGATTCGTGATTTGGGTATGCAATACAATTTGGTTGATAGTTAATATTAGGTGCAACCAATTCTCGAATGGTTCTATGAAGTTCATTTACATTATTTTCAGCCATTGGTTCTTATTTTATGTTTGAATTTGAATAACTTCGAATCCCAATGTTTCCAGAAGAGAGGAATTCACCAACTAGTTGAATATTGAAACTTCCCGTAGACTGAGAGTGTCTGATTCGTGCCCTAAGGCTGCGTTCAATCTCAGGGTCAAGATCTAAGAGATCTTCAGTATTAGTTCGTGTCATCAATCAATAAAAGATGAAAAAAAGGAAATTAGACCATAGTAAAATTAAAATTAGAAGTTTCAGTTGATGGTCCAAAAAGAAGTAGAAGTAAATAAAAGAAGAAGGAAAAAATCATATTGGGTAAAGACGGAAGAAAGAAGAGAGGAAGAGAATAAAATGTAAAATAAATAAATACCTCTAATTGGTTGAAATAATTACTTTCCTCCCCGGAAATGGCGCAAATCTGACAGAGCGCTGTCATGGGCACCCTCAAATGATTAATGTTATTTTGGGGTACTTAGGTGTAGTAGAGTGGCTGACCAAGGTCGTCTCTCAAAGGAGGAAGTGAATTTAACATCTTATTGAAGGTATTCTAAAAATAAAATAAAAGAGAATAAAATAATAACACTAATTTAAAGGATTGGGGTTTCTTTATATTTTATGAATATAGAATAATTTTGCTGGAAGAAAATTGTATATTTGTTTTAGTTTTGAAATGAATTTCGATTAAAATGACACAACAAGAATATGATTTTTAGAAATATATATTAAAAGGAATAATCGATCTAACTCTACCTCTTCATTGACTTATTAATCATTATCATTTAAATCAATATCCACTTAATTATGATCCCCTAATTTGTTATACCTAGAACCCTATGAGAGTTAACTTAACCACAAAGATGAAATTACTTAAACCCTAGGCTAGCTTCGGAATACACAATCGCAACACCCTGCTTTGATTATCGTTCTAAGGATAGATTATGGTCAGTGGTTAATTAGAGAATATATCTATTATAGAAATTAGGATGAATTGTTTTTAGGGATTATATTTGAACTCTTCAAATTTATCTCGTGTGGTCTTGTATTACCGATTAAGATTACGCTCTCACAATTTACATAAAATCCCGACCTCGCGTGTTTTTGTGTTCATTGTTCAATTGCTTGCTTAGTTTCATGTAATTTAAAAACAAAATTCATGGATCATATTATGTGAATTATAGTATATTATTTATTCAAAATAATTATATGAAGATGGTAGAAGATAGATCGATTACAAAAAGACTATTCTTTCATGGGTGGCGTAATCATCGTAGAAGAATTTTGCATGTGCAAAGGTTTATAATGGGTATAACCCAATAACGATTCTAATCAAGAATTACATCCCATAGGGGAAGATTAAGAGAATAATAAATTTCATCAAAACAGAAGAAAATAGAAGAAATAAAATAAGAAAAAAGAATTTTGTTACACAAACAAAATCATTACAACATGAAGGAGGAGAAGAAGGCTTCATCGAAGGGATCCTTGCTTCAAGAGCTACCCTTATTGAAATGGTTGGATAATTGGAGTGGATCCACTTCTCCACTTCCCTAAACTTCTCAAAGCACGTCCCAACTCCCTCCAAATGAGAAAAACTCCAATTTATATAGGGGTGGGGAGGAGAGGTTACAAGTGGCTTCAAGTGTGAATCTGGAAATTCGGCCAAATATTTTATTCCCAATTTCACCGACCATTAGACCTCCAAAACGCGTGAATTGACTGGCCTTACAGAACGATGATTTGTTCCAAATCATGTCCCCGAGCTTTCCTAAAATTTTGGGCTCAATCCAAGCCCTTATGAAGAATATATGGCCCAAATACAGAACCCATGTCCATTCTGCCGAGTCCAGCCCACCATTGGATTAATGGCCCATTTACTCCATCCAAATGAACTCTTTAGGTCTAGTGTCCTGAATGAAATTTGTAGAAAATTAAGGTGGAAACACGGTTAAAAAATTTATATTCAAATAATAAATATTAAAATATTTATCTTCGACATACTACAGTGCACTATTAAGGGTAATACTGGAATTTTCACCAAATATTCAAATGAATGATCATATCCCAAAAATTTTATAAATAAACATATTTAACACAATGTGAGGAAATTATTTCATTTATTATCAATAAAATATTCAACAAAATAGTTTTTTATGAATTACCATCTGGGAAATGAAAATAAATTGGTTGATGCTTTGAGTCAAAAGGGTAATGCAACCTTAACCATGCTATGTTTGGAACGAGATCCTTTGGTTTGTCATTTGTTGAATTTTGGATTCGAAGTTTTTGGTGTAAGGAATTCCTCGATTTTTTTAGGTGGAATTTAAATCTTCTCTATCAGACAGAATTACAAAAATGCAGAAAGAAGACAGTGAGTTGCTGAAAAATGTAGAATTGGTTTAGAAGGGTAAGATACCTGAATTTAACATTGATAAAGTCTATGTTTTGAGGTTTGGAATGATATTTTGTGTGCATTGTGATTCACATTTGAAGAAAGAGTTATTATTTGAAGCTCATAGTTCTCTGTTTTCATTTTATCTTGGTAGTACTAATATGTACAAAAATCTTTAGGAGTATTACTGGTGGGATGGAAAGAAAAGAGATATTGCTGAATTTACCCTAAGATGTTTTATTTTAAAACTGGTTAAAGCAGAGCGGTAGTTACCTAAAGGGATGCTTCAGCTATTTTTAATGCCATAGTGGAAATGGGAAAATGTTTCCATTTATTTCATAGTGGGATTACCAAATAATTCTTGAGATTACAATGCAATCTGGGTTATTATTGATCGATTCACTAAAACTTCTCATTTTCTTCGTACTCAAGATACTCTTTCTCTAGATAAACTTTCTCGATTGTATATTAATGAGTTAGTTAGGTTATATGGAGTTCCCCTCTCCATTGCTCCTAATCGTGATCACATGTTCACTTATAACTTTTGTAAAGGCCTTTAAAATTCATTGTGAACTGAATTAAATTTCAGTACATCTTTTCATCCTCAATCAGATGTGTAGTAAGGATGACCAATTCATACATTGGAAGATATGATAGATGTTTATTCAATGGATTACCAGGGATTTTGGGATCAACATCTTTTTTTGGTGGAATTTTCTTATAATAACAATTTTCATTCCAGTATACAGATGACACCGTTTGAAGCATTATATGGAAAACAGGTTTGAACTCAAGTTTTTTTTAGATAAAGTAGGTGAAAGGAAGTTTATGGGACTAGAATTGATAGCAGAGATGGCAGAAATGGTTCCGTTTATTCAAAAGAACATGAGAATAGCTCAGAGTAGGAAGAAACATTATGTGGATAACCGTAGGAAGGATATTTCTTTAGAGGTATTTGATCATGACTTTCTCAAACATTCACCCTAGAAAAGTGTGATGCATTTTTTAATAATGTAAAGTTGAGTCTGAGGATTATTGGACCCCATGAAATCCTAAATAAATTTGGATAAGTTTCCTACTGAGTGGATTTACATCCATGTTAATCCTAGGTCCATAATGGTTTTCATGTTTCAATGTTGAGAACGTATATGCCGGATCCATATCATAATTTGAGTCCAGAGGTGGTTTAGTTGGAAGAGATTATTTCTGGTGATGAACAACTAGTCTAGATTCTTGACCGTAGAGAGAAAGTGTTGCAGAATATGGCAATTCAAAAGGTAAAGTGTTTTTGAGAAAACCATACGGTTGAAGAGGCAACATGGGAATATGAAAAATGCTATGAGGGATAAATACCCCCCCTTATTTGATAAGTGAATAGAATTGCAATGAAACAATTATCAAAAGGGGGGAATGATATATAAAACCAAGTGTTTATAGAATAATACATTTTCATTTATATTAACATTTATGAATAATTAATTATTTTTACATTAATGGGATGTTTTTTCTGATAGAGTACTAAATAAGAAACAATAGGTTTCTTTGAAATCTTACGTTTCACACAACTTTTTATTAAATCGACAAATAAAATAATAATATTATTATTTTAAATGGTAGTTAGAGCCTAGATTTTTTATTTTCAGAAATTAATAGAACTAACTAAAATATCATTACACATGTTTTTTAAATGTATTTACATTTATCCAATAAATATTATAGGATTAAAATAAGAAAAAATATGATTTTAAGCATGAAATACTCTAATATTTTTAAAAGGTCATTTTACCACCTTTTGAAGGTGAACCCTTTCTAAGTCTGATTTTGTTTCACATTTATATGTTCTATTTGAAAAAATAAAATTCTTATTTAGAAGTGGGACGTCAAAATTTAATTTGGATGATATTTTGGTACTTTTCTGATAAAGTTCATTTTTTTAATGAGCAGTGAAAGATACTACTGACTGAAAGTTATTTTTTTTATTAAGATAAACACTTTTGTGGGAAAAGTGAGAAACTGAAAGGTTCAGTATACAAAAAAAACTCCCAAGAAGAAAACCATAAACAGACCCAACCAAGCAATGATAACACTGCAAACCCCAATGCAGGACCACTCGGCAATCCCATGAAAGCATGGTCCCTCGCAAAGTCATTTCCCTCCCTCAAATTCAACTAAGTCCCAAATGGACTACAAAGTGGAAAGAGGTGTGCTCCAGCCCATCAGAACCAATCTAGCCCTCAGACTTTTCCACACACATCAATAGAGATTGTAGAATCATTGACAAACAATTTGATTCTGCCAGAGCCCATATCCCTAAAAAGATTCCACGATAAGAAGGATACCTGATAGTGTGGTTCCCCCATTAACAGATCTTCAAGTGCAGAAGTCATCTTGTTTCATAGCTGGATATACTCATCTAGTTTGATCACACCCTTCTTGAAGCCGCCAACCAGAATCTTATCTTGTTTTTCAACCCTTTTATATTTCTCCTCATTGAGATTCACGTAAACGGTTCGACCCATAATCCTGGCTGCATCCTCCTCCGAAGCATTGAGAAATAGAACCTTCTCTTTCACCTCCTCGTCTGAGGAAAATATCAAGTCCATGTATGGGTTAGACTTACCAGAAAAAATTAACTAACATCCAACCCTACTGTCCAGCTCGACAACCACTTCACTTTTTGCTGACAGAGTCTTCATAGGAGGTGGCAGGGAGGAGTAGTCCTTCTTACCCCTCCTCCTCCTGTCACTCCTATTGCTCTTCATACCTTTTTCTCCTTCAGAGTAGTCTTTACTGACCTCCAAGGGTTCTTCATGGGGCTCCTCTTGGTACTCTACCATACCAAGACTAGAAAATCTGTTGCTCATAGTGACCGGAGTTCAAGTTGGAGAAACTGCTCCCCCTGGCTGAATGCCCGTGCCCGATCCCCCTACTTCGCCAACAATGGTTAGGAAAGGAATTTCCAAGACCTCCTCTTGCATAGCACCCAATTATTCCTCCCCTATCCCCTCCCGAGAATCCTGTTCTGCACTGCCAGCATTAAACAGACCTTCATCCAACCGCTTGTCCCCCACACCAGCCTCAATGGAGTAGTTGGCCACCCATCCTTCTCCGTTATCCACACTCTTCAACAAATTGATTTTCGGGTTCTGAACTGGGCTCACCGACTCGCCGGGGTTGTGCGGTATCTCGAGACCCCTTCCCATAAATTGGAAAGTAGTATCAAGGTTCAACACCTTGGAGTGTCCATTTTTCGTCCTGCACATCTCAGAAATATCCGAAGGAAAAGCTGCAGCATCCTCAGATAAAGGTTCCTTCTCTTTGGCCTTATCCAATCCTACCTCCTCCTGAGACACCCCCGACCCCATTGATACATTGACCTCACTTGACTTAGAAGGGTCAAAATCAGCATGAGGCTTGCCTGCAAGTGTGGCCTGGGCACTACCATGTCCAGCATTAGTGGTGATCACACCACCCCTCAGAGGTACAACAGTGGACACATCTGTGGTCACAGAGGGTCGACCAATCCCAGATCTTCTTTTACAACCATGCTCAACATGACCCTGTCTACGGAAATAGTAACAAAAGTCAGTCCAGGATTCATAAACAATCGGTTGTGCATACCTGTACTCCTCCTCAACAACAATCCATACTATCTCCGGTGGGATTCTAGAGAGATCCATTTCAACACAAATTCTTGACGACATGGGATGCGACAAGGATGATGTTCTTTGATCACTACACACAAATCAACCTATAGAATTACCAATTGATCTCAGCAACCCAAGGTTTTAGAATGGGAGTGGATGGCCAGGCAACTAGATCCAAATCGCCGTAAAGGGGGAATCGCGGTTCATGTGTACATCCAAAGACCAGCAGAGCAAATGGAAAGGGAGGCCAGAGAAAGATTTCCTCTTTCTCGACCAAGCACTTCCCAAATAATCTTCATCAGCAAACATAATAAGAAATTGACGCAGACCCATAATACCTACCTACGCACGATGTTCCAAACCCCAATCCTCATTGACAGCCTTGGCAAAGTGTTCCACCAGAGGTCGCCGCCGCACAAAATGCACAATCAGAGCCAAGGAAAGAAACGACGACGCATCAGTGAATTCCCTAACCGAAACTGGAACTATCGGCTGACTTGAAACGCAGCCAGGGACTTTCGGAGCCACCTGAATTTCAGGAACAAAAAATCCCACATGTCAATCTTTTGATAGTTATTATCTCTTAAAAACCCTCTTTTTGGTTTTGACAATGGGAATTAATTTTAAATTAATAACTGCAACTTCTGTGTTTTGAATTTAGAAAAATGGATTCCATATTTTGAATAATATGATCCAAATTTTGAAAATATATACAAAATATTTTTGGACATTACGAACACTACCATTAGTAATTATTTTGTTTACCATGGTTAAATGGTAAATCTAGTAAATAAAGGTAAACAATAATATTATAATAATATAAAACTACTACAACACATGTACCAATCCTATTGGATGAGATATTTCTGACCAAAGGCATCCTTGGGTCGATTTTGGGACCCCATGGAGCAACATGTGACTCATAATGACATGTTTTATTAATTAATTTAATGAAATTAAAATAAAAATACAAACATGTATATTTTACTCATTTTTTTATATGGGGTTATATAAGTGATATCTTAAACTATAAATATTAATTATAAATATAAAATGGTTTACTAAATCATGATATTTTATTTATAATTTTTAGACATTAAATAAATAAATTTAATTATGACACAATGATGATGTAACGATTTCTTCATAAATAAAGGATTTAAATAAATGATATTATAAATATTAAAATAAATGTAACTTGATTATTTTAATTACATAAATGAATTTTATTGATCATATTGACTTGATATATTTGGTTTAATTCATTCTATTTTATGTAATCATTTTTTTACTTTAACAAAAATCAATTATTTAGTAGTATCAAAATTAACAATAATGTGTTTTTAAAACAAATATAATTTTATTAAAAGATATAATAGTCCTAAAAATATAATATTCATCCAAATAGTTTATATAATATTTAAAATTTCATTTATGATCCAATTATGGTTCTCTTTTCATTTTATAGTAACTATAGTAACTATATATTTTGAAAATTCAATAGGACATGGTAAGAGTTAATGTTTTTAAATATGGGTTAAAGATAAATGGTAAGGTTAACATTGTGACATAATCATGTATAAAACCAATTCGATGAGATTTTTCCAACCCAAAAGACTCTTATATTATAAATAAATGAGTTTGGGACCATTTTAAACCAAAAATTATTTTTTAATGAAAATAATATTTCAATGGAATCCTAAAGTGACCTCTCCCTCTTATAAAAGGGCATCACCTATACCCATTTACTCACACCTCTCATACCCCATGGGTTATCCAAATTCTACTCAAATAATCCCCCAAAATCCCTTATTTCATCTTAGAAGCCTTAATTTGGGAAGAATGCAATTCAATAAAGCCTTTTGGCTCAAATAAAAATAAGTTACACGTTTTAGAGGTAGCATCTTCTCTAAAGTTCATTTCCTTTATTTTCTATATCCACTACCTATTATATTATTTTTATTTGATTAAATAAAAATAGTATCCTCAATATACTAGAATGTTTTTATGAGATGTATTCTAACTACACTTACACACACCTCCATCTAATGGATATGAACATACTATTTCTGTGTATGGTGGTCTACAACCTCACGAAATGATGATTGTTCAATTATCCCCTACCACCTCTCATAGTTTCCATTATGAGGGAACATTATTTATATATGATATATATAATATTTATATATTTTTTTATTCATCTCTTTTTTATTTAAAAAATAACTTTATTATTTCCATAATATGTAAATACGATAATTTAATTTGAGGATGTGCGGACTACCTCCCCCTCAATCTGACATGACTCATTAAATACAAACATAGAACCTATAAAAGATGTTGTTAATGAACTTATATAACATATATAAAATATGATGTTATACTGGAATTATAAAATACATATGTATCATTTATTTTTCCATCTATTAAATATTAAAAAGAAATGAAAGTACCGTTAATGCGTACGTATGACTTCTCGTCTCCATGAACGATTCATTTCATTTATTATCTCCAAATGTTATATAATATAATAAATACATATATACTAGATACATATGATATATAATATTTCTCAATCATTAATAATATTCTGGAGATAATGAACTTTTGATCACGTGGAGTATTTACATCAACCAAGTTCATTTTCGACTCATGTACTAAATATCAAAAAAACAACTGATATTAACATAAATAATTTTTTAATGTTTATAATGTGTTAATTAGTGATATAAAATTAATAATAAACATAAAATAGGTTCATAATCAATTTGAAATTTACTTAAGTTTATAATTCAGGAAGAATAAGGAACATACATGATGAGTCAGACTCAAGGTAAGGGACATTGTCCCAATCAATTTTCATTGAAGAATATTTTAGTTTATACACGACCATGTTTTATATTGTGTATAAGTATATAATTTTTTTTAATTTAATTCAATGGGTTTCAAAAGGAATATTTCGTCTTATGAAGTGTTTTACTAAATGAAAAAAAGATTGTTTCTTTTTAACGTACGTGGTGACAACGACCTTTCCACCGTTGTGAGAATTATTTGATATTTGGCTTCCTTAACAAGTTATAATGTTTTTAGAAGGAAAATAAATACCATATAACATTTTTATATGTTTTTTTTGTTGAATATGGTTTTGAGAAGTAATTTATTATCTCAATATATTGAGGTGATATATTGTGATTAAAATGGGGAAATGTTATATTTCTTTTATGCTTGTTTTATATGTTAGGATTATGTTATGGTTCTTAATTTGTTTCTACATATATGGGTGGTTTCATGATAAACCGAGGAAGGGTGATCCCAATATAACTCTATAATGTATTAGGTAATACGAAGGAGGTAAATTTTAATGTTTCTTCTAAGATATTTAGTGAATATACTATGATGGGTATTCTAAATGTAACTCCCTATGTAGTTGTGGAAGCTATAATGTAAGTATGTTATGGATGCCACAAGTTACCTTTATGATTTATGATTTCTATGTGTTATTTATAAATATTATGATTTCATGAATTTTGTTAAAGAGATTATGTTTTATGAGTGAAAAGTATTATTTCATTGATTTGTATGTATTGATGGACTAATGTTTTATTTCCTTATTCTATAACCCTTATTGAGATTTTTATGCTCATCCTAAGTTTTTCAAATGTTATTAATAGGGTATAAGGAATGGTAAGAGAAATGAATATTTTAAGAATATTTTTATCAAGAAACGAATTCATATTTTAATTAAGGATTTCTAATATTATAAAAAACTGGATATAATAGAAGTGTCTAATTTGTAATTTTTGTGATGTAATGTAATATGTATGGCCTAATTCCTAAATATATAAACCCAAAATGATCCTCAATTTAAATTCATGACTTTTCTCAAGAATATATATTATTTAAGGCGGAGGCCATATAACAGTTGCATCCATCCTTTATCAAATCATATTTGAATAACCTAGTAGCAGAGCTTGACCATTCGAGACCCACATGTAATGAAAATAATGAAGCTAATACTACCTCTATCAACTCCAGATTTACTAGTTGAAAATGAAATCAAACTAAGAATACCACTTATATTTTCTGGCTGATATAGAACTCAACATTTAAATGAATCAAATTCAGAACTACTAGTAGAAAAAACATGAAAGATGATTGTATATTCATCGAAATTTTTAATAAGACAGTGCTCACTAGATTGGGGAGAACTGGAGCTCACCAAGTCTATTTTCTAAGGTAACTATATCAAACCAATTTTCTAAAGCTCAACATCACACCTCCTATGATCAGTAAATACAATCATTTAATTTAAATTAGAACTGTTTAAATATCTGATCATGCAAGGTGAACAACATGAAACTGAGCTATGTGAGATAACTCAATAAGACACCCTACTTATTACTATGACACCTATAATTCCAATGTTTCTAATTCATTGGTAGAATGGTCTAGGAAATATTTCTAGTTTTAAACTCCTTATAAGTAGAACAAATTTTGAAGCCCAATAACTATAGTTGATGACCTTGAAAATATTTGAGTCCACACTCAATACGTACAAGGATTAATGTGACAACTGTAGAGCGAGCAATAATTTATCTATAAAAATCATTAATGATTCCACATGGAATATTTCTAAATAAATATTTTAAGGATTTAAAGTTGTGTAGTTTGGAGGATGTATTGGTTTTGATGGAAAAAATACATTCTTATTAGGTAGAAGACATGAAAGGATAAAATATATCACTTTTTTCTATATATGAATGAAGAAGAAGAAGAAAAGGAGGTGTGAGAATCCTTGGAAGAAAAGATGAAGATGGAGGACAGAAGACCCCAATGAATAGTAGGAAACACCATTCCTTAGGATTTATAGGATGTTCTAATGATATGAATGATGAATTTTTCATTCTTCTTGTGTTTTTCATTTTTCCTATATTTCAATATCTAGTTTGAATATTCTATAATATTTTTTCATTTCATTATCTCAATTACAATTGGGTATGATATCGATCTGGTAGAAACATGGATATTAATTTAATAATGAATTATAGATAAAAAATTCCCACTTACGAATTGTTTATATAGATGATAACCTCTAATTTCTAGAAATAAGTGAGAATTGTTTCGGTTTCTGTGTGTTTATTGTCAACATATGATTTGGATGTATATCTAAGAAGAAGACATTCTATGCAATTTAATAACATTAAGAATATATTAGGTGTTTTTTTCATATCTGAATCTGGTCATTTCATTGAATGGTTTAGTATATTTTCTAGTTTTGAGACTGAAAGATCCTCTTATACACATTCTTTTCATTTGAGAGAACAAAATAACCTATTTTCAATAGACCTAGAAATATTTATACATGAATAAATAAATAAAAAAGATAAAACATAGACATCTAGATCAAACTATCCAATCGCATTCCCATATTCTATCCTTGGACTTACCCCATGCTATTTGTGTTCTTGACACTCACCCTTTTATTGTTAAATATTTTACTACTTCCCACTTTTTTTAACTCTACCAATTTAATCATCACACTTTTCATCCATCATTTTTACTATTTTTTTCCATTTTCATCATTTTATTATTATTATTTTTATTTAGTCTCATACAACACAAATTTTCTAGATCCCTTCCTTATCGATTGACCCCTTCCTTACATTATAATAGTATTTTATGGGGTTTCAAAATATATAATTTTCATCAAACCTAGTGACGAACTAAGAATAAAGAAAAATTTTGGATATATGTTTATGGAACGAACATGAAATACTGTTAAAAAACATTTGTTTAATATACTGGAAATGAAAACATGGTCATCGATGAAAAAAAACTACAGTATTTCATACCTGAAATAAAGAAACATCTACATTCTTAAAAAATAATGATGAATCTTGAAATAGATGAACCTGTCGAATACCTGAAAAATTTATGAAATGAATACATAAACCCAGATAGAAATGTCAAATTACCACAACATGGTAATGAGATGATGGATTGATTTAGGCTTAGGGATTTTCAGGTTCCTATAGTGTCAAATAAGCCATCATAAATTACTAAAACCCCTAGATTAAGGAACTATAAGATTAATAAATCACACTTGTTTATGCTACCCTTTTACCATAGATTACCTAACGAAAACTATCCAAACTTCATTTGGGACTTCTATTATATAGGGAATCCACATTGTATTATGGGATTAAATGAGGTGGAAATAAAGCTGAGATCCTTTCCATTTTTCTTAAAAGTAAATGAATGTACCAGGTTCTAATCCATGTTTGATGAAATATTTAAATCATGTGATAAATTATACCATTATTTTGTCAAGTTATTTTACCTGGTGTAGACAACATCTTTCATTTGGCTCAAAATCATGGTATTTTTACAAGATTATAGTGAACTATTCCATGAAACATGGGATTGAATCAAGTTGATTCTTAGATAGTTCTCCAATCACCTATAAACACCATAATTATTCATGGATACATTCTACAATAGTTTTACAATATACTATCAAAAATTGGATGATCAGTCCAATAGAGGGGATCATTTTTATAAAACCACTAATTAGATGAAACAAGTTATTAAAAATATGGAAAAACTCACAGCACAAATGATTTATAAGGAGGACCATTTTGAGTAAAAAAACCAATACTGTTCTGTAATATGAGGCAAAATATATTATATTTTACACTAAAAATACTTAAAACACTCATAGGGAGAAATGCCAACACTATATAATGTTCATATATTTTATAGTATTTTTGTCCAAATTTTGAAATTCCTACCCATGTTTCTGAGAATGCATGTTTTCTTGGTTTTGAACCCATAACGAAACTAAGATATGTCCCATTTTAAAATATTGATAACCAAGGAAATAAAAACCATCAAAACCATTATATGAGAGTGTATGGTCTTCTTAGAGCTACTGGTTCCCCTATATTCCAACAAGAACCTAGACAAAAATATCAAACCCATATAAGAAATGAGACTTATATTTTTCAAGACTATGTAAAAGGAATATTTCAACAAATTATAGGTATTCTTTGGGAAAAGAAAGAGAAAAATGATACTGATAAGGAAAAAAAGGAAGGTAGATTTAAAAAAAATGATTTTATAAGTGGGACAATTAGAAATAGATAAGGCAGAGACAAGGGAAAACTACGTTGAACAAATGATCTAAACTATAGGGATAATTCAGTTGTATTTCAATTTGGTGTGGTCTATAAACTCACTAGGATTCTTTGAAAGACACCAAAACATCCCCTAATGAGAATCTGGATAAAGATGACAACCAAAGTCAAGAAAATGAAAAATATGGAAATATGACAAAATATTCTCAAAGTCTACATAAACCTATTTTAACTCATTAAAAAATGATAATTACATAAAAATTAGTGATAACACAGCCAAGAATATTCTTGACTATATAATTTATGGAATTCCAAATATTGTGAAGAATATTTACCCCATCATGGAGAGGCTTAAATAGATAAACCAAGAACCTAAGATCCTTAATCTTCTAAATGTTTATAAGAAACTAAAAATCACTATAACACTACCTGATGTCTTAAATCAATACTCATAATTCTCAAGTCATGGAAGTTGGTTTTTCTTATAAAAAACATTAGATGAATTTTAAACATATTATATCACTTAAGAGTTTAGTGTTGTTTTAAAAATTAAGATACCTCATAAACATTGAGAGGTAGTTTGTTTTTTTCATTCTATACACATTATACTAGGGTATATAGTTCAACTTCTTGTGTTATATTGATTCCATCCTCAAACTGATACCCTTATCATTGTTCTAACATCTTGGATTGGGAGTTTCACAACCCACTACTATTATCTTATATTTAACTAATTTATATATTACCCTTATAATTGGAAGAGTTGATGACATATAAGTTGGGTTTGGAAAGGTGTTATTGAATTATGATTTCATAATATTAGACATGTCTTGTGATAAGGAAGTACCTATCATCCAAGTTAGATATTTATTTTCCACAGGCGGAGCTATAATTGATTTATTAGTGAGTAATCTAATATTTAATTTCTGTGAATGTAAAGTGGAGTTTAATGTCTTAATAAAATAACCCACCTAGTTCCAAATATATTCTAGTGATGAGTCTTTAGGAATTAAAGAAGCTATTTATGAGGGGGAGGAAATTTTTTTGAGTTTATTTGAAGAAATTAATACTGAACTAGAGGCCCTTTCTAAAACATACATTGGAATTAGTTTTTATAAGGACAAAAAACGCTTATATGAGTTGATGGGGAATTTTTGGAACATTTATAATAATTTTACATAACAAATTTTGATCACACATAATGAATCTGGATTTGATAATCACATTTTTTGAAATAATAATGATAAAGAGAAGGATTTCATTACAACCTTTTTTAATAGAAAACAAGAGGAAATTTGACCCCCTATAAAATACCCAAGATTTTCATACATATATATTACATCTAAATAGATTAATATTCATTAAATTACATAAAAACATAGATTAAGATCCAAAATTTTAATTTAATTGGAGACCAGATAATTAATCGTCATATATCATGATATTTCTTCAACATCTGTCACAATGATCATCCCACATAGTACTCTTCTTAGACTTACCCTTCCTATAACCTTTCTTCAAAACTGATGGAATTAAAACAAACGAAAGTGTAATCATATATTCTAATTAATGTTAAAAAAGGGATATATCAACATAAATTGAATGTAAGTGAATGATATCATGAGAATAACATTTGAAAAAACCCATACCCCGCATTTCATAGATCATAAAAATGATTAATGGAATAAACATGACAATTTATTATACATGAATCATAAAGGAATCAACGAACATGATCAATGATAATATAAGATTAATATAAGATATTTAATTGTGTAAAAAACATAATCATAGAGAACATTATGTCAAGGATACTAGTCACGACATTCATAACATGTTAGCATTCGTCTAACCACTTATGTACCTACTACAGTGTCGGTCTAACCCTTAGTGTACAGTATTTTTTGGGTTTGGGCTAACCACTATTGTACCCTATTTTTCAATATTGGGCTAACCACCAATATACCATATCAGTTCATAGAACATTAATCCTTACCCAATTCAATGGATGTATATAAAGGTCTAACCTATCAAATAGTCCATACATTTGTGTGACATAATATACTTAAATAATAATCATAATAGAACCTATAAAATGAATATATTTTATAAAACATTTCATCATAGATTATTCATAGGAAAGGAAATATGTTTCATAAAATCGTTTAATAATAAGAATTAACCATTTAAATAAATAATAAGAATGTACTCCTTGGGACATATCCCATGTAATTCATACGTAACATAAAACTATAAAATCTTAGATGTAAAATGATTTTGAAATATCACATGGATCATTTCATGGGGAAAATATCATTTCCACTTTGAAAAAAAAAATTAATCATAAAAAAATTAAAAAATCCTTTTCCTTAAAAATGAGTTTGGACACATATGAAGGAAAGTATGAAGATAAGTTAAAACATTTCTTGAGGAAAATAAAATTTCACTTTTAAATATTTTATTTAAAATATAAAAATTTAACAAATTTAACGGAAGATTTTTCCTTTAAAATAACCTTGAAAAAATATAAGGGATGATTTAAACCACTAATGAGCCATGATAGTGGGAAATACTATTCATGCCATGCATCAAAATAATGATTCATTATATATTTTTAGTAAAATACGAAAGGGCATTGTTTGGAAAATGACAGGGAGATTCCATTTAAAAAAATTTAAAAATAACATAATTGTGATAGTGAACTTAAACATTCATATTAAAAAATTATTTAAAAAATCTTTAGAAAACATTGGTATGGAAGAAAAAGGGTTGTTAGTCAAAGTGAGAAATAAATGTAATTTTCCTTAAAAATATTATTTTAGAATATTAGGTATATAAAAAGTGAAAAATGAATGAAAAATATTAATTCTAAATAAATAACTAGATTATAATGAAACTAAATAATTTATGTTTAAATAGATCATAATATTTCTTCCTCTAAGGTATAATCATAAAAAAATGATAAATAATGAGATTCTACATCAAACCCTTAACAATTTGGCAAATTTCTAATCGTAATACCCATTAAAGAATAACATTAAATGAAACATTATGTTTCATTAGAATAATTAATTTCATTATATCACAAGTTAAATGGGTTGTTCATACACCTCTTAAAAGGAGATAGGTTCATAATTTTAACACATTCCCCAAACAAGATCAATATAGACAAAAATCCCATACCATAAATCTTGACTACCTTTATATACATTTTAATCTACTAAATAATAAATATAATTTTATTATAAATATATTTTATAACCATATTTATATATATCACAATATATATGGTTTACTTATGACCTTTTGTTATCCATTTATTAACAATTCCTTGTTAAAATTGTGTTTTATGTAATAACTGCTTTGTTTTTCATGTATGTTTTGATTTTATATTTTCATTCCTCTTAATTTGACCATGATAGAATAATCTCTATAATGGAAACCATTATCTAAATATCATATATCTATTCAGTATTTATCTATTTATAGTAATCAATAAAATATAGAGGTAGAAAATGAAATATACCATTCAAGGAGACGGGAGGACATTCCTATGTATGAATGATAATTCTATTTTATCGATGGAAAAATTAGAAGAAAGATAAATAATATATTAACCTAATATAATCCTTTTTATTTAATATATATCATATATTTTTATAAAATATATCTTAATTTCCATTCATGTTAAGAATGAATGAATCACATCACTTTGTGAGGTGGTAGTCCGCAGTCCACACAAGCAGCATTAACGTTTCCCCATAGAATGAAAAGTAAGAAGGTATATGTGATATTATTATTTAATAAGTATAATAATATTAAAAATATCATATATAATTATTATATCCATTACTATATTCATCTATGAGAGGTACTGATGGAAAATGAATAACATTGGTTCGCGAGGAGGTAGTCCACCGTATACACGATCGACAGTTCCATTCCCCATTCGATTGGAGTATAGAATAATATATTTTATAAAATTAAAATAATAAAATATAAGTACTTTTTAGATTCATTTTTTTATATATCCCTAGTTTAAAAATATTTTATGGATCTAGAATAATAAATAAAATAAAACGCTTGATTAAGGGTGTAACCTCTTATTCAAACATCTTATTTAGGTTTTCACTAAAGGAATTACTAGGATGGATTCTAGATAAAAATATGGATTCTATTATTCTTTTATGGAATAATTTTATTTTATTGGTAATGTATGTTTGGAAAAAATGGGTTTTGGAAGTGTTAGTAAGAGAGGATATGGGCTGGCCTTTTATAAATGGGGGAGATGACACATTTTGGATTTTTGAAAAAATAAAGATTACCAACATTTTTCTCATTCCAAAAGGAACCAAAATGTGTAATCATATAACATTAAAGGGTTTAAAGTCACAAAAGTTCCATAAAATGGATGCTTAACAGTTTTCTATGTAATTTTACCCCTTATATTTTTAGTTTAACCTCCTAATAAACCTATTTTTATTGTTTTTAATTTTAATTATAGTAAAAAATAAATGGAAACATTTTATAATAATAAATATAATACTTATTTAAAATATTTAATCCATTTTTACAAATTAATTTCACACAAGTGGGAAATTATAATTTATAATTTAACCCACATATTGGACAAAAAAGCAGTTTTCCAATGGGAAAATGTTTAAAACATTAAAAAGTTTTTATATCAAGATTAAAAATTAAATTTATAAAAAAGAAATAATTTTTAATAATTATAATATAATTTATCTATTTTTAATTTAAATACTTTTTAAAAAAAACACAACCCTATAAATTCTTTAAAAGAATGATTAATTTAAAAAAAAACAAGTACTATTCAAGGAAAAATTAATCGCTTTGAAAAATTCCCGAAATTCACTTAATATAACATTGAATTATAGATTTCAAAAAATAAGTATATTTTTTAACGTTTTGAAACATTTCTTTTAAAATTATTTTTCAGAATGTGACAAAATGTTTTTTTAGAAAAACACAATTTTAAGCGTAAACTTGGATTTATTCTTTTCTCATGCTTAGAAAACACATAAGGTGAATTTTAAAAATTTGATAGAATATATAATATATAAATATATAATTAAAATAATTTAACAAAATATATTTCTTTAATTTATAGAGATAAAAAAATTGTATGCATAGAAATAGTTTTTTCAGAAAAATATTATCTTTAATTTCAAATAGTTTTTATTTTAATTTTTAATCAATTGGAAAAAAATAATTAATTATATATGTGTGTAAAAAATATATTTCCATAATTTATATAATTATTTTAATACCCAAAATTAAAATTTCTAGGTGATAATAATTATATTAAATAATTTTATTTTAGTATTGTGTAGCATTTTATTAATATATGGTGTTGAGTGTAATGAAAGCTATCAAGGAAAATTAAATTTATTAGAAACAAGTATTTCATAAAATATTTTGGTGTTACATTCTAACAACATAAATAAATACAATACTCTTAATTTGAACTTGATATATATTATCATGGTTTAGAAATTTGAAAATTCATTCATGGAAAACCCAAAACATTAAAATGGTGAATAAAACAACCTCTTGAAACAAATGAAACAAATTATGAATGTCATCACATAATTGGGTTCTCAAATAGAAGAAAAATGGTGGGAAGTGAAAATATGGATGTGGAAGAGAAACTTAATGCAAAAATATTATTATATTGTGATAGATAACATGGTTAGAATGAACATAACCACCACAAATCCATAAATGTGTGACTGGCTAAAATACCATTGATTCATTGGAAATGAATTTAATAAGACAATGTTTTAATATTAAGATCCAATTTCCCAATGTTTAGATGAATTTTTTCTATCATTATAAAGAAAAATAGAAAATATACTTGTATTATTTCTTTTAATATCATAAGAATAATTCTATCCTTTGGATGTGCTTGAATAATTCTTTATCTTCATCTCTTACTCTAAGGAATGAAGAAGAAATTTTCATTTCTGAAGCACTAAAATGTCACAAGATCCATAGAAAAATGACACGTCATTCCTTCTATATATATTTATCATCAAAACCAAAATGGTTAGAACAAATAATCCAATATTGATAAATTTTTATATGGTGAAAAAATATATTTTTCTCTAAAACCTTATACAAATATCAACTAAATCAATTCCATAAATGGTTAACCTTAAAGAACTTTACAACATTCAAATGTTTTTTTACTAATTTCACTAATTTTCTAAAATAAACATAACATTAATCCCCCAAATATCATTATGTATCTTTAATTTTCGCAGACTAAACATGTGAAATCATTGGACATATATTCTAGAGAAATATGATAATAACATGAGTTAACATAAAAATATAATAAAAACATAAATTATTTCAAAAACTAAATCTCTTATTATTCCTTAAATAAAACCACAAATTATTAAATATATACAATAAATCAAAAATGTCACAAACTCCACAACTTTGTTTTCAAATCACTAAACTATTGTAAAGACATCAATACTATCCAATTTATTTTATCCACATAAATCATCTATTTAGCCCAAAATAATTATATCAATATCAGGTGCGTATTAAGGGTTATTTTTCACTCAATCATATGTTTCTAATAAAATATCACATTACCATTAAATAAATTTTCTAGTTTATCATTATAATTCAAAATATTATAGAAAATTTTTAATGAAAAACTTATATAAATAATCACTATATATTTCATGATTTATATAACATATTTATTGAATTCTAATAAACCCACCAATCATTCATAAAAAATTAACAAGTATTCATCATATTATTCCTTAATACCTCCTTACTTTCATATTTCATTTGTAGTCTCTTCATCATTAATAGAAAAAAATTAATCATACAATATTTCTAAAATTCTTCTTGAGATTGCCCCATAGGACATAAATTTATAAAATTTCTATACTTACACTTTTAAAACATTCAAATTTTTATGATTACTTAGGAAAACCATTATTTTCATCCATTGTGTTAACTAAACTCTTCATTTTTCCTCAAAAATTATTATCTATGTGCCATTTTTCACAACATATGAAACATATTCTCATTCCATTAAGTCATTACCTTGAGTTATTATTCCAACATTCCCAACATAAAGGAATAGTATTCTTATTTCCTTCATGGTCTCCACCACCCAAAATCTCATTTATCTATATCCTTATCTTATTTGGTGAGTTTGTATGCTTATTAATTTTTATTTTGTTAATCATGTTTCATGATAATTGATTAGTCATAATCATAATATCCCTCAATCAAGTAATCACCCAACTTGGCTTCTCATCAATAAATTAACTAACAAATTCAATGTTAACCCAGTTCCTCCTAGTTCACACCATTGACTAAAACCAAAATATATATTGTGAATAAGAATAATCATAGTGGAGAACCACATAATCAAGAAGAATCACTTTTTGGATTTTTAAATTATTAATCCTTATTCTAAATATATGAAACCTTATGATTAATCTAGTTTATCCATGATTGTAATCTATTCAAATACATTATAATGGTTCTGAAATTAAATTTGGATTAACCAATACACATCCCCTATGAGTTTTTTACCAGGTGCACAGTAAGGCCCATCATTATGTACTAGGTAATGATTAAGTAAAGTCTGACATGAATTTTTTAGTGTTATTACCCTAGGTACATATCTTATAGAACCATTTCCACCTATAATATCTAGATAGGGGTTCATTTCTCGGAAAATCACACTCTTTTCATTACCATAACATATGAAATTCTCTGATACTTATGACCATCCTATGGGATCCCACTAGTGTTTTATCATCATAGTTTAAAAATTTTGACTGAACCATTCCTCAAATATCAACTATAATAAACCATGATTTTCATACATATATATTACATATGAATAGACAAATATTCATTAAATTGCACAAAAAACACTATAGGATCATAAGGTTCAATGTCTTTATAGATTAGATAAATAATATTCTTATCTCATGAATGATATGAAATATCTCCCAAAAATATCTTCCCATATAGTACTCTTATTGAACATACCATGCATAAAAACATTATTCAAAATTGTTGGAAAGGAAGACTAAGAATGGGTGAGATCATATGATTATTATGGGTAAAAAAGGGGATATCAACATAACATGAGCATAAGGGTATGAGAACATGAGAATAAAATTTCCTAAAACCATACCCAATATATCATATATCATAAAACCTAGTCATGATATTAATATTGGAAATTAATAATACATGAATCATAAATGAATCAAAGAAAATGAGCCATCCCAAAATAACATTGGTATAAGACATAGATTTGTGGTAAAAACAAAATCCTAGGAAACCTTATGTCAAGGATAACGACCATGACATTTATATTGTGTTAGGATTGGGATGAAAACCCATGTATCGTATTTGGGATTAGGATAACCACATATGTAGCATGTTTTTTGGTCTTGGACTAATTACCAGTGTACCCTCTTTTTTAGGATTGGGATAACCACTTCGACACTCTCTAATTTTTTAATACATTAATCATTACACAATGACTTGGAGGGATATATAAGTCACGTCTATCAAATAATACATATATTTGTGTTCTATAATATTAAAAATCATTCATCCTATTAGAAACTATTAAAATAAATGGGTTTCATGGAATATTTAATCATAGAGTATCCTGTGGAAAGAAACAGTTTTCATAAACATTGTTTCATAATAAGTAGAAACAATTCATATAAATAATAGGAATGAGATTCTTAAATCATATCCATAGTAAATCATAAATTAAATAATGATATCTTAGATGGCAAAATATTTTTAAAGATAAGTTGGATCATTTCTTGAGAAAAATAGCATTTTCACTATTAAAAACACTTCTTAAAACAATTTTTTTAAATCCTTTTATTTCAAAATAGACTTGGAAAATTATAAAAGAATCATTAAAGATAATTTAAAAAATTTCTTATGAAAAATTAATTTTCACTATGAAATAATTTATTTAAAATCTAAATATTTCTAAAAATATCTATGAAAACATTTTATTTTGGAAATAACCTTGAAAAATTCTAAGGGAAGCTTGAAACCATTGAGAAATCTTGACGTTGGAAAATATGGTTCATGTCATACATTAAATTTTTTTTAACATTTTCTATATGAACCCAAAGGGTCTTATTTAAAAAAATAATTGAAGATTCCTTTTAAAGTATTTTTAAAAAGTCATAAAATGTTGAAAATGTATTTAAAAATAATTTTAAAATATATTGAAAACAATTTTAGGAAACATGGTTATGGATGAAAATATGTTTTCTACCAAAGAGAGAAATAAATTCAGTATGCTTTAAAAATAATAATTTTGAATATTGTGTACATAAAGATAGGAAAATTATCAAAAAGTATGTAGTATAAATAAGTAACTAGGTTAGAATAAAATTCATCAATTTCGTGAGAAATATATCATTATATTTCATCATCTAAGTTATAATCTTAAATAATCCCAACAAACAAAGAGATTGCACATCCAACCCCTACAAATTTTGTAACTTTTGAATAATAATACCTATAACATAATAAATTTCAATTAATATTTAAATATCATATAATAAATAACTTCATGATATCACATTCCAAAGGTTTTATCTATACACTTTATAAAAGTATATAACTGCATAACATAACACATGTCCCAAAGAATACATGTTGAGAAAAACATTGTTTACCTTATTTCAACACTACATTAGATTAAGTTTTAAACTTATTTATAGTATATATATGTTTATTATACATCTATTAAAGAACTATAATTATGTATATCATACCATATATTATTTATTTATGACCTTTTATTACCTTTTTTAACAACTCCTTTTTAAAATCACTTTTCAGTTATTAAATACTTTGTTTTTCATGTAAAATTTGATGTCTTATTTTTGGAAATTTTAATTTTATCATGGTTTAATAATATAAATAATTTTAAATATTATATAAATATCATATATATTTAGTAGATATGTTTTTAGATAAATCCATTAATTTTATAGATAGAAAATTAAATAGACTATTCATATAGACGATATGTCGTATGTAGGTATGAATGTCATTACCATTTTCTCAAAGAATGAAAAGAAATAATGGTAAATAATATATTAATATTAAAAAAATAAATTTAATTTCATATATATATCACATATTTTCATTAAATATATCCTTATTACTTTCCATTTAAATCTTTATTGAATCACATCACTTCGTGAGGTGGAAGTCAGATGTACACACGAGCGACATTATTTTTTCCCATAAAATGTAATGTAAGAAAGGTATATGTGATATTATAAATAAATAAGTATAATAATTTCATCAATATAAAATATAAACATTATATCCATCATTATTTATATTCGTGATACATGGTGACTGATAATGAATGACATCGATTCGCGAGGCGGTAGTCTACCGTACACATGATCGACATTTTAATTTCCCATTTGATGAAAGTGGAGATTGATATTGATTTTTAAATTAACTTTATAAAATTTAATTATATGGGTGGTAAATTTATTATTATATTATTATTTATTAATAATAATTTAATTATTTGGAAAAAGAAATAAAATAAAATTCTTGGTTAAGGGCATTAACACTTCTTTGAGAAACTTTTTTATTTTTTCCGAAAAAAAATACTATGTTGAATTTAAAATAAAAAAAGGACTATAGAATTAAGGTAGGGTATTAAATATGTTTTTCTAGGTATTTTTTAAACCGAATGGTTTTTTATGTATTAATAGGAGAGGAGATGGGTTGTCCTTTTAAAGCCGGGGAGAAGAAACACATGAGATTTTTGAAAAGAATAAAGAGTATGCAATTTTTTCACATGATAAAAGGATAAAAATTGAATCATTAATAAACTATAGAGATTATAAGTTAAAAATATTTCTAGATAATGGGTTTTTACAAGATTCTAGGTTATTCTACCCCTTATCGTTTTAGTTTAATGACTTGGGAATCTCATTTTCACTTTAACCACAATAAATAATTATTTTATGTCTTTACTATTAATTATAGTTAAAAATAAGTTGAAACAATTTTATAAAATAAATTAAACATATTAAAAAAATTTAATCTAATTTTCCACATTCCACCCACATATGTGAAAATATATAATTTAAAATTAAACCTGCAAACACGATCAAAAAATATTTTTCCAAAGAGATAATTTTCGAAAGTTTAAGAAGTATTTATACAAAAATTAAACATGAAATTTATTCCAATGAATTAAATTGGAGTAATTATAAAAAAATTTATCAAATTTTACCTTTAAAGTGATTTTAAAATAAAAACAATCCTTATAAATTATTTAAACTAAAAATAATTTTTCAAAAAAATAGTATTTTTTATTATTTATTGAAAAATTAATATTTTTATGTAATTCCTAACAATTTACCCAAATATAATTTTAAAATGAATAATTAAAAAATTAATATTATTATTTTAAATTGAATTTTATAAAATTGTAAAAAATTACATTCAATATAAGTGCATAAAAGGCAATAAAAATGTTTTTTCGAAAACTATCATTTTAAGCATAAATTCAGATTTGTTATTATATCATGACTTAAAAAACATAACATGATTGTTAAAAAATTGATTGAATATATAATAAATAATTTTTATTAAAATAATTCACCAAAACTATTTTCTTAATTTAGTGTGATAAAACACTCTTCTTTGCAGAATTTGTTTTTCAGAAAAAAAAATTTCTTTATTTAAATGGTATTTGTTTTCATTTTTATTTATTTCATAATAAAAATTATTTTTATGTATGTGTAAACCATATATTTTCATAATTTATTTAATCATATTCATAACTTCTATTCCAATATCAAGGTTATTACTATTATAACAAATAATTATATTTTATTAGTGTGTCACATTTCATTATAACTCAATTTTTTGTGAAATGCAATCTATTAAAGAAAATAATTTTTTTGAAACAAATATTTCATAAAATATTTGGGTGTTACCACCCAAAACCCGGTGTCTTCCCTTAATCCAAGAAAGACCCAATATTGTGCTCAATCCCCAGCTAACATAGTTGAAATATTCATTTTAAGTAGCATACTGAAAATTTCAAGTCATTATTTCATCCAAATTAGAGGAAAGTTAAGAATACGACCTTATGAGTTTTTGGTGAAAGATAAATTATATCATTCACTAGTCTATTATTAATATTAATGAAACAATCCCATCATAGGCCATGAATAAAATCCCCATGGAACCTGAGTGTAATCAATGGATGGATGAAAATATAATAATTGAAACAAATGATGAATGAAGTAGACATAGAATAACCAACCAGGTCACTTGATGATGGAATAATATTTCCCATTTTAGATATCCCATAAGTAAGTCATATCTAGGTAGTTCCTAATAAGAGTGTATTTTGTGAAATAACTAATTTAATGTATACAAAATTTCAAACCTGAATAGTGAAAAACTGTAGGATATTCATAGACTAATGAAAACTCAAAAAACCTACTAGGATATACTATTTTCCAATGCAATTTCTAAGAAAAAATGTTCGTGATATTGATTCTAAATAAGTATTTATACCTTCCTGATGGATATTCTGGTTATAAAAAGATTTCTATTTCTCCTGAGGGTCAATATTATACAACCTCCACTTATCCATTTTGGATATTTTCCTATAGTCGAATCCACTTTGGATTGTTTGGAGTTCCATCCACCTTACTAAAATTCATGATGTCCAAGATTTATTATATGATTTTGAGATTTTTTTAATTGTTTATGGATGATTGTTTTGTTTCTTGGTTCTAATTTTGATTGATATTTTATATTTTTTGGAACTAATTTATAATGGTGTGAAAAGAAAAACCTTTTTCCTAAACTAGGATAAGTTCCAATTTATGGTCATTAAGGGAATTATTTGGGTATATAATGTTTCCAAGAGATGTATTAATGTAGACAATTCTAAGATTTAAGTGATTTAAAATCTTCCACCACTTGATAATTTTAAAGGGATTATAATCTATCTATGAAATGATTTATTTTGCTGGATATTCATAACATTTTACTTAAATCAATATGCCCTTATTATTTCTTCTAGTAAAGTATTAACCATTTGAGTTTTATGATAATTACACAGATTTATTTAAACTTATCAAGGATAATCTAAAAAATTCACCCATAATCACTGCTATGTACTGAAAATTTCTTTTTGAGGTGATGTATGATGTTAGTGATACTGTATTAGGTCTTGTTTTCATATATTAGAAGGAGAAAATGATCAAATTGATATATTATTCAAAAAAAATTTAATTATTCAAAAATTAATTACTATGCCACTAAATAGAGATTGTTCATAGGGATGTTTTCCATTAAAAAATTTAGTCAATACCTCATTGGATCTAATGCTATCATCTTCACTTACTATGCCTTCAACTATCTTTTGGGTGAAAAGGATTATAATGATAAACTTGTGAGGTGGAATATTTTTTTAAAATAGTTTGATTTAGTGATTAATGATAAAAATTTAGTTAATAATGTGGATAAATAATATTTTTTGAGTCTCTCTAAAACCCAAATTGAGGGGCCAATGGAGATTAAAAAAAATTTTCTAGATGAACAATTCTAGTATACTTTAGTTAAGAAATTTACATGGTTTATAGATTATTTTAATTTCATAATTATTTATATTATACCATTAGATATTTTATAGAATCAAATAGGGAGGTTTATTTTTGAGTTTAAATATTATATATGTGGAATTCCATTTATAGTTCATAAGATTATTTTAAGGAATTTTTATAAGTTATGTTCTTGTGGAAGAGATACTACATATTCTTAAGAGTTTTCATTCATCTTCTCGGGGAGGAAATCATGAAATTTTTTGAAAAGAACAAAATATTTGTACAAATGGTTTCTAATGGATTAAACTATTAAAATATTATATGGGTATTTTGATAGGTTGTGATATCTTTCAGATTATGTGAAATGTTTCCAAGTGGCAGGAGTTACCTAAAAAAGGAATTTTGTAGATTTTAGTTTTTGATGTGTAAGGATTTGACATCATAGGACCCTTATAATCCTCTTATGGTAATTAGGGAATTATTGTTACATTGAATTATGTATTGAAATGGGTTGATATAGTCAAATACCCAATTATCAGGCCCACAATGTGATAAAATTCACAAAAAGGAACATCTTATGAAGGTTTGTTATGTCCAATGCATTCGTCACTAAGAATAGTACTGACATTAAAAATTTTAAATTCAAAGGATTGATGGAAAATTATGGTTGTGTGAACAAAATTTCTACTTCTTATCATACATAGTTTAAATAAAACACCACAGTATCTAATAGAGATCTCATATAGATTTATGAAAATATTTATTTTAGCTTAAGAAAATATTGGTCTGTTAAGTTGGATGAGGCATTATAGGCTTATAAGAATCCATTTAAAACTTCTATAGGTATGTCTCCATATTGGATCTTATTTTGATAATATTTTTTTTAAAATTTAAATAAACTCAAGCCCTTTTAGAAAACAAGGCTTTGAGTTTTGATTTGTAATCAACCAAAGAGTTAAGGTAGCTTGAGTTGAGTGAATTTGATGAAATCAGTAGAGTTTTATGAAAATTAATATATCTATAAATAAATAATTTTTTTCATGATTATATAATTAAAAATAATAATTTTAAAGTGGGCCATAAATTATATCTTTTTAAATCTAGGTGTATTTTATTTCAAAATAAACTAAAAATAAGGTGGTCAGGCCCATTCAATGTATTAAGAGTGTCTGTCAATGGGGTTGTATAGTTGTTGGTGAAAGATAACACTCAATTTCTAGTCAATGTTCAAAGAATAGAGAATTAATTTTATATAATTAAAATTCTATTATCTACCATATCCTTCCTTTAATTTTGAACTTGAACATATGTTTAACTAAAGTCTATAAACTCATTTATTCTTGGGAGTAAACTCATCGTTTGTTTTGTTTGTTATTATATTTTCCATTTCCTTTTATAATTTTAATACTACAACTTGTCATCTATATTATAACCTAAACCTCCATTGTGAATATTCATGTGTCTTTTAATTCCCCTAAGAATAATTTCAAGTTCTTATGAAGGCCAAAGAGAAACTACTTTCTAGAATAATCCCCAAAAATATCCCAAGATCTAACATGTAGTTTTTCTATTTCATAAGTTTTTCATTATATATACTAAATATGGTCGATGATAATTTTGTAGGATTTGGAACTTTACAACTAGAGATACATTTCAAAGGTCCTGGGGACAAATCATTTGTCAAAATTGAATTGATCACAACTCTATATTTAGTGTAGTTCTATTTTCCATTCTACCCAATTCATATTTCCTCTTATTTAAGACTATATATGTGGGAATGGACCTTGTTGTTTTTTGTCGGAATGTGAATCAGTTTTCGTAAAAGTTTAATTAGTTGTTGAAGTATAGTGAGTTGAAAATCATATTTTTCTAATTTCTAAAACCTTCTTACACCATTAAAATTATCATGTCAATATTGTTTTCTTATTTATCACTATTTTATTTGATCTGGTTGGTAAAAATAATTATTTAGTGTTATAATAATTATAAGGTTAAATATTTTTAATTTGAAAATATTTTTAGATATGTGGCATGGTGATCTTTGAACTTTTATATAATCCATTCAATTTTTTTCAACTCCTTACCGTAAAACTTAATTTAAAATTAATTATTATCCAATATTAATATTCTGTATTAGGTATAATGTAGAGTTTTATGTATTTAGGAGAGGTTCGGTCTATGTGTATTAGTTTTTCTTCAATTCCGTATGCATTCAACACCCCCCCCAATTGTTTTTCAAATTCATCCAATTTTGTTAAATTAATAAAATTTCTGGTTATAAATAGATTTATTTGACTCTCTTGTTTAGGAAAATAAAAACTCTTTATGCCCTTACTAGGGGAAACTTTTAGGTTCATTTCAAGGTAATTCACTATGTTTGATGTTGGGATGATTGAGTTATTGTTGAGTGATATTTTCTATTACATTTATTGAAATACTATTTGAAAACAAGGATATGTAGTTTGATAGGTTATATTCTTGTGTAAATGGAAATATAACTTGAGTAAACTTGAGTATGTACTTGAACCTATCTACTTATCCATGGTAAAATGGAAGACTTTAGGGAGTTGGATAATATAGAGTAATATAAACCATTGGAATCTATAGTGAAATGAAAAATTAGGATCCCAATGTGTGTCTTCGAGGTATGGTCATTGAGTGAGTTAATATAAATGAAGAATATTTTAATATGTTCCTTGAATAACTATATACACAGATTCATTATTGGGAAATATTCAAATAAAGTGCCTTATTAAAAAATGATCACATTAAGGTGAGGGAAAAATTGAACCCATATAAAAAAGGAACAATTATATTATATGAATTTTTTTGACTTGTATCAATTATGTGGAATGTAAAACTTCAGTTTGAGGAACATAGGATGGAGTGAAGGTTTTTCCCTCTTATTATAGATTTAATTTAAACTTGAGTCTCTATGGTTTGTACTCATAGAACTAGACTATGAAATTATATAGATTAAGGGTAGTGTGATGGATTCTCATAGAAGGAGTGACATTCTTGGTAATTTATGTTTCAATGGTTTTCATTGACTCATGAATACAATGTTGAACCTAGGAAGTATGAGATTCAATTATTCAATGGAGTTTTTAAATTAATAAATTAAATATTTTTAATCACTTTGGATTACAATTGATTAAGTGTGGGTGAGTTTGATGTGACACTTGTTTATGTAGATTTTCCTCATCTAATTTGGGGGTTTGATTGTGTTTATAATGATAATGTGTAGTTTTATAGAATAATATGTAAAAAGTGATTTTATATTATTAATTTATTCTATTTTATATTTTCTTCATTGAAATAAGGTGTTTTGTAGTGAAATCATTTAGATAATTTGTTTTAAATTTTAGCTATCGTGGTGAAGATTCAACGAAGGGTCAAAGGGACCGTATGTTTTGAGGGATCCAACCCATAGGAAAAAGGGTCAAACATGCATCTTCCTAGTGGAAAATTGTTGGACCAAACAAACACCCATTCAAATAAACCATAAGAATAAATTTCAAATTTTGGTAATTTTTTTATGTGAATGTGTGTCAATCCAATCAACCGCACGACCAAGGGGATCAACTGTAATTGAAAATTTAGAACAACCACTAGTAAAATTTGAGAAATTAAAACTATTGTGCATTGATTAGAGTGATTATATAATGAACCAAAGTAGCTATGGTAGTAGTACCATTAATCCTAAGAACAAAAATTAAAGTGACCACGATCTAAAAAAGACAAGGGACATCGAACTTATGATAATTTCAATACACCACAAGTCAAAAAAATGAATCAATTATAGCCTTTATTTGTATATAGATCATCATGAGACATCAAAAAAAGGAAAATTATATATTGTATAAAAATAAGGGGGGATCATCTTTAACCCTACTCATAGTTAATATACCTAATTAAACATACCTCCATGCATGCCAAAAAATAACATCTTGAAATGGAAGCTTGAAATTATGCTAGTATAGAGTAAGATAACTAATAACAACATTTTCCATTGAATAATATTGTAAGATTCCAAATAAAAATATTTACAATGAAGGACCCACAAGTGATGAATGGGAGAAGAAGATACTCCCTTTATCGAAGTTGGAGTTTCTACTTGAAAATGACCATGAATTGAGAAGAACCCTAGGAAGTCTACGCCGACACTAAACCCAGTATCTAAATGAATCAATGTGGGTGAAACTGGTCTAAAGACCCAAAGCATGTGGAATTATTCATGGAAATTCATGTTATGATAGATCTCACTAGATAACGGAGAAATATATCTCCTCAAGGTTAACTTCTGATGGAACTACATCGAAACCCTTTTCTAAAACTTGATGTTGCACCTCCCATGATCACCAAAGACCATTTTTATGACAAACTAGCGCTATTTAATTATTCGATTGTATAGGGTGAAAAACCGAAACCTGATCTAAGTGGTATAACTTAAAAATGTACACTGATGAGTCCTAAGGTGGCTCTGACACATGAAACATCAAATTAAGCAGTGGGATGAGCTGATAAAGAGTTCGAGTTTCTAAAACCTTGAAAGTAGTCCTATTTTTAAAACCCAATAACCAAATCATTATACCATAAAATAAATTGATTCAACACATAGAATAAGCATAAATTCATGTGAAAATTTTGGATTAGAAAATAATTAATTCATTAAAAATCATTTAATAATCCATGTAGTATATTTCCAAAGAAATAATATGGGCTCTAATGTTTAGGATTTTGTAAAACATGTAGGGTTGTTTGATAAAATCTGCATTCCAATTAGGAATATGTATGAAAGGGAAAAGTATTATAATTTTATCTATATATGAAATAAGAAGAAGAATTAAAGGATTTGTGTGACTTCTAGGAAAAGTATACAATGACAGAGAAGAGCATACCCAAACTAACAACGTGCAACACCATTCCTAAGGGTTTGGAGGAAGTTATAATTTTCTCAATGAGGGATTTCAACTTTTTATTATTTCTTCATTTCCCCTATATTTTTTTATTTCTAATATACTATGACATTTATTCATGGTTATTAGATAAATTAAGATAGTGGATTAATATTGACACAGTAGAACCTTTTGAGTATATTTAAGTGTCACATTTGGATGGAAACTACCCTTTTCTCAAATTTTCAAGTAGATGACAAGATCCAAATTCCATATAATAGTGATTACTACATTAGTTTTTTTATTTTGTATATCTAATTTACATTTGGAAGTCCATATAAGAAGAGTAATGTTTATTAAATATTAAAAAATATAGATAAAAATGATGTTTTTTCTGATCTGATATTGGTTACATTGTTGAGTGGTTTAGTGGATTATAAATTTGGGAGACTAGAAGATCTATTCATCCGTTGGTTTTGTATTTGAGAACTGACCATCCTATTTTAAATTGACCTAGTAACACCTATGTGATAATGAAGATACACAAGGAATAAAAAAATATATAACTAAATAAGAAACTCTCAATCGAGTTTCTTAATTCTATCCCTATACTTTCCCCTAAGAGTTTGTATTTTCAGCACTCACACTTGTATTATTTACTATTTTCCTACTTCCTTCTTATTTTTAATCCACCAATTGAATCACTACACATAGATTGCATATTTTTAATATTTATTTTATCTTTTCCCACTTTTGTTATTTTTTTCTTGGTCACCCACAACTGATCTTTTCATCATCCCTTCTATGTGTTTTGACCCATGCTCACCAATATAATAATTTTATGTACAGTTTAAAAATATTTAATTTTCCTCAATCATATCGAGGACCTAGGATCCTAGAAACATTACAATTTATATGAATTTAATTTTAATAAACCAACTTCATTTTCAAATTTATCATATCAAAATTTGTTAGGATGATTTTTTGATAATTTTCTAAAAAATTTTATTTTTTAATGAATAATGAAAAACATTGATTTATATTGATTTTTTTCTCTTCATATATTTAAAAAGTAAAATTTTATTTTTCACTAGTTATAAAGGTTCATTGGATCCTCTCAATTAAATATAGCCCAATTATTCTATTTGGAATTAATTTTATTATTTAATTTTGAATAAAAACATTTCTATAATTAAAAATCAATTTTTTTGGAAGAACTATTTTTCATCGAGTTCTATGTTTTAATATTATATTAAATTTCAATACATATTTTAATTGAATTTTGAAAAATTGATTCCATTTTTGGAATCATGTTGTAAAATTTATTTCGAAATTTCCATTTTATTTTTGGACATTGTGAATTGTAACTATAATAAGTATTTATATCATCAATAAGGGTAAATCAGGTAATTATGATTACAAATAATTTGATAGGACTAAAAATAACACAAAAAATTTATTTAATTTAACAGTGTGGTTCTTTTTCATCCATAATCTACCAAAATTCTAATATATGGTCTTTTTCGATTTGACCGTGATTTTGACCTTTATAATATTTTTATAAATAAATGTCAAAAATTCCTTTCCTTTTATTTTATTAACTCCAAATTAATAAAATAAGTATAAATAGAGCCTTTTTAGTAATATATTATTATTTGAAAGATAAATTATTTTTTCAATATATAAATTTATTCCTAATTTTCTTTGTGATGAAATAATTTCGTTATATTCGTATGCAATAATAACACGATGCATGTGCAAGGAGTAGAAGAATTAATAAAATGATATGAAAAACTCTAAATATAATATTTTTTAGGGGTTTTAAAGTCTCAAATGAATTTTTAAGATAAATAAAACATAGTGTGGAAATTGTAATGGATTATATTTGAATTGTTTTACTATCATTTTATTTTCAATGTCAAATTAAATGAATAGTTTCAAAAATTACATTAATGGTATTTTATAATAAAAAAATTATTTTACTAAATTATTTAAAATTAATATAGGTATTATATTCTCCCAATATTTTATAATATGTTTTATAATATCATTAGTGGTCCGTTTTGGGTAGTTTTCTCTTTTATAGTATTTATCCAGACCTATGAAGAGTAAAAACATTTAATGTTCCGGTAATTGTTAAAAATGCTAAAAGGGAATCAAAACAATGATATATGGTTAAAAACACAATATAAACTTATCAAAATTTTATTTTAATTTATTATTTACACTTGTACTCATCCTATATTAAATTCATATTGATTTGGATACATTTCACTATGATAAATAAATTATATTTATTTAATATCTAATTTAATTCAAAAAATGTCCCCCCTTCACTTATTATAGGGACCCTCTTCTTATCATTTAATCACACATTTTGAGAACTCTATCTCATCCAATCCATGATCCAATACCATAATTGCATCCCTCTATATGTCCTATAATCCTCAATTGCTTCATAAAACCAACCAAGGTTGGATTTTGGTGTAATCCTTAATAGGTTGTCTGAAAAACTAGTATAGTTCATAAAAGGTGCCTTTGTTTTATTTATTCTTCCATATCCTTAAAATATTTATCAAAAATGATGAAACAATAACAATATTATCTTTTTAATTCAAAGATCTTATTATTTTAATGGAATAACCTATATTTATATCATCTTTCATCAAATGAGAAATGAAATTGTCACGTGTTTGTAGATTGGACTACCTCCTCATAACCCGATGTAATTAATTTTACATCACAAAAACTCATGACTAGTTATAATGATGGATTTAATTTATACATAGAATATTTATTATATAATTAATATTATTGAAATATAATATATAATCTATTTTCATTCATTTCTATTCATTGAAAAATGATAATGTCATTCGTACAAATGTGTAGATTACCACCACCATTGAGCAATGAGATTCATATTTCATCACATGGTAGGTATATATATGTGTATGTTGAGAAATAATATGGTATTTTGATTTAATTTTCAGTTTGTAATGATAATTCAATACTAAATTTATTTCAATCATGATCCTTGAAAAACTGAAGCATTACTCATGCATATATATGGCATATCATCCCCATAATTGTAACATAGTACATTTTTTCGAACCATATTTAATTTTTCGTTTTCAATGTTTAATTTATGTATAAAAATTAATATTAGGTCATTATTTTTATTCTATATATGATTAAATAAAGACAGTGTTGATCATAGTCACCCAACCAAATTAATTTTGGACACATAAGTCGAATAAAATCTATATTTCGTCTATGAACTTAATTAATTAAGTCATTGAATGAAACATGGCGTTAAATATAAGTTGAATGATAATCATAAAAAAAATTCATAGGAAAAATAATAATTAACATACTTTTATTATTCATAAAATTAAATAATTTGAATGATGATTCAGATTCGAGGTAAGAGATACATTACTTTAAAAACATCAATTTAAATGTTTTGAAGATTTATTTTTTAAATATTTTTATTCCATATCCATATTCATAAAATTGTGTTATGAATATATTTTATGATAATAATAAAATTGTAAAGGATATTTTATTCTTCCCATTGAGTTTCTTTAAAAGGTTTTGAGGGGGAATCTTTTTACTCATTTTAAATGGTATGTTTTGACAAATATTCCCAAGTAATGTTCTATTTTAATACATAAAAAATAAATGGATATTCCAATCTCCATAAAAATTGATTTATGTTTGGATTCCATTATAATATTTAATGTTTTTTTAAAAGAAAAACCATCCCTCCATTTTTTCTAGGTGATTTGAAAATGGGTTTTTAAATGGATATTTTTATATATAGAAATGTTTTCATATAGGTTCCAATAGTATTTTTAGTATTGTACCCACAAAAATGAAAGATTTATTATTTTATTATAGTTTAAGAATATTGGATCATATTTATAATTATGGGTGGTTCCATTATAAACAAAGGATAGTAACTTCCGTTATAAACCAAGGACAATAGAGCCTGTTATAATCTTCAATGCATTAGGTAAGGGATGGAGTTAACAAGTTCATATTCTCCTAAGAGGTTTTGGAATTTATTGTGGGGATTATTAAATTTCTAAGAGTGTCTATAATTGTGATATTAGAATAATATCCCAAGCTAAATGGATTAATTATCTTTGAATTCTATAGATTTTTAAGGAAATCTTATGGTTTCACAAAGTATCGAATTGAGATTATATTTAAAGAAACGTATTTGTTACTTCATAAGGGTGAAAGTTATGAATTTATTAAAAAAAATTATAAAGTTTCATGATATAAATGGAAAATTATGATTTTTATTTTCTCCTTTAATATTTCTTATGAATTTCTTATGAAAACATTTCGGTAGAGATGATGATTTCTTGGGTAAGAAAATGATTATTTTGATCTCAAATTTTATTTTATAAATGGAAATTTTTATAAGTATTCATGATATAATGGGTTTAATTTTATCTTTTTATAATTACCTTATTAAGAAATTTATTATCATTCCATATTTTAAAATATTTTTCATAAGGTTTTAAGGATAATTAGGTATAATGATGAGGGTAAGATAAAAATTATGATGATAATTCACCAAATAAAAACATATTATATGTTAAATGTTTTTTCTTGTTAGAAAAATGGATATTGTATCAATGTATCCACTCTATTATGTATCATTTAATTATTCTAGACTGATAACCTAATTCTCAAAAACTCTAAAATTAACAGATCTTAATGAATGTTTTAAAATAAATTATTTTTTGAAGATGAAATTTATAGTTTTTTAATCTTGAGTACTTATAATAATAAATTTGTAAAAGGTTATTATTAATTTAAATAATAAAATTATATTTATTATTAAAGAAGATAAAGATTTTCCATAAAAAGTCACACTCAATGTAATGGAAACTTTACCTTAAAACCTTGTTTTAAATTTTTTACCGATTTAATTTCTAAATATTTTTCCTCCATGTGCATATTCCTAAAATAATTTAATGGATATATTTATATTAGCATAAATAAATAATAAATTTAATTTTATATCATATTTAACTTTATTAAAATGTTTTTTAAAAGTAATCTAATTACATATTTTATATGAGATATTTTGACTTTATTTACAAAATCTAAAAGAAATGTACTATTTTAAATTATATAAAAAAGAAAAAATTTTCCTCCACTACAACCATTATTTTATTTGTAGATTCCTTCATAATTTTCAATGTTTTTATTAAAGGAAAACCATCCATCCCTCAGTTATGGTTATTTAAGTTTATAAAATTCTATTTAAACAGAAATGGGTAACTCAATATCTGAAAAAGTTTTTCTTATAGGTTCTAAATTATATTTTCAGGAGTTTGATGAGGGAAATGAAATATTTTGTGTTTTTCTTGTATGTATTCATCATTTTACACTGTTTTCAATGATAGGTAATTCTGATTGAAATCCCTAATGCATTTGGTAATGATTATGTTCTCTAGATAATTACACTATAAATAAGTGAGTAAGATATTCCATTTATAAGGGATATGGTATGGGTTATTGTAAGGGTTATATAATGATGATATCCCAAAGAACCTACAATAAATTTCTATAATTGAAAATAACTTTTCATTGAAATATTTTGATTTCATAATGTAATCTAATTATATTTAATTTAAATGAATGATTGTGACCTATAATGGTAAAAGGTTATGATTTTATGAAAAACATTCATAGGATCTCATCTTTTTTCTAAAAACCCTCATTATTGTGATTTCTCCCTTATTTTTATTTATAGTTTTATATGAAAAACATTGGAAAATAAATATGATTCCATGTGTAAGAAATTTATTATTTGATCTCAAGGTTTATTATTTTAAAGGAAAACTCTTTTCTATGATCTCAAGGTTTTCAAATTCATTGAAGGGTTTATTTTCACTATTGTATATATCTTTTGTTGATATTTTTTGTGTCATCCCACATTTTCAAATGTTTTTAGTGTTTAAGGTTGATTGGGAACAATTATTAAATCAAGGTGAAAATCTTTATGATTTTCAAGAAATAAAAACATGATTAATTTTGAAAGTACAGTATTGTGAAAAAAATAGATACTAAGTGGTTGTGTCTACTTTTTAATGTATGGGTTTATTATGTAAGATTTATATCTAGTTCCCTATAACTCAAAATTGTAATGATCCATGAAATTTAATAAAATTAATTTTTGATTTAAAACTAAATATTATTTAATGTTTTTAGTTTATGTCCTTATAATAGAAATATATTTTTATGGTCTTTAGTTGATGCAGAAATATACTAATAGCCATCCTAGGTGAGGAAAACAATATGTGCCTCGTTCTCAATTATTGGTATTTAAATACACTAGTTGTAATTTCATACTCAAGAAAGAATATAATATTTACCATATGTTATTAAAAAATAATTCTTTCAATATAATCCTCTCGTAGTGGGAATATATTTATTTCGTAAGTGGAAATTAGTATATGTCAGTGATGTACTGTAGGGTTTAAGGGATATGTACCAGATATGGACAGATGGTTGGGATATGATGATGAAATCTAATGGGAACATGGATATATACATGATCCTTATCTTTATTCCTTATCAAAATATACTAACAATCTTATTGAATTAAATCGAGAATATGATCTAACTCTCAAGTAGAAAATGATTTATGCTGATGATATTATCTGTTGGTGGGAAAAGTAATAATGTTTTTCCCAATGTTGGATAATGGGATATGAAAAAAAATTCTACTAATTCTACTACTTGGATATACAAACAATTATATAAGACTACATAAGGGATATAATCCAACCATTCAATTTTCACTAAGATAAGTTGATGGGATACTATACTTGGAATTGGGATATGATCCCACTTTGGGTCACCATTTTCTATTAGGATATGATGGATGGATTTATATAAGGGAGACTGAATGTGGAATTTTTCAATGGCTACCACCAAGATGTGATGGTTGGATTTAAATTAGGGAGAAATAATATAGAAATTATCCCCAGTTACCACCAATATATGATGGTGGGCTTCATTGAATGGGGTAGGGATATGGGACAACCCATTGGTAACTAATGGGATATTCCATCTTGTTTCTCCTCTATATTTTCATATATTATGTAATAGTTACATGGTGGGAAAATTAATATATTTCATTTACATAACTTTCATGGCCTTTCATACAAAACAAGACCTCTATAGAGCTCCTTGGTTTGAATCACCTAGACTGAGGCCTTCTGTGTGGCCAACTCAGTGTGATCCTAAGTTCTTAGAAATGTATAGAACTGGAAGTGGCGATGATTATAAGGATCTCACTTATCAATATCTTTAGTGAAAATTTCATATTTCATCCCCATACTTATTTATCCTATTAAGATTATGAGGCTAAAATTACTATATTCTAATAATAGGATAAAAAAATTGATGTGGCGATGGTTAACAATTCCTTTTCCATGACCCTATGTTGATAAGATGATCCATTATTTTATTATTTATTGGAGGACATTTTGAGCTTCCTCCATGTTTATGATTGTATGATTGAGGTTGTACTAACTCACTAGCATGATCATGGAATGTATTTAAGGAAACTGTGTATGTGATAGTGTCTTATCCATTTTTGAAGTCATAAAATTCATCATGGATGAGACATATGTTTGGTGGTTTATATGATGAGTAGTTTGAGAGACACCAAAATGGATATTGATCTATCTTGGTAAATTATCATGATAACATTCTCATGATGATTCCATGGTTTGGATTTAAGGGGGAACTTTTATGAGGTCCAACAAAAACACCACAAACCAGAATTATATTATCGATGAAAAATAGGAAAAGGTGCATGGTTTATTTCTATTTACCATAGGAAATTATACATGTTAGGTTAACTATTTTATTTATAAAAAAAATTTCAATACTGATCATTTATTTTTTGTTTCATGATCCTAGTTTCAAATGGAATATAATTATTGGATATAAAAATGACACTTTAGAAAGAAATTTAATTGTGAAAACAAGAGGCCGATATTATCTACAGATTTTGAGGGTAAATTATTTCATAATCCAATAGTCTCTTAAAAATTTAAAACATGTTAATGAATCCTTATTAGTTTATTTTGTAGACCTAATGGTTACCCCTATAAAAATATATTTATTTTTGCATGAAATAATTAGAATATATCTATATGTGTCAAATCTCTCTATTCCACCTTTAATAGATTCTTAATTAGCATATGTTTTAATACCGCACAGTTATTCCTGTGGAATTTATCTTCATCTAAGGACATATAAAGCATTTTGGGGATGATATTTAGGAAATTAAATTATATTCCTAAAGATCCATTGTGATGTTTTTTGTTTTTAACAATGTTTTTATTTGCTGACAACTACACTTTTGTTAAAGAATGGTTTTCCTTTAAAATCGAACCCAGTACATCTAAATGAGTTTTGAAAGAAAGCTGAATATAGAATTCAATCACAAAGGGGGATAAATGTTTTCTTTACTTTGAGAAATTTTCCTCCCAAACATAGGTTTCTATACACAGGTTTTCATATTGAGTGGTACTGGATGCAGAAGGTCTAAGGAACATGAAATTTGGAAGTTATGTAAATATGTTGATCAGACACATCCTTAGTCTCAAATCCATTAGTATAAAGTTCAAGATCCTCCAGATACAGTGTTTTTTATAAATTCAAATGTTGCTGATTGAAGAATTCATAATTATTCTAAAGTGGTTGGTTAAAGAAAGAAAAGTTATTTGTTAGAATATTCTCAATCATTATAAACTAAGTCAAAGGATTACTTTCCAATATGTTAGTTCTCAAAAATCCCAAAAAATATAATTTTAAAATATTTTGAAGAAATGTAAGAATATTGATGATTGTATTAGTTCTAAAAATAATGAAAAAGTTTTCATTCCAAATATAAGTACTAGAGAATGATTTTTTAGAAGTCTAAATAAGTTATAGCAGTTGAGGTTTGATGTTTTCCAAAGTTATAGAGTGGAGTTTCCATCGTAATGAGAATTCCATGGTAATGATAATTCAATTATAATTATAATTCCCTTATTATGAGGACACATTTGGAATAAAGTTGAGTAACTTCCATCAGTATAACATTGATATGGAATGTTAATCGGACTGACTTGGAGAAGGAAAGTTAATTGGACTAAATCTATAAAGAGATATGAATTAGACAGACTCTATGAAGTAATTTCAATTTGAATAACTCTAATAAGTAATTTCATATAGAATATCATTGATGAGGATATTGATATCATAATGAGGAGATAAATAATGTGATTTCATATTGAGAATAGGTATATAGTAAAATCTTAATGATTAGAGGAGGATAGGTCTTCATAATGAGCTATGGAAGTTCCATCATACTAAAGAAAAGTTACGAAGTTTGAGATGCCTTAAATTGGAAATGAATCAAGAATATCCCAAAAGGTTTGTAAATAGTTTAAGTGTAAAAAAATGAAATTAAAATATGTGTATATCTCAGAGTTTTTAAATTTTCGATAGTGGGGAATGTTTTCAATTTTACCACATTTTTCATTCTGAGATTCTTATAAATATGTTCTCATAATATTAAAACTTTGGAAACTTTTCTTGAGAGTGGAAAAGGTGGAGTATTGAGAAATTTGAGTAATAGTTATTTCCCAACTGAGATCGCATTATAAATCCATAATTCTATTATTTTCTTATCGAATTAATAAATATCATATTCACTTATTCAGACAAAGGAATACTTGATTGGGGAAGATCCAACTAAGCTTTTGAGAAGAGTTTGATAAGTTTCTATTCTAAAAGGGGCCATCTTATTGAGTCGATAAGACTGATTCAATGAAATTTTGTTAATTGGACCAAATTCATTCATACTCAGGTTCATCAGACTTAGGAACTTGTGTATAATATATTTAACAAAGTATGTATAATTTAGTATTGGATCAATTTTTTATAAGAAAACACTGCAAACTGACAAGATTTAGTATATTCATTCCTATTAGGAGGTATAATGAGTCTAATGGGATTTGAAACAATTTGTATTCCCTTCTTTACTATATTCAATTTTCATAGACCCATTTGAGTGATTATATAAGGGATGTGGGTTTGGAAACTGAGGCCAAACTTGTAAATCCCATGTTAATTACTCGCTTCCTACTTTTTCATGCTTGAGTAATTACTAAAATATGATAAGGATATGGACAGTTATAGTTTGTTGTGGTTAAGTACGTAAAAGTATTAAAACATATAAAATGTTAACAAATGATTCAAACCCCATTCTCAGTTTTCATTAAATCCTCTCTAACATGAATTGGTATGAAATACAAGGCTCCCTTATTGAGTCCTCATCATGGATAATATCAATTTTTTCAATAGAAGATGAGTTTCTATATTTATTGGTATAAATTATTATGGTTGAAAAAATAGGATGATTCATTATCTCTAATATCTTGGCCTATATGTTTTTGATATTGCAATAATTGGTTTTACACTTATTTAGAAAAATTCCACTATAAGGATTTCTGAAAAAAGAAATATTTAATCAGATAGAAAGGATATAAATGTTATCCTTATGTCCCTTTCAAAAAATATTTATATGAAGGGGCTGTTTCTAAAAAATTAAAAGATTATATGGGACAAGATACAATGTATTTTGAAGGGAATACTAATGTGAAGGAAGAAAATCCACACTTATGGTGTAATATGTTTCGTGAAATAAGAATGAGAGATAAATAAACTATTAATGACTTCTTCACCAGGGTAAATGTAATTGTTTTTAACATCAAAATATTTTGAGAATTTTTAGAAGATTAAACAATCATGAAGAAAACTATGAGAAAATTTATGGATATGTTTGATTCTAAATTTATTTCTTTAGAAGATAATGATGATTTATCTCTTTATGAGTTGCATAACTTTTTTTTCTTATGAAATGAGAAAAACATGGATGTTCAAAAAGAATATGAATTATTTAATAGCTTATGAAGGCATGATAAAATTAAAAATACAAGATACTAAAGATTTTGATCTATTTAAATTTGGAGATAAATAGGATGATGAGTTGAATGACAAACTCATGTCTCTTATATCTAGTAACTTTAGAAGAGGAAGAATAAATTCTAGAGGTAAACTTCCTCTAAAATGTTTTGAGTGAGGTCGAATCAGACACTTTTCTATGAATTTATCCTAAATAAATTTGGTGAATATTGAGATTATTCTGACAGAACCCTCAATGGAATAATTGGAATAAAAATGTTAAAGAATAAAATTCATCCAATAAGTATAAGAATAATTTTACTGGGAATTAGAGAAGTATATTGAGTAAAGAAGATGAATCCAAAAAAACCAAAAACAAATCTTTAGATGATGAATGTAGAAAAAATGTTTTAATATTCATTGAAAAATTTGGGAAAAAATAATACACCTCAAATAGAGAAGAAGTAGGTGAAGAGTCATATAGATAGTATTATCTTAGAATAGAATATCTTGCATGTCATGAGAAAAGAAAATATCTCAAGACGGAAATAAAAATGAAAAATATCGACAATGAATAAGATATTGATGTTGAAAAATATGATTTCAAGCATGAATAAGAATAAATCCATGAGATCTTAAGTTGAAAACTAATTATTTTTGAAAAGGGAAATATAGTTGAAGATATCTATAAGAGGATGGAAAATAAGGAAGAATAAGTTTAAATGTTTCCATAAAAACACATCGAGTCCAATCTTTCCTTGAGTAAGATGAATAAAAAATTCAATAAGGATTTAAAAGTAAGAGTTAATACTTCTAAAACAATAAAGAGAGATTAAATCAAGAATAATTTCAAATATTCACCCATGAAAAATAATGTTTCATATTATTTTTTTGACATAACATATTATAGAAAATGTTTTTTTGGAAATCATGGCTGGAAAAGGGTGTGAGAAATCTATTTCATCAACAAAAGATGAAACTCGGTTAGGATGAAAGATGGTCAACGTCCATACATTGTTTGATTAGGAATAAGTTATCTACCATAATAATGTTTCCATAAAGAAATATCTTACTTAAATAGAAAATAAATATGTGATTTTTTTATTGGTGTTGTGGAATATATAGACTCATGGCATATAAATGTTGAAAAATTACCCCTACATACAAGAAATATTGAGTAGATATAAAGAAATAGTGTAAGTAGAATGATAAACTTTAATAACATACAGAATGTTGAAAATGTTAACTTAAAATATGTAGAAAACATTCCAACAAAAAAATAAATTTGAATTTCTAGAACTAGTTTGTGGGGGATCTGATCAGGTTTTTCATCTTGCTAAATCATCTATAAAACATCTTCCATAATAGGTTTATTATAGGAGAAAAGTAAAGGAAGTTGGGAAGAATAAATTTAAATAAAGGGCTGTTGTTTTTGAGACTTCATGTAGTAAGTAAAAGGAAGAAACCACAGATACATGGTAGTAGATATCATTCATATATGAAAGGGAATATAAAAATATTTGAATATGATAAAATTCATGATAGAGGAGTAATTACCATTTGTAATGATAGTTCATTATAAATAAGAGTTATTAGACAAACTTAGATGGATGAAGAAATGCTTAAATATAAGGAATTTTTATTTATTAATAGGATAAATCATAACATACATAGTGTAAGTAAAATTTATAATGATTAAAAAAATTAATCTACATAAAAAATTCCTATGTTATTCAAAGTGTGATAGATGGAAAAGTTATTAAAAAATGAGAAAGGCCCCGTGGGAATATTTTATAAATATAATAATTTAACAAATCCTTTTACGTAAGTGATGAAGATGAAAATATGTTATGGCATCGAAGACTTGTCCACCTTGGGTAGAAAAACATGAAAAAAATTTCTATAGTTTCTTTTGTTTTATAAATTCCTAAATTCAAAAGAAGATAAAATGATATGTGCATAACTTTTCAAAAAGGTAAGACAACTAGTAAAATGCATAAGAGAGTTGATACTAAATATACCATACCTCTTATACTTATTTATTCTAACTTATGTGGGCTGATGAGACATTAATCAACTAAGGGGGGTTTTAATTTATCACTATTATTGAAGATTTAACTCATATAACAAACATCATGTTTATGATACACAAGTTAGAGTATGTGTAAATGATCCAGATTTTCCAAAAAGTAGTTGAGAAAGAAATAAGGGTTTATATAAAAATGTTGAGAATATTTAACAGTACCGAATTCAAAAATAACACTTTGGAAACTTATATGAGAAATAATGGTATCAAACATTAGTATAGTGCCTGCTATACTCCACAAAAAAATGGGGTAACACAAAGAAAGAATAGAAGTTTTGTGCATATGGGATGAAGTATGTTAGAAGAATGAAAACATTCAATGTTTTGTTGGAAAGAATCTGTTAATACTGTTGTACATGTTCAAAAAAGATTATTATTGAGAGATGAAGCCAACATTACTTAATATGAAACATTTTATAACAAAAAACCTTCATTGAAGTAATTCAACATTTATGGAATTCCATGTTTACTTAAAATAAAAAATTAGGATCAAAGCCTTTTTAATGAGAAAGACGAGGAAGGAACATTTATTGGTTAATCACCCAATAAAAGAATATAATTTTTTTTTAAAAAAATACTTTAAAATGTTGGTATAATAATTTGATGTGAATGTAATTGAAAATAAAAATTCCTTCATAATAGTTGCATATAATGCTGATGATGATAAACTAGAGTTTTCTAATGATAATGAATGTAAGTCAAAATGTACTTACCAATATTAAGGGTAATATTTTGATGAGGTAAGAATAGTTGGAAGGTAAACTTTGAGATTTCATAAATTTCAGAAACATTTTGTATAATGGCCCATACTTAAAATACATTGTTATTACTTCAGAATTGAAACACACTTTTTACAACATATAACAAAACCAGGAACGGGCCGTATAAGGTATAGTGTCTTTAGAAACTGGGAAACATAAACAACTGGTTCATAAAGCGTCTACACTATCCCATATTTATTTCATAATATCTATAGTCCCCATTGGCATAACTTACTTAATAACCTTTTTCCTGACCTGGGGAAAGAAAACATACAAAAGGGTGAGCTCAAATGCTCAGTAAGGGTAAACAAAAGAAATATCAATCACATCATATACATAAGAACATAACTTTTGGAAATCTTAACCTGCAAAAGAAATCATAATCTCATAACATGGTATAAATCATAGTAGTGAAATGTAATCCCAATAATCATAACTTAAAACATGAAACGTTGTGTCATAATCACATAATCATAGAGAATCATTTATTATTAGTCAAGGCTCATTTCCAAGACTATCATAGTGGAAAAAGTCCATTTCTGAACCGGGTTCACTCCTCGTTTCAGTCCTGTTTCACTGAACCGGTTTAACCTGCCGTTCCAGCCATGTCTATCTCATGAGATATAAAATCTTAACCCAGTGCATTGGAGGGAGATATAGGTCCCACCTATCTCATAATGATACCATTCTTATGTGTGCCACAAAATCAGAAACCATACATCATAGCATAACCCATGTAATAAAAATGGGAATCTTAAACATCGTGACATCATAAAACAATTCATATAAGATAAATGAATTCATAAAAATATTTCCATCACAACATAATCAAATCCATGTAATAATAGGTATAAAACATAACCCTATATTATCTTAGATGGAAAATAATTTTGATAAAACACTTAAACTCCATTCTTGAGGAAAATATCTTTTCTACTTTGAAAACACTTTTCCTTTCTTAACATGTCATACAATTATAAACTAAAATAAGTTGATTAAAAATAAACTTAAAATTTTTTAATGGAATCTTCTTGGAAATAATGTTTTAAAAATCCATTCATGCCGTATAAGTTAAAAAAAACATTTTTCTCGTACTTTTGTCGGAAAAGTTGAAAAGTACCTCGTACGAAAAATGACAAAAGATTCCTTTCATATATTTTACTGAAAACTCACCGAAGAGTAAAATTGGATATAAAATACTGTAGAATGATATAAATATTACATATTCAGAAAACATGGATGTGGATGATAAAATACACCCCAGTAAATACAAAAGTATAATCAATCTCAGATAAAAATGAGATGGTGATATTTTCCCTTACCTTAGGTCCGATTTGCTTCGTAAGTGTCTGAAACTCCTATATAATGATTTAAATAATGTTATTGACTTATTCCAGAATCGTAAATATTTTTATGATATCATATATGCTCATATTATTAGATTCTTATTAGTAATATTTAATTACTACTTGTTGATTCGGGTGTTTATTACTTTTTGTTCTTATGATTGTTTTGTCGAATAAATTCTTATACTTATTTTTAGGTTATAGATACATAATTCCCAGAATGGTATTAGTGTAATATATATCATATTTATTCACTCAATTCATTTATATAATCATTATGCAATGAAGATCATGTAGAACGAGTCGCATCACATCGTGGAGACGATATTCCGTACGTATGCATGAGGGATGATATCGTTCCCATGATCGTGGAATTGTATTGGAGTGTATGTATACTATTTCAGAATCAATATCAATTTATAATATTCATATATATTCATTATTTTCACCATTATACCCATTCAAGTAAGGTGGTGGTGGAAAATAGATTACACCACGGCGTGGAGACGGTATTCCGTACGTACGCACACGCGATGATTTTGTTTTCCGTAGGATGGATAGATGGTGAAATAGGGTTGTTTCATACTTATAATAACATATCAGTATATTAGTGATAATGATGTTATTACTTCATAATGAAACAACTAAAGAATAATAAGTGGAAGAGAAATAAAGTTGAAAGAATTGGTAATCACACATTACCTCTTCTTTGAAGCGCCTCTTTGAGAACTCCTTTTAGGGCACTAAAATTGCTCATTTAAGAAGACCAGGACCTATAGGATGTCTCTATGGAAGTGGAGAGGAGAAATTGACAGGTTTTGGCCGAGCTTGAAGGCTCAAAGTGGTGTGAGGAAGAGGGGGGGAGGTTCCCTTTTATAAGGGAGGAGAGGGGCACCTTTGGAATAACTAAAACTATTATTTTATTATAAAGTCAAATTCGGTTTTAAATAGATCCAAATTTATTTATTTAGATTCTAAGGTGGGGATCGGTCGAATTCCTCTCATCCAATAGAATTCATACAAGTTTAGGTTCCTATTTTAACCTTATCAGTTTGACTTAACATTAAGTAAAATAATTTTACTTTTACCGTGTCTTCTTGTGTTCTTATGCTATAAGGGTAATAAACTTACTATAAGCAGCCAAACGATCCACAAGTTGTTTATTATTAATATATATAACCTTATCTAAGTCATTTGGCCTAACGTTATATTTTTAGGAATAAAATAACAATTAATAATATAATATTTGTTCTAAAAACTATTTTATGTCAATTTTGACACTATTTAGTAATTGATTTTTGTGAAAATATTAGCAGAATGATTAGTTCAAAAAAAGTTAATTACATCAATAATAACATGTCATATTAACCAATAAAATTAGTTTAATTCATAAAAAGTCTCAAATTATATTTATTTGGGTATTTATAACATAAATTATGTCAATATTTTATTAATAAGATAATTACTGCATAATCTTTGTGTCATAAATAAATTAACTTATTTAAAGTCTAAAAATTACAAATAAAATATAATTATATAGGAAATCGTTTTATCTTTGTAATGAATAATTATAGTCAAATTTATTGTTTGTATAGACCTATATGAAAAATGATATACTTATTAACAGTGGTAAATAAAAGTAAAAAGTTACTATTCGCTAAAAATTATTTTCATCTCATTGAACCACATTTTACTTACAGACATCAACCATGTCTCTCGGTTTTTGAGATTCCACTCACAGAAGTGGTAAAATTATGTTTTATGAAAAATTCAGTTTTTTAACTACCACTTAGTGGTTTCACTATTCATCAAAAATTGATAGTTTTCAGAAAAATACCAAAATTTCACCCTAGGATAATTTCGATATTACGAATCCAAAAATGAAGCCAATTTTGGAAAATAAAATTTATAAAATTCCAAAAAGTGGTTATTACTATTCATACCAGCTAGTTTTAATAATATTTTAATATCATATTGTTGTTTAGAGAAACTCAGTATTGCGTACGACGCAAGCTATTGAGGAAGTTCGTGATTGCGTCTAAAGCAAGACAAGAAAGTGGTGTGTGTAGTGAAAGATTTATTTGATGATTTATATGACATAAAAAAAATATTTCTCATAAAAGTCTAGGGTGTTACATTCTACCCCACTTTAAATGAATTTCACCCTCGAAATTCGTCACTTTGTAACAAACAGATGAAGATACCTCTCCCTCATCATATCCTCAAGCTCCCATGTAGATTCTTCTAATTGGTGGTTCCTCCATAAAACTTTCACCAAGCGAGTGGTCTTGTTTCATAGGACATTTTCACTACGATCCAGAATCTCTATCGTCGGTTCTTCATAAGAAAGATCTTGCTCCAGCGGTACAACTTCTGAGCTGAGTACATGTGAAGGATCAGGTATGTACTTTCTCAGGAGAGATACATGGAACACATCGTGCACTTGAGAGAGATTCGATGGAAGCGGCAATCGGTAAGACACCTTCCCAACACGATCCAGAATTTCGAAAGGACTGATATACCTAGGGATCAACTTTCCCTTCTTTCCAAATCTCATTACTCTCTTCCATGGAGATATTTGTAAGAACACTTTATCACCCACTTCAAACTCTAAGTCATTTCTTCGGTTGTCGGTATAACTTTTCTATCGACTCTGAGCTGATCTTATGTGTTGTTGAATAGATCTGACCTTTTCTTCCATCTCATCAACAAGATCAGGTCCTAATAGCTTTCTATCCCCAACTTCATCCCACCAGTTGGAGTCCTACATTTCTTTCCATAGAGAGCTTCATAAGGAGCCATCTGAATACTGGAGTGAAATCTATTATTATAAGAAAATTCCACCAAAGGTAGGTGTTGATCCCAACCACATTTGAAATCTATAGAGCAAGCTCTCAAAATATCTTCTATAGTTTGAATTATTCTCTTAGACTGACAGTCTGTTTGAGGATGATAAGACGTGCTGAAACTCAACTCTGTATCCATAGTATACTGAAGACTTTTCCAGAACTTTGAGGTAAACCTCAGATCCCGATCAGATATAATAGAAAGTGGTACTCCATGCAATTTTACCACTTCCTTTACATATATCCTAGCAAATTGATCCAGAGATAAATCATCTCTAATATCAATGAAGTGTGCAGACTTGGTAAGACAATCAAATATGACCCAGATATCATTATTGCCTTTGGATGTTTTAGGAAGTCCGGTGACAAAGTCCATAGTGATGTTTTCCCATTTCCATTCGAGTTTGGGTAATGGTTGTAACATCCCCTTAGACTTCTATCTCTCAACTATAACTTGCTGACAAACCAAGCATCGAGAGACATATTCAGCAACATCTCTTTTCATGCCATCCCACTAGAAGTACTCTTTCAGGTCCCTATACATCTTCGTGCATCTAGGATGAATAGAGAATGAAGAATTATGAGCCTCATCCAGTAGCTTATTCTTTAATTCGGGGATGTGAGGAACACAAACCCAATTCCAGAACATTATTATCCCATCACAATCAAGGTTGAATTTAGGAACATTTCTCACCTTCTTTTGTAACTTGACATGTTCTTTATGTGCCTCTTTAATCTTCACATGTATAGATGGTTGAACATTCATTTGAGAAAGATATGATTTCCCCCCTTCCATTATAATTCCAACATCCATCCTTTGTAAATCCCTAAATATTGGATCTTTTGTGATCCTCATCATTGATAAACTGGCATGGTCTTGTTGACTTAATGCATCTGCCACCTTGTTTGCTTTCCCAGGGTGGTAATGGATAGAGCAGTCGTAATCCTTAATCAGATCCAACCATCTTCTTTGGCGCATATTCAGCTCCTTTTGTGTGAAAATATACTTTAAACTTTTATGATCAGTATAAATGTCACACCTTTCTCCATAAAGATAATTCCTCCAAATCTTTAATGAAATGATTACCGCAGCTAACTCCAAATCATGGGTTGGGTAATTTTTCTCATGTATTTTAAACTGTCATGAGGCATAAGATATCACCATATCATTTTTCATAATAACACACCCCAATCCCTTCTTGGATACATCACTGTATATCACAAACCTTTCTCTACTACAAGGTAGTGTGATCACAGGTGCACTGGATAACCTTCTTTTCAACTCCTTGAAATTCTCTTCACATTCCTCCGTCCAGATAAACATAACTCTTTTCCAAGTCAATTTGGTGAGTGTATTAGATAATCGTAAAAAAATCATTCACAAAACGTCGATAATATCCAGCTAATCCAAGAAAACATCGGATCTTAGTTACTGTTGTTGGTCTCGACCATCTTTCGATAACCTCTGTTTTTGCTGGATCCATAGATATCCCTTCTTTTGAGATTATGTGACCCAAAAATGAAACTTTTTTAGGCCAAAATTCACACTTGGTAAATTTGGCATAAAGCTTCTCCTTTCTCAGGGTCTTCAATATAATTCTCAAGTGATCTTCATGTTCTTACTTTCTGTTTCAATAGACAAGAATATCATCTATAAAGACTACAAAAAACTGATCAAGATAGTCTCTAAAGACTCTATTCATCAGATCCATGAAAATAGCATGGGCATTAGTAAGACCAAATTGCATCACTATAAATTCATAGTGTCCATACCTTTTACAGAAAGATGTCTTTGGTATATCCTCCCTTTTTACCCTTAATTGATGATACCCTAAATGAAGATCAATCTTGTAAAAGTATTGAGCTCCGCATAGTTGGTCAAATAAATCATCAATTTGTGGGAGATGATATTTGTTCTTGATAGTGATCTTGTTAAGTTCTCGATAATCAATGCAGAGTCTCATTGGTCCATCTTTCTTCTTAACAAACAGAATAGGTGCTCCCCAAGGTGACGCACTAGGGCATATGAACCCCTTATCAAGATTCTCTTGATGTTTCTTCTTCAATTCATGAAACTCAATTGGGGTCCTTGTATAAGATGTCTTTGAAATAGGAAAAGAACTCGGTACGAGTTCTATTGAAAACTCAACTTCACGATTTGGTGGAAGACTCAGTAATTCCTCTGGAAAGACATCGTCAAACTCTTGTACAATGGGCATATTCTTAATCGTGAGTTTCTCACCAACCATTTGAGATAAATAAACTTCATTTAGTGGAATCAAGACCCATAAGGTGGAAGAAATTTCCACTGGAAGGTTATGTTCATCCTTGCATTGATAGAAGATCATAGATTGATCTGGAATATGAAATGTGACTTCCCTTCTTTGAAAATTGATACGAGCTCCATATAAAGAAAGCCAATCCATGCCAAGAATCACATCAAATTCCACTGTATAAAGGATAACAAGATTTACAGGAAGCACTTTCCCACAAACTTCGATCTGAGAATAATTATAAACTTTTGATGTGACTGTTGTGCCATTAGGGGTTGTCACAACTAACTCAACATCTAATTGTTGAGGTAATACAGTGATATCCTTAGAAAATTCTTCAGAAATAAAAGATTGGGTGGATCCAGAATCAAATAAAACATTTTCTACTTTAGAGTGGATGGTAAGTGTACCTTTCACCACATCATTATCGTACTCCACATCCCTGATAGAAATTCCAGGTGACTTTCCTTTATCTTTAGCCTTAAGAGTTTGTTGACATTGACCATCATCATCCACCCTTGGATTTGGGCATTGCTCGGCACAATGCCCCATCTCCTTGCACTTGAAACATTGAATTGTAGTAGGTTCATTCTATGTATACCTTCCTTTGTTTGCATCATTAGACATCTTCTTCCCATCATTGCAGCATTCAAATTCCCTATGACCTTCCTTTCCACATTTGAACATTTACTTGTCCCTTTACGAAAACTCCCTCCATGTTTCTTTCCACACTTTGAGCAGAAGGGAAAGCTCATCTTCTTTTCAGTGTGCTCTTTAGCTTTTCCTTTGAATTCCATTTTACTCTTCTTATCAAACCCATATGACTGATGGGTTACTCCAATATCCATCTCGACTTTGAGAGCACATTGAACGATTTACTCATAGCTATTGAAGTCCCTTATGGCAAACGCCCTTTGAAGACTTGGTTTTAAGCCACTAAAGAATCGATCGATCTTACTCTCAGGTTGGATAATAATACCAGAAGCGTACCTTGAAAGTCTTGTAAAATTTGCTTCATAGGTACCAACAGATTCATCATCCTTTTGCTTTAGTTCAAGAAACTCCTTCTCCATCTTTGTTCTGAGAATATGAGGGAAGTACTTATTGAAAAATAAGTTCTTGAACTCGTCCCATTCCATGGACTCAATTTCATCCCTTTTCCTCGTATTCTTAATAAGATTCCACCATTGATCAACATCACCGTCCAAACGATACACTGCTAAGATGAATTAATCACGTTCAGAACATTAAAGAACTGAAAATATCTTTTTAGTAGTACTAATCCATTTTTCAGCAACTAATGGATCAGTAGACCCACTGAATGAAGGTGGACTCTACCTCATGAACGACTCAAAAGAATGTTGCTCCTTCCTTTGATCATTTGGAAGTCCTGCATGATTCATATCTTGAGAAAGTTGTGTGAGCATGGCTACAATATTTTTCATTCCATCTCCCATAACGTTTGGTTTCTCACGGGGGAAATCATTGCATTGCCCGTCACATTCCGCATTAACACGGTTCCTTCAGGTTCTAGCCATTGACTAAAACCAAGAAGAATAGTGTGAGAAACACTAATTATAATTGGAAAACCACATAATCAAGAATAAAATTTCACACCTAAGGTCTTATCCTAGGTTATTCATGGCCATTTCTAAAACACTAAGATTGTGTTCTATGATTAGACTTATCCTTAGGGTTCTTACTAAGGATTTTATATCCTAGTTTCCAAAGGTTGACTATACCTTTCCTCTGATAACAACTATAACGACCCATACTTTACATACATTTTTATTACTTCAAAATTGAAGCACACTTATTAAAACATGTAACAAAACCATGAAAGGACCGTATATGTATAGTGTATTTAGAAACTGGGAAACATAAACAACTGGTTCATAAAGCGTCTACATTTTCTCCCATTTATTTCATCATATCTATAGTCCCTTTTGGCATATCTTACTTAATAACCTTATTCCTGACCTCGGGAAATAAAACATACAAAATGGTGAGCTCAAATTCTCAGTACAGGTAATCAAAAGAAATATCAATCACATCATATACATAAGAACATAACTTTTGGAAATCTTACCCTGCAAAAGATATCATAATCTCATAACATGGGATAAATCATAGTAGTGAAATGTAATGCCAATAATCATAACATAAAACATGAAACTTTGTGTCATACACACATAATCATATATAATCATTTCTTATTAGTCAAGGCTCATTCCCAAGACTATTTTAGTGGACAAAGTCCATTTCTGAACCGAGTTCACTCATCGTTTCAGTCCTGTTTCACTGAACCGGTTTAACCTGTCGTTCCCGCCATGTCTATCTCATGAGATATAAAATATTTACCCAATTCATAAGAGGGATAATAGGTCCCACCCATCTCATAATGATACCATTCTTATTTGTGCCACAAAATCAGAAACCATACATCATAGCATAACCCATGTAATAAAAATGGGAATCATAAACATCGTGACATCATAAAACAATTCATATAAGATAAAGGAATTCATAAAAATATTTCCATCACAACATAATCAATTCCATGTAATAATAGGGATAGAAACATAACCCTGTATTATCTTAGATGGAAAATAATTTTGATAAAACACTTAAACTCCATTCTTGAGGAAAATATCCTTTCTACTTCAAAAACACTTTTCCTTTCTTAACATGTCATACAATTATAAACTAAAAGAAGTTGATTAAAAATAAACTTGAAATCTTGTAATGGAAGTTTCTTGGAAATAATGTTTTAAAAATCCATTCATGCCGTATAAGTTAAAAAAATATTCTTCTCGTACTTTTTAGGAAAAGTAAAAAAGTACCTCGTATGAAAAACGACAAAAGATTCCTTTCATATATTTTACTAAAAACTCACCGAAGGGTAAAATTTGATATAAACTACTATAGAAGGATATAAATATTACATATTGAGGAAACATGTATGTGGATGATAAAATACACCCCAGTAAATACCAAAGTATAAACAATCTCGGATAAAAATGAAATTGTGATATTTTCCCTTACCTTAGGTCCAATTTTCTTCATAAGTGTCCGAACCACCAGTATAATGATTTAAATAATGTTATTTACTTATTCCAGAATCATACATATTTTTATGATATCATATATGGTCATATTCTTAACTTCTTAATAGTAATATTTCATTACTACTTGTTTATTCGGGTGTTTATTACTTTTTGTTCTTATGCGTGTTTTGTCGAATAAATTATTATACTTCTTTTTAGGTTATAGATAACTCATTTACAGAATGGTATTAGTGTAATATATATCATATTTATTCACTCAATTCATTTATATAATCATTATTCAATGAATATCATGTAGAACGAGTTTCATCACATCGTGGAGACGGTATTCCGTACGTACGCACGAGCGATGATATCGTTCCCGTGATTGTGGAATTGTATTGGAGTGTATGTATACTATTTCAAAATCAATATCCATTTATAATAGTCATATGTAGTAATTATTTACACCATTATACCCATCCAAGTAAGGTGGTGGTGGAAAATAGATTACACCACGGCGTGGAGACGGTATTCCGTACGTACGCACGCGCGGTGATTTCGCTTTTCGTAGGATGGATAGATGGTGAAATAGGTTTTTTTCATACTTATAATAACATATCAGTATATGAGTGATACTGATGTTATTACTTCATAATGAAACAACTAAAGAAGAATAAGTGGAAGAAAAAATAAAGTTGAAAGAATTGGTAATCAGACATTACCTCTTCTTTGAAGCGCCTCTTTGAGATCTCCTTTTAGGGAACTAAAATTGGACTTTGAATAAGACCAGGACCTCTAGGATGTCTCTAGGAAAGTGTAGAGAAGAAATTGGCAGGGTTTGGCCGAGATTGAAGGCTCAATGTGGTGTGAGGAAGAGGGGGAGGAGGTTCCCATTTATAAGGGAGGAGAGGGGCACCTAAGGAATTACTAAAACCATTATTTTATTATAAAGTCAAATTAGGTTTTAAATAGCTCCAAATTGATTTATTTCGAAGCTAAGGTGGGGATGGGTCGAAATCCTCTCATACAATAGAATTTAGACAAGTTTAGGTTCCTAATTTAACCTTATCATTTAGATTTAACATTAAGTAAAATAATTTTACTTTTACTGTGTCTTCTTGTGTTCTTATGATATAAGGTTATTAAACTTACTATAAGGAGCCAAACAAACCCCAAGTTGTTTATTATTAATATATATAACCTTATCTAAGTCATGTTTTCCAAACCTTAGATTTTTATTAATAAAATAACAATTAATAATATAATATTTTTTTAAAAATTGATTTATGTCAATTTTGACACTATTTACTAATTGATTTTTGTGAAAATCATAACAGAATGATTAGTTCGAACAAAGTTATTTAAATCAATACTAACATGTCATATTAACCTTTAAAATTAGTTTAATTCATTAAAAGTCTCATATTATATTTATTTGGGTATTTATAACATCAATTATGTCAATATTTCATTAATAAGATAATTACTGCATCATCTTTGTGTCATAAATAAATTAACTTATTTAAAGTCTAAAAATTACAAATAAAAAATCATTACGTAGGAAATATTTTTATATTTATAATGAATATTTATAGTCGAATTTATATTATGTATAACCCTATATTAAAAATGATATACTTATTAAACTTTGATATTAACTATTTTAACCCTTCTTTAAATAAAATAATAATAAATGTACTAATCTAATCCAAGTGGGCCTAAATGGTCATATTTTATTCATTGAACCACATTTTACATACTGAAATCAACTGTGTCTCTCGGATTTTTGATATTCCACTCACAGAAGTGGTAAAATTATGTTTTATGAAAAATTCAGTTTTTTAACTACCACTTAGTGGTTTCACTATTAATCAAAAAATGAATGTTTTCTGAAAAATACCAAAATATTACCCTAGGCTAATTTCGATATTCCGAATCCAAAAATGAAGTCAATTTTGAAATATAAAATTTTAAAAATTTCAAATAGTGGTTATTACTATTCACAACGGCTAGTTTTAATAATATTTTAATAGCATATTGTTGTTTAGTGAAACTCGGTATTGCGTACGATTCAAGCTATCGAGGAAGGTCGTGATTACGTGTAAAGAAATCCAAGCAAGTGAAGTGTGCAGTGAAATATTCCTTTGATGATATATATAACCTAAAAAAAATATTTCTCATAAAAGTCTCGGGTGTTACATATTGAGTCTAAAAACATTATTTTAAATCATAAAGTTCTAGTTCAAATAAGAAGAAATTTTAGATTAAGAAATTTAACTTCACTTATATCAAAAGTTGAACTATAATTAGTATCATAATCTATCCAACACAAAGAATGAGTGGATTCTATGAATGATCAGTTGGATCACATTGAGAAAATGAAACATGAAAACTTGTTCTAGGTCTAGAAAATAAAAATGTTATTAGAAAAAGTAGGTTTATAAAAACAAATTGAATGAGCATAATTATGTTCTTTGAAACAATGAAATACTTGTTTATAATGGCTATGCCTAGGTTGACGGTGTGGATTTTAAAGAAAAATTGTCCATAGATGAATTATTAGAAACTATTAGAAGGTTTCAATCTGAGGCTTCACATTGAAGTGACAAATTTGATAGATAAATGCGTAGTCATATTTTTGAAGTGTGTGATTGAGGAATAATTTTATATTGAAAAACCATTAGGTTTGAATTATGATAGTGATGAGAACATGGTTTTTAGACTGAAGAAATACTTTTATTGGTTTAAACAAGCCCCAAATTCCTGGTATTAAAAATATGATACATTTTTTATAATGTTGAATTTTTTTAAATTAAAACTTGATAGAAACATATATGTGAAAGATATTGAAATTGTAACTCTAATTGTAATTTTTTATGTGGATGATGTAATTTTTTTGGGGAAGAAGAAAATGGTTTTAATTTTTTTGAGGAAATGAATAAATTTTTTGATATGTCAATGTTGGAATAATAAACTATATTATTTGTCTTCAAAGTTAAAAAAAGGAAAAGTGCATTTTCATATCTCATAATAGTATGCTAGTGAATTGTTGAAGATGATTGGGAATATAGAATCCAAATAATTTCCTACTGTGATATTTATTAGAAACAAGTAGAGTAATATGAGTCTATAAAAAGTGTGAATTAGAAAGTCTTCTGTAATATGATAGGAATTATAATTTACCATATATCCAGAAGGATTGATATTGTTTATGTCATGACATTGTGGGTCATATATCAGAGTAATAAGAAAGAATCACATATTTTGGGATCAAAGAAAATTCTAAGATAATTCACTGGAATAACTTCACAAGCTTTATTATAAAAAAAAATTTCGAGATGATGTTTCATGGTTATTCTGATATCGGTTGGTATATTGATTTTAATGATAGAAAGTAAACCCCAGGAGGAACATTTTTCTTAGGTGAATGTTGTATGAGTTTGTATAGTAAGAATCAAAATTCAGTAACACTATGAACAAAAGAATCAGAATATATTGATGCTATATAGGGTTGTACTAGTATATTATGGATAAAAGTTCAGCTAGAATATTTTAAAGTAAAATTTAATAAACCATTAAAGATACTTTGTGATAATCATTGTGCAATAGATCTTTTTTAAAATAAGGTCCAATATTCAATATTAAAACATATTGATATAAAGTTTCACTTTATTAAGGTGAAATTTTCTTATGGATATATTATTCTAGAATATATCACATTTTATTATCAAATTGATTATATCTTCACAAAATAAATTCAAAAATAAAGGTTTGTTGAGTTAAGTCTGAAACATCATGTTCAACATCATCCTAAGACTTCCTAAATATCATAAGGAAGTTCCATAACTTTGATTTGGGCTATAATATCAAAGGGGGAGAAAGTGTAACAAATTTTAACTTTGTAAGAATATATTTCATATATTTCATTTATGAATGTAAATCCATGTTTATCATGAAATGGGGGAGAGAAGAGATAAGTGATAGAAAACAAAAAGTGAGGAAAGTTTATCTTAACATGGAAATAAATTTGATTATCATAGAGGGAGGTTATTCCTCTGAAAAACATTAATTTATCCAGTATTTCAGTTTTGAGACACTCTCTTTTGAGAAAGTCTATGTTTTGAAAAAATTCAATAAAAATAGTTGTTTACAAAATTTGGGTTTTTGAAAAGAAATTTGAGTATTGAAAAAGTTGTTAATGTCTTTTGTCAAAACATTTGGAGGGGGGTATTTAAGAACCTTTATGATTTTTTTAAGAATGTTTTTTAATTTTTCAAAAACTAAACACTTTTTGAATGATTTTTTTCTTCTTCAGAATTAGACACAATACATCAAAATGCGTTTTGAAAAATTGATGGATTTTTGAATCAAAACACAAAGGGGAGATAAGTATTTATCTTTGACAAAGTTTTTTCTATACACAAGTTTCTAGAAACATGTTTTTTTTGACTGAGAAATACCAGATGAAGAAGGTGTAAGGAATATGGAAGTTATAATTTATAAAATTTTGTTGATCATCCACATCATCAGTCTTAGATACATCATCATGAAGTTCAAGATCCATCAGACATGGTTTTTGTTAGAAATTCAAAATATTCTGAGTGAATTTTTCATAATAATACTAAAGAGTTTGTTTAATAAATTGATGTTAGGAATTATAACGTTCTAAAACATTCTAAAAAAAGTTATATGATTCTTTTCCAAACATTAAGTTATCATAAATTAGTCAAACTCTCAATAATAATTATTTTTATGAAATTAAGGAATCTTAAATATTTTATCAGTTCCTAGAATCAAGAAAATTTTGTATCAGATCCAGAAGTACCAGAAAACGAATTTTTTAGATGTATGAATGAGTTATAAGTGACGAGGTTTGATGTTTTTCAACATTTCTAAGTAGAGTTTTCATCATAGGGCTAATTCCATTATAATAAATTTTTTATCATCATAATTATGTGGATTCTGTTGGACTGAAGTTGAGGAAGTTCCATCAGAATAAATCTGAGAAGGAAATATAATCAAACAAAATCTAATATGGAAAGTTAAAAAGACTGAATATGAGGAGGAAATTCAATAGTATTTACTTTGAGATGGAATGTCAATTTGACTAAATATAATAATGAAATTAAATTGGAATGACTATGATAAGTAATGTCAATTAAAATAACTCTGATGTGAATATTCAGATTGTAATGAGTAGAGGAAGAAAGTTAGATCATAATGAGAAAAGGAAGGAGGGAAGATCATAATAAGAAGAGGAATATAGTTTATCATAATGATATAATGAAGTTCCATCTTACTAAATAATGGTTATTAAGCTTGTTAAGTATGATTATGGAGAATAATAAAGAATATATCATAAGGTTTGTGGAGAGTTGAAGTGGTAAAACATGAAATTAAAATATCTATTGATCTTAGAATTTTTTAATTTGATATAGAGGGGAATGTTTTTAAGTGTCCCACCTTTTTCATTCTATGATTCCTATAAAATTTTTCACATTACCTTATTACTTTCAAACGTTATCTTAAGAGTGAAAAAGGTTGAGAAATTATGAATTTGAGTAAGATTTATTTCCAAGGAGTGATCTCATTAGAAGTTTAAATATCTTTTTTTGTTTACTAGACTAAGCAACATCATATTGAGTCCATCAGGATGAAAAATATCAGATTGAGGAATATCATACTGAGGAAGATCATACTGAGCATTTGAGAAGTGTTTAATAAATGCATATTATGAAAGGGATCATTATACTGAGTCGATTAGACTGAGTCAATGGTGGTGTGTCCATCAAACTAAAGGCCATCAGAATCAGGGTCATCGAATTCTGGAACTTTTGTAGATCATATTGAAAAATATATTTATACGTTCTTTTTGTCTTGATTTTTTATAATGAATTTTTTTAAACTGATAAGATTAATTATATTCATTCTTATCGAGAGATATAAGGTGTTTAACTTGAGTTTGGAAATTTTTTATTCACTTGTTCAGTGTAGTGAATTTCCATAGACATACAGGGGTATATATGGAAAGGTTGTAGGTTCTCACATTGTAGAAACAAATTATAAATATTTTGTGATTTACTTCATTTCTTACATTTTCATGCATAGTTATTTTCTAATAGATGATAAGGGTATGAAATTTTATAGTTTTTAGGGGTTAATTTTCTAAAAGTATTGAAACTTACAAAATGATAACAAATTATTCAACCACCATTTTCAGTATTTATTCAATCCTTTGAAACATAAATTCCTAGGTATCATAATAAATTGAAGTGAAACCCATATAATTAGGTGCCACTTAATGAAACCCACGTGCCTTCAAAGGTCATGCGAGAAGGCCCAATGTGGTTACTTTTAATTTTAGGATATTATAACCAAGTGAAGTGTCTTTTATAGTTGTTAATATAGGATCAATTCAATAGTTAGTGTTGGGATTATGTTTAATAGATAATTTATAGTCTAATATTAAATATATGTTGGCCCATTGAATTAGGGTATGGTTCTCTTCCAGAATATGAACTAGTAAAGAGGATATGAAGTCACAAGGAATATATCCCCGTGAATATGGGTATAGTACCCAAAGGAATATGACCCAATAAGGAAGGGGTGTTGGTATCCTAGTAAATATGGCCCAATGAAAAGGTTTTTAGATCTAACAGTTGGTGGGATAATTGTATTACGGTAGGTTGAATTTAAGAGACACTTCCTCCCATAGGGGATAATAGGTAACCGCATTGTTGGTATTCAACCATAGGGAGACATCAAACACATATTGTTAGAATATGAATAAAAAAACAAATAGTTAAGATCACATAGTTTAACATCATGTGTTAGGACCAATACATATATATTAACATATCTTGGTAATGACATTCACATTGTAAAAAATGAGATGATAATGGATTGAGAAGTGATTATGTGATGAGCTTCCCAATGAATGTGTTTTCTTCTCACCAGTTAATGGGGGTAATGAAGGATGATTAGACCCATGAAGAATATGCAATAATGGGGAAACTATTATGGGTCTACACTAGATTATATTCCTATTAAATGTACATGGATCATTGAGAGATATTGTGATGAGATTATCAATGTGTTTTCAATTAGGATATACCTATAGTAATAATTCCTAATACACGTAGCTCAGTAAGTTGTATAAAGGGGTCTCCTTGATTCCTAGGTTAACCAGATGATTGATATAAGTTATACAAGATATAAATCCTATGATAGGATTAGTTTAATTGTTATTATCATGAAAGGAACTCTCATTTTCAAGGGAATACAAGATTAAAATCTTCCAAAGGGTCCTATTGGTTTTGGGTTGAGCAGGAGAGATTTCATTTATTAAGGGAATAAATGATCAACAGAGGGAACTATGAAATTACCAATAACCTAATAATGTTCCTTGAGAGGTTTTGGAGTATTCTTGAGTGTTGATATTCCCAGGTATGAGACCTTGGTGATGTCGAAATGCAAATTTGGGAACTGGGTGCACATATTCCTCCTCATGGGATTGGGGGGAATTTACACCCCAGTATAGGTCATGGGAAAATATGGTTTATTAGTAGAGGAATAGGTAAAACAATCACCCTATTTTGTTGTTATAGGATAACATTCACCAAATTTTGGCGTTTGAGAAAATTTTATCTTTTAGGGATTAGAGAGAAATGTTTTCCTAGTAGAATCTTGTGTGAAGTGTTTAACTAATTAGAAGGATAGGGTAAAGTGTTTCCCTAGTTTTATCCATGAGAAATATTTATCCCTAGTATGGGACTATTAGGGAACTTGTGAATAAGGAACCTTATTAGTTTTCTTCTAGGGTTAGCTGGGTGTGTGGATCCCTAGTGTGGTTCATTTTGGATTGGGGTAATTTTATTTAATCATGAACTACTAAAGGGGTAATTGATATCTCATGATGTTTTTGACCATCATATTACACAATTACCCCTAATTAAAATAAATTTAGTAATTTTTTATATAATAAGTTAACTTATAAAAAATTAGAATAATTTGGAACATAGATCGAATCCCGTAAATTTATATTCATTTTTATATTTTCAAATAGAGAGACAAGGGGGCCTATTTATATTCCATTAATGAATAGGGTGCTTGAATCATGCATGGTACCTAGGAACACATTACGGTCACACAAGAATGGTTTATGTTAGTTAATATGTTATATGACTAGGGTGAACTCTTGAATATAAACCCATGAGAATGAGGCTAAGATACATGTATAGAAAGAGAGAAGGTGACTAATATATACACAGTGTATAGGGAAAATCGACCAGGGAGTGCATGATGAGATGGGAACCACTATGAGTATCTTCACTAGGTACTCTCTCCAATCTTCTAAAATATCTATACATCATAAAATGAAAGACCCACAAGAGAAAACAAGTGATAATAATTATTTTTGATCAGTTCTTTAATGTGAATTTATAGAAAGGAGTGGAGTTTGAAATAAATTTAAAGGATCTATTGAATATGACCCTTCAATATTTTCTAATATATATAGGGATAGAAAAAATTATGCTACGAACTTTTATAGAAATTACAATACTATAACTGGGTAATAGAGATTTTATTGTAAAACTTATTAAAATACCCACAATAATAATTTTCCACAAACCAAGTGGTATTCATCAAATTGTTTCATTAAAAATGTATCTATTTATATAAATGTATGTATATGTATTTTCTCAACAATTTTCTCTATTTACTTCTCCATATAAATTTTATAAGGTGAAAAAAATAAAAATTTCTTTTTTGAGGAGTACATAGGTCCTAGATACAAAATCCAACAACAACCCATGGTTTCATCTTTAACCTCACAACCCATTTACAGAATCCAATGTCATCTTAATCTTCATAGTTTTGGTGTTAAAATTAATAGTAAATAAAAATGGATTATTTTTTAAGAACAAGATAAACAATATATTATTATTTAGATCCATTTGTTTTAATCCCATTTTATACATCTATATTTTAATTTATAGAGTGTTGGATCAGACCAAAGCACTCATTCTCACTTAGTTTTCTATATACAGTGACAATCAAGAGTCTAGTTAAAAAGGAATAGAATCTAAATTTGACTCTATTTCCACTAGAACACGTGTTTTACTTAGGAATCACTACTTCTAGATGGTTTCCATTGGATATATTTATTGAACCATAAATACCCAATTGTTCTATATCCAAAGGGACATGCTTTCCAAAGGAAAACGTTCATTATGTTTGATGACCTATGATACTTAAGAAATTACATTGGTCAAGAAGATGAGAGGTCAGGATCATTACACACTTTTATGGGTAATTATTTCCCATCTAGGACTCTCTTATAGTTTTAAGATATGTTCATGAATCCTTATTAATTTAACAAGAATAATGTAGGTTTCCAATGAAATTTGCAATCAATTATTATCATGTGTGGAATTCAGAGTCATCCGTATATATTCACGGTTCTTCATTAGTGGATATATCCATACGTATTCAAGGTTCTTCATGAATGGTATTCTCTCATATACTACTTAGAGATTATTTAGCCATTGTTATGATGTTGCAGATTTTTAAGCTACTCAGTGGGGCACTCTGGAATTTATCATCATCTAGGGAGACATAAGTTTGTGTTGATGTTGGGATCCTACCCATAAATGGGATACCTATGCATCCTCAAGAAAGGAATCAGAACCATCATAGTTCAATTCCACTTAATGGGAGACACGATACCTTTTAAGTTCATGTAATAAGGACCAAACCTTATTGTTTATTGTTATGTGGTAAAGACATCTAGGCAGATGGTGCCTAGTCAAAGCTTGGTGTTATTCTTATTCCTAATAATCCCATGAAAACTAGAAAGGATATGAGTTTCCAAGTTGGATTATACCATACTGGGAATGTGGCCTAGAGAGAACAAGGTTGATTTGGAGTGTTGGGGTTGAACCTTAGGGAGGCTTCCTACGTATCCCACTTGGATGAGAGTCAAAGACCACATAGTTTGGTATGTGTCATAGGGGATTATATACCATTGAAAAAAATAAGTTGTGGCTTACTCTTAAATTGTATTCCCTTATAATAGGGTCCATGATAGATGTCTTAACACGTCATGATTTAAGAGGGACTTAATTTGGGGATTATTTTCAAGGAGGATTCTAGAACTAAAAAAAATTAGGGTTGGAATCTTGAGGAGGATTTCCATTGAGCTCGAGCCATGGGTAAATTCTTCTTATGTATCCCAATTATAGTGGGAATATGAGTTCTCTTAGTTCAAGAAATGAAGTGCATTGTGTGTATGTTGTGATAATCATAAATATTTATGGCCATTTGAGTCATTCTCGGTGTGATACACAAGAGTATGTGAAAGATTCAAGAAACTACACAATTTCTCCACAACTGATGGAAGAGGTCAGGACAACATTGAAAGATTCCATAATGATGGTGGATGGGGGCACAAAGCAATGAATCGTTCAATGTTGAATGAAAGTAATGGTCATTAGGTTTGGCATGAAGGGATAGGGGTTTAGTCTATGAGGGATACAATAAAATTGATCATGTAGGAGTAAAAGGATATCAATCTCTGTATGAAAAGGAAATGCACGTGTGAACCCTACATTCCTAACTAGGGACTTGAGGTTTCGGGTCATAGAGATGAGAAGGGGCAGCATGGATTGAACCCTAATCCTCTAATATTAGAACATACCAACACTATATCTGGGGTAAGGTTCCATGTGACTATAGATATACATACCTATAGACACCCAAGGATCCTTACTCCCTTATATGAAAAATGTGGAAAACCTCTGACTGTATAAATACAAACCCAAATGGGAGACCCCCTAATGTGTCTTTCCCAATGGTTTTTTAAGTCATGAGGTTTTAAGGGAGGTTTCAACTTGGTCCCTTTCAAATAATGGATTCATGTAATGATAGGCCCCTCCAAGTGTGGATTGGAAGATGACTTCAAATATGGATCATGTAGGTGGTCCACACAGGTCTTCCGCATAGGTATGTTGCATAGGTATACCATATAGGTTTACCGTACAGGTCCTAAGAAGATCTAAAAAATGATTAATAAAGGAATGATTAGACTTTGAGATCTTTATAAACCTTTGGAAATGGAATATGGACAAAAATACTAAGGTAAGGTTTTAACATAAGTACTCGAGTGTCCGTTGATGTTCTTAGATGCATCCTCTGTAGGTCCTTGCTTTAGGAAAGGGCCCTTTGTAGATGAATTCTTCCTATGGAAGGAGGGTCCTTAATCATATGTTCTATATTTAAACCTCTTAAAGGATATTTATCTTGTCTATCCCATATAATTCTCTCTCCTCTTGTGTTTATAGAGAGCTACCTGATAAAATTTGGGGGACCTGGGTGAAATAGAAACACTGTGGGAGATATAAGAGTTCTTTTAAAAAAAATTCATTTAGCTAGATGGGGTGCCCAAGGTCCTATTTATAGGCAAGGAGGGGGATAGTCGAAAGGAGGTTTTACACATAGTTTGTTAGTGTATCTTTACAACGTATCTCTTCCACATAGGGGTGATAAAATTATGCTACCACATAGGTCCTCTGCATAGTGGGTTGTGCATTGGGCTACACGAGTAGAACCTACACTGGGCGTTTGATGCGTAGGTGTTCTGCGTAGGTCCCTGTGCATTTATGATGAAAGTGAAAGAGTTGTTTTGTCTTTATTATTCCTAGTTATGCTGAGTATATCCCCTTGAACAATATTTATTTACTTCCTTTAAATATATTTAATACTTTAATATATCATAAGTGCTTCTTAAAAATAATTTCCCTTCCTTTATCAAAAAAAGAGTTTCAAAAAATGCCCCCCCCCCTCAGAATTGGATCTGACTGCAGATAGGGTAATGTACAAAGAAAATATTATGGGGAAAAGATTATTGAGAATTAATTCTGGACCATGGATGCCTGCTGCGTAGCTATGTCACATAGGTTGGTGGTGTAGGTCGGCTACGTAGACCAGTGGCGCCTCTATATACCCTTAGTCCTTTGTCATTTTCTTCACCCACATTATTTGTTTTTTTCACTAATTGAATATCTCATTCATTCAAATATCTCAAGTTGTGCTCTAATATTAGGAATTTTTTTATACAAGTTTGTGACCATGTTCATATTTTCACAGGATCTACATCCCTTTATTCTCTTAAGGTATTAAAAATTTGTCCTTCAAGTTTTGAGAAGGAAATTCTCAGAGAAGTACAAATTCTTTCTTATGAATATTTTACCCTAATGGATTAAGTTTCTAGGGATGTGGATATATCCGATTCTGTTTATACTAAGAGAGAAATGGGTCCTGATAATATCAAATACATTTATTATTGGTATCACATGTTGTTTCTAAATTTATTTTCTCCATAATATTTTAGATCTGTCCAATGTGATAATGGATCCTGTGAAAATCCATGCTAATATTCTTGTTACTCTTGAAAGGAGTGAGAATACTAGAAAATCTAGGGTAGGTATTAGTGCTGATCCTAATTCAGTAATGCCTGATGAAGTTTCACTAGTTGAATAGATAATGGAATAAAATGTCAGTGGATCCAATTTGGGAATCAATCAAATTTCTTTGGATACCTTAAATGGTGAGGATGCTATAAAATACAACTATGTATACACTGAAATGATGGATTCCCTTTATCCAGAAGTTGATCTTCTAGGTTACATCATGGAGTTTGGGGATTTCAATGATGGACTAAAAGGACGTAAGTTCTCATTTTTTAATTTTCATTACATAGTTGTTCTTTTATCTGACATTTCAAATCAAATCCCAATTTATGCATTGTTTGTAGAGAATGGTGCAGAGACCCTTCAAGAATGGGGATCCTACTCTATCTTTATTCTGTTAACATTGATGATATAACAACTAAAAATTCAACGTTGGGGGATGTTCCAGATCCTATGGTTATGGTGACTAAGAAAGCTCAAAATAATTCCCCTCCCAAATAAGTACATACTCAAACTACTAAAGGTGAGAATATTGGGAAGGAATATACTCATGAAACTGATATATTATTTGGTAAATGTTATTGATTGTATTGATCATGATTTGGCTGTTTCTACACAAATAGAACTAAAAATAATTTTAAATTATTATTTAATGCCATCGACTCCCATGGTTAGGTTCGAAGATGAATCCATGACATTGGCTCCACCAACAACAGAAGATATTGCACCTGCTTTGAAAGGAGAAGAGCAAAGCACCTCCTTGAGTGATCTGATTCTAGAACATGTTCTGTCACATGGTAGTGATTGAAATTCAGTCTTAGAGATGAAGTTTTCTCATATTATTACATTCAATAACCAAGGATAACCATTTGGGGTATAATATTTGAAAATCCTTGGGATGAGTTCCCTTAATAGTTTGTCTGAATTCCAACACTTATTAGTATACCAGGATTTTTTGTATTTGATTATCACCTGGTTTACAATGTGGTGAAAGAGATCGTTCACCAGCGGGATAAAGAAAAAAAACTGTGGAAGTATTTTTTAATGGTTAAACTTATCACTAATGTTGAGGGATTTATAGCTACATTATTTGAGAAAAATCCAATCATAGAAAACATTTTGATGGAATTCATTCAGAAAATTAGGGACACAATGAATGAAATAATGCATCTTCAGCAACAAATGGTTGTTATTCAAAATAGGTTTGAGAAACTAAACCAATCACTGGGATAAACCCAATTAGAAAAGGGTAAGTTCCATTTCAACTGCCAAAGATTCACTTTCTCAGGCTGATGAGGATGAATCTTCTCAACTAACCGTGATTTAGTAAGTGGATGATTGGGCCCATGAGGTTATTAAACAATAAAGAGTCATGTTGAATGATTTTTGAAATATATTTTTTAGAGACTCTATTATATGGATTTTTCACCAATTTTTCCATATAAATGAAAAGGATTTTGTCTGTATTTATATATATGTCTTCATCCCAAATGTCTTTATGTAGTTGCAACATCAAATATGATTTTCACAAAATGGAATATTTATGTCAGATAATCATAATTACACTGACAGGGATGAGGACACTATAACTTTTACATAAGACAATAAGATTAGTAAGCACAGTTTGACTATTTATATGGATATATGTACAACCCTACAAACATTATGCCTTTTGAATTTTTATTTTTTGATATTCCCTATACCATATTGAGAATAGATATAGTGATATGAGACTCGACTATAATGTAGAATACACTTAGTAGGTTTTCAATCTGAGGAGTATCATGTTTAATTTTTGGGATAGTTTATAGTCATTCATAATAGACTAATAAGGATTAATGTTTATGTTCAAATATATTTGACCATGAATTTTGAAATTAGAAACAAAACAAAGATTGATTGCTAGGAAGGTCCCGATATTCCTCAGTTATTTCTAGAGAGAATCTTGAGTCATGATTTTGTCATCACCAAATCTAAAACATGATGTTTGAGAATAGAGAAGGTCTCTTCCAAGAAGGAAGTTACCTTTATTTGAAAAAATATTTTATGGGGATGTATTATATAGGGATAGCTAGGACATATGCAATTTAGGAAAATAGTGGAATCCTTAGGCAAACATACCTATTTTTAGGAAAAATTTTATGCAAATCCAATGGGGGAATATACTACATAGTTCAGTGAAAGGACCTCTCCTGAATTATAAAATTATATTGCTAATGAAAAAAATTAATTATGTTTTGGATGTCTCAAGACCACAATTTGTGGATTTTCCATGAAATGGTATCTGAGAATAAAATTTCCATTTGTTCTGATATAGGCCTATGAATGAAAAACCATTCCTACATGATTTTTATTGGTGAAGGATGTTATATTTGTTTGAAATGATATTTCGTATATTTCTATATGCAGTTTAAGGTCATGATGCAAGGACATTAATGGATTTTTTATAATATTCTATGAAGTTTCAATTCATGCGGAAATAAAATTTGAAGGGCTGTATTTTAAGTTATGTAACTTTTCCCAAAGGTTTATGAATCTCCAATGTCATGGTAATTTTTCTTGGAAACATGCTACAATATTCAAATATGGAAAGAAAGAAGTGTAAAATGTGATTTGGGGAAATTAAAATCCAAATAATGACATGGGAAAAAGGATAAATGAATTAAAATAAGTGTTTTCCAAATAAAATGATACCTCTATTTGACGAACCCTTTATGGGGCTATATTATAAAGGTCCAAATGGGGAATGTACTACATAGAAAAACAGTGGACTCTTTTGGCTGACAGGCCTATCATGTAAGAGACTTATTTAAGGCCACCTAGGGCCTTGTACTACATAGTATTGAAAAATAGATCTTAGGTATCATAAATTATATTTATAAAGGCTGATGAAATTTTAAGATGATAAAATTTTCCAAAGCAGAGAGTTTGGTTTATAGATAAAAATACCCGAACACAAATAAAGTATTTCCAGTCAGGATTTCCAAAGAAACGAAAGAATATAATATCTACAAAGTTCTAATACGAATGTAGAAAATATGGTGTGTGTAGTTTTTAGGCTATATGAACAGGACCAAAATATTCTGGAAACAATGGATGGAATTTGATCAAATGATCCAAGGTTATTTCAGTATAATTTGAACAAGTGAAGGGAAAAACATAAACCATAGTCTTAGATAATTTTAGTTCAAAAAGAAAGAAATAAGAATAACATGAAATGGATTAATGCTTTAAAATATAGGTTCGTTTATACAATCATCAAATCTTTAAGAGGATAAAAGTTAATTCTCATAAGAACAAAGTTACCATTGTTTGAAAAACCCATTTTAAGGGATGTATTATGCAGTTCCAACTGGGGTATATGCTAAATATCCAAATAGTAGCATCTTCTAGATAACAATCCCATTATAAGGGTGACTAATTCAAGGCCACCTAGGGGAATGTGTTGAATATTTAAGAAAAAGACCTCTCAGGTATCAGATATCATGTCATTAGAAGCTGAATAAATATTTTTAAGACCTGAAAGTATTCAGGATTAGTAGCATAAAATTTGAAAGGGGTAATTTACAATTCATAAGGTAAGTGTTTTTTTAAAAATATTGGACATGACTTCAGAGTCCCGTACATAGATCGAACTCATATGTATAATGGGGATATCTTTTGTTTCATATATGGGTTCTCTGAGGAGAGGGCCTAAAATAAAATATCTTGTTTAGATTTTTATCGTATGTAAGAGATGATGAATCATGTTTTATCTCATGGATGGAATTAAATTTAAGTCATAGTTTTCAATAAATATATCAATGGGATGAAAATCAAGGCACACATAGTTCTTGAAGTTCTATGTAATTTATTATTATGGGGAGAGGATGAATATTAACTGACATGAAAAGACAGAGATACTGTAGCTGGGCCAAAGTTAAAGTGCAGGTGTCACTACATGTCTTATTGCTACAAGAATCAAGACACACGTAGTTATTAAAGAATTACTTATGGATATTTTATTAATACACGTGTGTATTAAAGGTTTTTTTAGTTATGTATGCACCCTAGTTTGGAGATTTGGGTGGCACTACATATCTCATTAGAGTGAGAACCAAGGAAAACAGAGTTCTTGATAATATTGTTCCTCACACCGATTGAGTTTGATGTGATAGATGAGAGATTTTAATACATTCCAGAATAATGGTCATGACTAATATACTTTATGGTATTAAAATATAACCATGTATTTTAGAATTTACTCCTTGTAGGTTTAGTTCATATATAGGAAGAAAATGGAAATAAATTTCATTATGGTTGCAGTTGGGCCTACGATTAGAGATCAGAATATCACTACCTATCTCAATGAAATGAGATTAAATGCACATATAGTTCCTGAAGATGGTATACCCTATGAATATCTAACTCATAAAAAAAATAGATAACTTTTTATTTTGTTGCAGTTGGGACCAACAATTGGAGATCTGGCATCACAACGTATCTTATTGGAATGAGAATCAAGCCAAACATAGTTCTAGAAGAACCATATAGTTTAACGTCTTGTGGAAAGAATATTATTCACCTGATGTGAAGGAAATCATTTTTCAATACCAAGGGAGAATTTCCAGGTTTCACTACATATATTGCTAGGAGTGAGAATCAAGCCACACATAGTTCTTGATAAGGGGTCCCTATGAAAATATGAGTCAAACATAGGGATAAATGGGACTCATATGACACTAAAGAGTATCAATGATGTGAGTAATTATTTTTCACAAAAGATAATCATTTTTTAAGGAACCATAAGGAATGCCCATTTGTGTTATATTGGGTAATTGGTTTTAACATCACATAAAGGATATGTTAACCAAACTGTTTAATGTCATATAGCAGGGAACGATTAGGTTGTGTTGTTTAATATCATTTGAAAAGGAAAAATATGATATGAATTTTAACATCATGCATCATCGACACATATGGTTTCTTTTCCATTTAATGTCTTGCAACTAGAACATAACTCTATATGCTTACACAAATTACTTCTTCAAGAGTCTTTCATTGGTTAGAGTTATAATAAGTTCTCCATATATTGATATTTGGGAATAATATCTCTTAGAGTGGACCTTAAGTATGGAATAAGGTCCTTACCACTTTGGCTCATGTTTTGGAGGCTACTTTCTTGGTATCATTAGATTCCTAATGAATAATACCAATTCTCCATGATGAAATGAGAACAGGTGTAATTTCTTCTTAAAAGCTCATGTTATTATGTTCAAATAGACTTCCATGTGATGTACGTTTTGTAATATATTTTCATCTAATACCTATAGCTCATTAAATATCTTCTGAGAGTGTTCATCTACAGATAACTAATATTAGATGGAAATTCAGAGTGAAGGCAATTTAATTTTAACAAACACAACTACTTTTTTCATGTACATCAATGAATATGGGGTTGACCATGTTGCAGTATGAGTAGTAGTCTGATAAGCCCACAAATCTTGAAATATCTTATCATTCCAAGACTTTTTATGTTTATCCACCATATTTTTGGAGTATATTTGATAGGGTCTTGTTTAAATCCTTTATATTTCCATTGGACACTACATAGTAACGAGATGAATGGTTGGATTTGATATTGTGCTCTTGATATAGCTTCTTTAACTCAACATAACATAAATTGGTGTTCTTTTCCGTTAATATGGTATGAGGGACACCAAATCTGGTAAGGATGTTATCTTTGACAATGATGAAAATTCTTTTGTCCCCAACATACATGAGAGGTATTGACTTATCCAATTTGGAGAAGAAATTGGTAGCAATAAGAATATACCTGAACTGCTTAACTGTAGCTAGGGGATATGGTCAAACTGCATCCATTCCCCAGGAAGCAAATGGACGGAAGTATTTTTTTGTATGTAGAAACTATGAGGGTTAAATAATGAATTTGGAATGCAATTGATAAGGATGACACATCTTAGTGTAATATGTGAAATCTTGTTTCATCGAAGGCCAAAGTATCCAAGCCTTAAAATTTTATCAGAAAACCTATTCCCAAATTGGTGATCACTACAAGCGTTATCATGTACATCTTTCATGACAGCCAATGTTTAATCCCCATCAAATCATCTGAGAATAATCCCATTAAATTCTTGTCTATAAAGGATCTTCTGGTGATCTAGGACATCAAAAAGAGTGAAATTAATTAGTCATCGTCAGATCTATTCACTTTTAATTATATTTAGTGGAAGTACCCCATTTTTGAGATATTCCAAGATGGGTTTCATCTATCATGGTGTATGACTATATGGAATAAAAATGGGACTAATATCATTGACTTCCTCAGTTCTTATTTGGATAAAACATGAAACCACTCGACAATGGGAAATTCCAATGATTATTTCATCCTAATTTATATTTTCCAAGGATATGGATACATTTTCCAACACATCATCTTGGGAATTTTCCGACCATGATATGTAATATAATAATGTATATGTGGGAAATTATTCCATCAAACCTATAACAAAATCTAATATGGGAATTGGTTCTTATTTTCTAATGGTGTAATCCCTATTGATTTGTTTGACTACTAATTCTAAATAACCTTTCACCTCTAGGTAATCCACTGGTTCATAGAGTGATAATTCCAAACCTACAATGAGATATTGATATTCTACCTCATTTTTTTACCATATTAGGATAATAGAATGGAATATGGAAACACTACCTTCTTTTAGGAGATAAGCACAATTCCTAACCCAACATTTTTGAGTTTAGGGTCTTCCGTTATCTTCCTTGTTAGTCTTATAAAATCACCATCAAAGTATATCTCCCATATTTAGGGACTATCAAGAATAGAGAAGATTTCATCATCATGAAATTATGTATTCAATAATGTCTAATCCACATATGGGTGCTCATCAAGGAGGTCAACTAAATCATGGGTTTTTACTTCTTTGTAAGGTAAAAATTGTACGTATATCAAAATGTTGTTGAATAACATCACACCATGTCAGATGTTTAGTAAGCATAGGAAGACTGAGGATAAATTTGAGTGGGTTGTTGTGAGATACCAAGTGGACCTCATGATGTTTCAAAAAGTGTCCTACTTTCTAAAATGTAGTGATTAATTCTAGGACAAGTTTATAAATACATTAATATCATGTTTATGTGCTGATCATGGTTCGACTAAGATAGTAAATGTTTTTTTCATTCCCAGCTTCATTCTTTTTTCCAAGGAAGTCACCTAGTGATCACTCCAAGGTATTCATGTAAAGAATAAGTGGATTTCCTTTAATAGGTGGTATCAATACTATTGGGCTCAATATTGTTTTCTCAAGGGTATCAAATGCTTCTTAGATGTCACTGGTCCATTGATATGTGGCACCATTCTTCATCAATTTGGTGAAGGGAAAACACTTCTAAGAAAAATTGGCCACAAATTAGAAAAGATAATCCAAATTTCCTTGATGTTATCTCAACGGTTTTGAGTTTCCAAGAGGTTACATGCCAATGATAACCTTAGTCCTCTTGGGATCGATTTTGATGCCTCGATGTTCTAAAAAAAATAAATTTTCCCAAGGTCACCTTGAAAGAAAATTTCAAGTGGTTTATGTTCCAATTATGTTGCCTAAGCTTGATGAATATGGTCTCCAGATTAGTCAAATGATTAGATAATTTTTTGGACTTTACCATTAGATCATCTATAAATAATTCAATGGATTTCTTCAAAAAAAGGTTTGAAAATGTGTTGCATTGCACGTTGATATATCGTACCATCATTCTTCATGAAAAAGGACATTACCCCAATGAAAATAGTTCCTTGAGGGGATCTAAAAGTTGTAGAATCATCATATTCTAGGGCCATTTAGATTTGGTTATACATAGAGTATCCATCCATGAACGAGAGAGCTTCAAATCAAACTATTTCATCGATTAAAAGTTATATGATTGGAACCAGAAAGTCTTATTTTGGGAGAATGGCTGTTGAGATCTCTGAAATCAAATAAAAATCTTATTTTTATTTTATTCTTTTTAATTGGGGAGATATTGTCTAGCCATTTGTGATATTTTTCCCCCATGATAAAATCAATTTCCATAAGCTTCTAGACTTCAGCCTCAATTTTATTTGCAAGATTTGGATGTGTTATTCTTGTCACCTTCTTAAATCCCTTATTCTATTCTAGAAAACCCAAATGATAGGTGAAAAAATTATGGTAAAAACAATAATTTATATATATTTCCAAGGAAATACATCTCAGTTTCACTTTAGAAATAAAGTATACACTCCTTTCTCATTAGAAGTAATGGCCATAGTAATTTTAGTGGGTATTTATTTTATTCTATAGCAAAATTTAATTCTTTGAGTTTATTTACAATGGTGGAGACACCTTCCTAAAATTCTGTAGGGGTGTCCCTGAAGACTTACTCTTCTACCTCTTCCTCACACGTCACCGCTTCTATTTCTTCTTGAAGGGTAGGTGATGAAGAAAGACATTCAGAGCTAGGGGAGGAGTTAATATTTGGAAATCCTCAAGAAGAGGAAACCATTTATGACCCTACTTATGATGACCTGTCTTCCAGGAGAACTGAAGTGAAAATGATGGGTTGGGAATCAACATCCCTGTCTTTATAGATTAATTCAACAACTACTTCTATCATGGTTGATAAAGAAGAGAGTTTCTCAAGATCAATAGATGGAATGAAAACATCTCCATTTAGGCATCCATCACTTATTTGTAAATAAATAATTTCCCATATGCTGTCAGGCTCAGTTTCCATAAATGAAATTATAGAATCCATTGAACAATTTCTTGGATTTGGGTATACCATTTAAATGTTATTGATAGAAAGCACGTAATCTGCACTAAGATGATTGAATGGGTTAGTGGGGATATTTTCCAGACTATTAAAAGCATTGATTCTTGTTATATATTATTCTATGGACCATGTTCCCTTTGCATGAAATAACTCTACATTAATATACTAAGATTCTCAAGTTTTGAATGCGGCCTTGTCACCGTGAAATGTCCCAATTTTACCATTGCAGCAATACATGGGACATTGGTGGTATGAAGAAGGAATGTCCACATGTTGATGTATCCAAGGCCTTCTAAGAAGAATGTTGAAAGATGTATCCTATCGAATATCCATGAAACCTGAATTAGACACAAGATCCCCAAAATCATTTTGAGTGCAATCTCTCCTAGAGGTTCTTGTTCATTCTTTTCATAACCTTGCAACATCATAGTGGAGGGAGATAAGTCGTATTCAGTGATACCCAACCGATGAAGTGTAAAAATGGGAATGAGGTTGAATCCTGATCCATTATTAATGAAGGCTCTTCAAATGTCTATATCGTTAACCTTACTAGTTAAACATAAGTTCATGATGTTCCCATATAAAACATCAACCTCATCTTGGTTCATGAAGTATAACCGTAAGGAATTCCATAGGACAATTTTCTATATAGTAGAACTCAGTAGCAGAATCCATAGTTTATAACTCTTGAGGACTTTAAAAAGCCTCAGTAAGCGCTTCTTGGAGATCCTTTGAGAGATTCATTGAATTTGGGATTGATAACTTGGCTGATAATGGGGCCAATTGCATCAAAACATCATACATCTAGTCCAATGGTCTGTGTTTTCCAGCATGGAGATGTGGTTTTGTTGGTGACATAGAAGTTGACTCTCTTGATGTAGATGGACCATTTATCAGGGAAGAAGTTGGAAATACTTTTTCTCTTGGTGGATTAGCCTGACTAGTTCTATCAAACTATAGATAAAGTAGTGGTATATCCTTTAATCAGTCTTCCAAGATAATCATGTCTCGACTAATCATTTCTTCTGTGGGTGAATTCCCTTATTCTTACTGAGCCCACTAAAGGGATCTCCCATGCATTTCTGCTACATAAACGGTTTGTGTAGGTGTGTAATTAAATTAGTGTCTTCTAGAATACCCCTGTCTCCCCTGTATCCTCAAACGTTAAGAATTATTCCACAATTCACCAATCATGTAAAGGGAATTCAGGTTCATAGTAATAATCATCATTTTCAGATGGGTCCATTAAGTGAACAATGTTAACAAAACCGAAGATCAACTCTTTATATGATGAATATTATACCTAACATTTTGTTTATTTTTGTGCTGTTTGGTGGGGCAGTGCCCATGATTTTGAGATACATGACATGAAATTATCCAAAGTCATGGAAAACATTGTCCTTAACATGATATCATCTTAATTTTAACTTCTCTTTATTTTTCTAATCAGGTCACTTCCTTTATGGTTTAACATCGAAGGACTGATCTTTTGAGGAAGATGTCTTGGTTGTCGTGGATGTTCCAGGAGGCATAGTCAGTTGTTTTAACTATATTGGTAGAAAGGCATGATTTTGATTCAGTATTTTTTAGACTATCCAATCATCAAAATTTTGGGCATTCTTTTTTTTGACTCTATACCATTTACTTTCTTCCTATGGATTGGTAATAGTGACACATGATATAGGGGCTGATGACATTTTTTGTTTCATTTTTCTGGATTCCCCATCATTTGTAGGAAATTTTTGAAATCAAAACACTCTTTTATGGGATTTCCCAACATTTTATGGAAGGAATATATGTTTGGGAGGCCCTCATCTCATTCTTTGTTTGATTTCATAGGACTTGGCTACTAGAAAAAGTTGTTTTCCAAGGCTGAAATAAATTATATAGGGACTTGGTCATTTAGAAAAGAATAGACCTTATTTTTAATCTCATAAAAATATTTCCGAATTTGATCTTTTTTGATCATCTTGATAGGGAGTTCATTACTGCTAATGCTCGAGAGGTAGAGATCTACGGTGTGATAAAGGATTTTATGTAGAATCAGGTACATGGAATTTTCATGAGGGAAGGTGAGACATAATTTGACCTTTTACTTTCTCCTTGTTATGTGCCCTTCGAAAAGCTGGAAATGGATTATTTTGGGGAACACCTTGATTCTGGGAAATCCTTTGTTTTTAATACACACACATCCTTCATTTTCTTTGGTATAGTCCGTATTAAGAAAAAGAACTTCATACTCTAATTTCCATTAACTAGACTCAATCTCAAGATGATCTTTCATAGTTTCATTAATGACATTTACTAACACAAAATATAGTTATGTAATTATATCAGTATCATTGTGAAATCAAATTCTTCTTCATACTTCATGATAATTTTTCTCATATTTTTTGGTTCTCTAAGAACTATTTTACAGATAATAATTTGATGGGAATCCTCGTATAATTAAAATTATCATAAACATTTTTCCTTCTTCCATAATCAGGAGAAAAATGACTTCTACCGAGGGCAGGATTGTGGATGTGAAAAAAACCCTAGCCCTATAGGCTGGTGCTATTCCAATTTTTCTTCATCAACCCTTCAGGATCTATTTATTGAATCCAAAGGTTGGTTTAAAAATCCCCTATCCTGACGGAATTGGGTGGTTCCTAAATTACTATGGCTGATATTAGCACAGTTGCGCTTCTGATTTTATGGATTCTGGTTCAAACATTGGTTGAGTGCATTATCCACACATAATTAAATTGCCAATTTTATACTACTGTTGTTCTATTTCAAAAAAATTTGATATCCAATGGTAGGCATACTATACATGAGAAGCTTGTTCAATGTTTTTATAGGCTTGATATAGAAACATCTTAATAGCATGCTCACTTTGGGCCTGACTTTGGTGAAAACCTGTCAAGGCTTGTTCTTGCTGAGTATCTCTATAATATGTTTTTTGTAGCTAGAATGAGCCAATAACATTACCTCTGACAACCTTCAAAGGACTTTTATGATTTTGTAGAATTTTAAAATGCAATGCTCCATGTGTACCCCATCCTCTGATATTAACTCCATACAGGGTTTCCATGATTAATTGTCACAACCTCTTTAATGTATTCAGGCATGTATGTTTAATTACCTCCTGTTACTTCTCAGTCCTTGAATGTTGGGAAGCATGGAGATATTACAAGTCAATTTTCATTAAAATCCTTTCATTACCTTGACATGAATTTTATATTCTTCATAAGGTAATATTTTTTCCTTTAGATGATGAATATTCTTCTATATGTTGAGGCTGATATCATGAATACAATCTTCAGCTAACATCTATGGAATGTTGTATTAAGAGGTCATCAAGGGCCTAATCATAAATGGTGTTTCACCCTTATCCAATTGCTTCCTCCTATTGAACTTTTCCACTAAATATTTTACTAAAGGTTTTTAAACATATTCCTTCTAGAGTGGACGCCTCCTAATTACTTGATCACAAGAAATGGAATCAGTTGGGGTTTCTTCTACTATATTAGAAAGAAAATGACCCAAGGTAGGTTTAGATAATGACCATCTCTGTGGGATGTCTTCTCGATAAGGAATTATTTCACCCTCCACTAACAAGGCATCATACATGACTAGCCTTTTGTTTTCCAGTGACTCAAGATAAGAGGGATTTCTCATCACTAGATTGTTTGTTGGAGAATTTTACTAACAATGTGAAACACTACTATAGAGAGAACATTCACAGTGAATTCCATAATTCATATGACCACCATGGTGGATTATAGTAAGTGATAAATCCTCTTTATCCTTGGTCTTCTAGCCAAAAAGATAGTTTTTGTGTCAATCATCCAAAGACATGTTCTCTAGATTGATAAAATATTTGTGAAGAAATACTTCATGATGATGTGTCTGATGAGGAATTTCATAATTATTCCCACTCATACCATAATTTGGTAATAAGAGTGTAGGATCTTTAAAATAAATGTATAAATCTTTAAGGGCTTCAAAAAATCCATCATTAAGAGGATCCAGATTGGAGATCGACTATTGATTCTCTAACTATGCTTGGTGAGACTTCCTTTAGACACACTATTACATGTAGTTGGGGTCACTTACTGGTAAAAGTGGTTATCATGAGCAGGTATATGTGCCCACTTTGGATTGGATATCAAAAGATACTGATTATATCCAATTTTGATGAGTGTATGTTCCCGATTCAATTGTCCATATGATATGGGGAGAGTATTCCACATAACCCCTACACTAGAACAGATGCATGTATCTTCTTTTGTATGGAATGTTTATGAGTCTTCCTAGGTATGAGGATAAAATAATTCATTCATCCTTTTGGTACAGCTAAAGTTTATGTTATGATATTCTGTCAAACTTTTTGGATATTGGTAGGAATTTTTTCTTCCCCATTCACCATTTAAAAAATGTGTTTGGTGACTTCAGCGGTCTGAATGGGAATATACATTCATTATGTTTCTGGATTAGGTTTTTGTATCTTCTCTTATTCTGCCATTCCTATGATTGGGTACTAACAACACTCATGTTTGGGGGAAGAGAGTTGGATCTACCCCAGGTTATTCATTGGAGATTTCCGACTAACTTCTCCGAGTGCTACCATATGAGACTAATGGAAGGATTGATTGATACTGGTAGGTGTATATACCTGATCGCTAATTGTCACCACACTTTCTTTGTGGGATTACTTGAATCTAGCCAGATGAATTTGTTTAGTGGATGTTAGATTGTAAGTAGGTGTATGTTCTTACTCATGGTACTCCACCAGATTTGACTGGCGGGATTGGTTGGGCACCAATAGATGATTATACTTGATTGTAGAGTTAAGGTAGACGAGTGTATGTGCATGCTCACTATTTTCCACCAAGATGGGTTGATGGACTTCCCCGGAGTGGGAAAAGTTATAAACATTATCCATATTTTCCTAATTTTTCCCTGGCAGTTCATCTTGCATGATCAGGTGTGAGGGACCTGGGTTGGACAACCCAAGATAACCCCTTAATCAAGTTGAGGGTTTTCTATCATGTGATGTTGGTATAGTTGATTCTTGTAAGGATCCTTCTGGAAAGACCCTTTTGTCTTAGGGATTCATCCATGGGTGGCATATTTGTCGACCTCCCTATTATAGGGGAAGGATTGATGATTGCATTCCAAGGATAAACTCTCAAAACAATTGAAGACAGTGGTTGGCACTGTCTTCTTATGGAACCCCAGTCATCATTCACCGAATGACTGGGGGTTATTCCTAATTATGAGGTCCTTTCGGGTAGCCTCCAAGGATGGGATAGTACCATGTTGATGGTACTATCAGACCAATGTATTGGAGACCTAGTGTTGAAGATGCTGAGTTGGTGATGATTTCTTTAGAGAATACGAGGATCTAGCTTGAGCAGCAGCCAGGGAATTCACAGGTGTAAAATTGAAGGAATCCATTTTTAAATAAAGTGAGTTCCTAGAAATAAGGTGCATTTATATATGAAAAATAAAAACAATTAACTCCCTTAAATCAAAAAAAATTAAATGAACACATGCGTGATTGATTCCCTTTTCTACACCTCTTTTATCAATTAATACGGGCCAAATAGATGGGTAACACTATCATCTTTGTTAAGGATTCATGTTGGTTTCACCATTTTTTGTTCCCTCCGAACGCATGTCCTGATTAGGAATCACTACTTCTAGACAGTTTCCATCTAATTTATTTATAGAACCGGAAACACCTAATGGTTCTGTATCCAAATAGGCATGCTTTGCATTCCAATGGTAGTTATTCATTATGTATTTTGACCTATTATAGTTAGGAAATTACATTCGCTGAGAGGATTGGAGATTGGTCTCATGACACCCTTTTGGGAGATATTATTTCCTACTCGGGGACTCTCTTACAGATTTAAGATATGTTCAGGAATCCTTATAAATTTCCCTATCATAATGTAGGTTTCCCATTAAATTTGTAATCAATTACTAACATGTTTGGAATTCAGAATCATCTATATGTATTCATGTTTATAGATTAATGGAGATATCCATATGTATTTGAGGTTCTCCATCAATTGTTTCCTCTCATATTCTACTTAGATATTCTTTAGCCACTGTTACGGTGATGCTAGTATGTAATCCACTCAGTGGGGTACTCAGGAATCTATCGTCATCTAGGTAGAAAAATGTTTGCTTTGTTGTTGGGATAATACCCATAAATGGGGTACCTACTTATCCTCTGGAAAGAAACATAAACCTCATAATTTAGTGCCACATTTTAGGAAACATCATACATTTTAAGGTCGTGTTATAAGGACCTAACCATACAGTTTAATGTCACACGGTAATTAAATATAGGATTATGGTTCCTAGTCAATTCTTGATGTTGGAGTTAAACCTAAACATCCCAATAAACCTATAAATTATGGATAAAACCTTGTTAGGAATGTGGATCGGAGAGAACAGGGTTGATTTGGAGTGTTGAGTTTTAACCTCTAGGTGCCTTCCATCGCATCCAACTTGGATGATAATCAAATCCAACATAGTTTGGTATGTCTTGTAGGAGAGTATGGCCATTTGATAGAAATAGGTTGGGGATTACTCTTAAATAGGATTCCCATGTAACAGTGTTTATGAGATATGTCTTAACTCATGTAGATTCAAGGGGACTTAATTCGGGGCTTATTCTTATGTATGATTCCTGAACTACGATAATTAGGGTTGGATTGTGTGGTTGTTGTGATCATAAAAAATCTCTATTCCCACATGAGTCATTATTTATGTAAGATACAAGAGGATGTGAAAGATTAAAAAAATAAAATAATTTATCGTCCATTGATAGAAGTGGCCAGGCCTACAGCGAAAGAATCCAGGGTGATGGCGGATGAGGGAACAGAGCAATGAACCTTTCAATGTGAAATGAAAGTGTGGGTCATTAGGTATGGGATGAAAGGAAAGGGGATTAATGTATGAGGTAATCCCTAAAATGGGCATCGTAGTTAATGGAGGATATCATTCCCTATTTCAAAAGTAAATGAAAACATGAATCATACCTTCTCTACCATGGACATGATGTTCCGAGTCTTAGAGACAAGAAGGGTGGGACAGGTCCTGAACCCAAATCCTCTAATTTGGGAACTTACTAACACAATATCTAGTCTAAGGATCCTGGTTACTATATAAATATAGATCTATAGACAACCTAGTGTTCTTGACTCCTTTATAAGAAAAAGTGTGAATCCTATGACTATAGAAATACAAGCCCAAATAGGAGACACACTGAGGTGTCTTTTCCAAAGGTTTTTTAGGTTGGGAGGTTTTGGTGGGGATTTAAACATAGTCCTTTTCAGAAAATGGATCCAAGGAAATATAGTACCCTCTATGGGTAGATTTGAAGATTCTTTCAAAGAAGGATCGTTTAGGTGGTCCACATATGTATTCTGTGTAGGTATGTCATGTAGGTATGTTGCGTAGGTGTGTCGTGTCGGGGTATTGCATAGGTCCTAGGAGGAACAGAAAAATGATTAACACAGAAAGGATAAGCCTATGAGATCTTGACATACATTGGTAAATGGACTACATACAACAACACTTAGGTGAGGTTTTAACTTAATCACCTCGGGTGTCATGTCCTTAGAAGCATCCCACGCAGGTCACTGAATAAGGAAAGGACACTATGTAGATGACTTCTTTATATGAAGGAAGGTTATTTAGTCATATATTTTTAATCTAAAACTCTAATAGGATTGTTATCTTCACTATCTCATATAATTATCTATTCTCTTTTGTTTTTAGAGAGCTACCTTAGAAAATTTGTGGGACCTGGGTGAAATAACTACTCAATGGGAGCTTCGAGAGTTCTTCCAACTTTTTCAGTTAGTAAGATGGGAGCCCAAAGGACCTATTTATAGGCATATAGGGGGTGGTATAAAGGGGTTTTTCCAAGTATGTCATTGGAATAGCTCCATAGTTCAGCTCTTCTTCATAGGGGTGAAAAAATTATGTTGTCGCATAGGTCCTCATCATTGGGGGCTACATAGGTAGGACATGCACTGGACGCTTCATGTGTAGATGTGTTGCATAGGTCCCTATGATTTTATGCTGAAAGGGAGAGCGAGGATCTTACTTTCTTATTCCTAGTTATTCTATATAGATCCCATTGAAAAATATTTCTTTACTTTCTTTAAATTTATTTGATAATTTAATATATTCAAAGTGTTTATTAATAATAATTTTTCCCTCCTTTATCAAAAAATAGAGTGTCAACAATGTCAATGACCATTTAGTAAAAATAATAATATGGGAATGTAGTTATTAGTTTTGGAATAGGAATGCATGCATATTAGAAATGTCAAGATAAAAAAAAATATCTTCAACTACACTTTACTAGTTTTGGAGGTTTAAATCCTTACATTTGTTTTACAATTAATCCATTGAGGGTGTCTATGGTGCTAATGTTTCCTAATTACCAAAATCTTGATACATGTTCTATTTTAATAGAATCATGGCGGAACATGGAATTTTGAAAACTAAAATGATTTCTGTTGCCACTATTAATGTACAGTTCATGGCTCCAACAATGTTTGGGGTGTGTAGTTTTTCCATTGTGTTGACTGTATATGTATTTTGGCTAATTTTGATATCGATTTAGGGATTTTTGTTTGCATTTATTGTTTATTTATTTGGTTATTTATTGGAAAACCTTGTTTAATTATTTAATAAGTTTATATTGTTTTCTGACTTTATCAAATTTATACATTTAGAAGATTATTGGTCATTCCATTGATGGATAAAGAAATAATGTTGGTTATATTTATCATGTTTAATTTTATTCATTTTAATGTTTCAAGAAGGCAATTTTTTTCTATGTGTAATTTAAACATATTTTTGACATATTTATTTTTTATTCCATTCTTCATTAAATCCATTAAGGTTCCAGAATTAATTATTAATGCATGTTTCTTTTAACCAGAGGATATACAAAAAGGAGTTGGATTTTCCCGATCCAAAGTATATTCTGATGTTGATGTATGTTATATGATCATTATTTTATTATTATTATATAGTTATTTATATGATCATATAATCATGGGATTATATCATGCAATTTTTATCATTCAAGGTTCTACAGGGGTAAAACACAATGGTGTGGCAAGGATTAATGATGTTGTAGAAGAACTTCAAGATGTAAGATATTTCACGATTATTTCTTTTAAAAATTTAATTTCTATTTTTTACATGGTTTCAACATGGATTAAAATTTTGGTTCCTAAAAATAGATTATTATTTTTTTATATAACATTATTTGGGAAAAATATTGTTTCATTATTTCTAGAAATAACATTTATGTGATTGGTAATTACCTATTTTTTTATTTAATGGTTGACAAGGAATAATTTTTTTTCATTTTCTATCCTCTATCCAATGTTCTAAATAATGTTAATAATCACAACTTTTTTTTACTTTAGGAAAACTAGTAGAGAATTGTAATTAGAACCATACCTTAGATCATGGAAATATTGATTTATTTTAATAGTTAAAATATAGTTTTCATGTCACCAAATGTGTAAGGAAATATATAGACTTTGGAATAGATCTATAGTTATTCTAGAAATCTCTCTCAAGATTGTTCATTTAATTTATTATAATTATCGCATAGATATTATGATATTTAACCCAAAACATTTTATTGTGAACATTAACAAATTGTTATCCTTTTTGAATTTTATCAATAAGGAAATTCGTGAAAAAAATTTCACAAAAAAGATAATCCATGTTTATATGTTTGGTGAATTTATGGAAGATAAGAATTTTAACAATCCTTTCAGATTTATGATTATCAAACCATATGATTTTAGACTTCCCAATAAAGTAGCTTATATATTGGAAAGATATAATTCTAATCGAATATCTATTTTCCCATAATTAATGGTACCCCATGTTTGAGAGTGGGATGAAACTATTTTTTCATACTATATTAGAACTTTATATTTACACAAATTAATGTAACTATGTAGAATGTTAAATTTTTAATTTACAACCAATTTTATAATAGCTATCCCAAAACACCTCTATATAAATATTCTAGCTCTCCAAATAATGAAACATAAAAACCAATTCCTTAAATATAAATATAATTATATAGTTAATTTTAGCACAATATTATTTTGAAGGCTGCTCTAAGAACTGACATACCTTAAAAAAGGACTATTTTACCATGTCATAGTAAAATAGATAAGATTCCTTACTAAAAAATAGTTTTATTCTTGGTTAAAATAACTTCTAATTAATTTCATGAATATATTATTCATTTCATTTAAGTTGTGTGTCATTAATGTAAAATTAATAAACCATTTTCTCTAATAATAGGTCTAGTAAGTGTTCTTACTAGACTTTAAAAGTCCATTTGGATATCGAGCCACCTCTATTTTGATGATGTTTTTTAGTAAACCCAAATCCATCGCATGAAATTTTTGATTGAGAAATTTATTGATAAAACTAAGACTCATAAAATTATTTCCTATGATCATAATATCATTATTTAAATTCTCCATAAGATTTTATTTTCTATCAATTACTAAAAAGCACTGAAAGATTCTTTGAGGGCTATTTAGGCTTTTTAACCTGAGGTTTTGAGTTGATTTCGTTGCAATTATAGGTGGATTTATTATCAATTGATAGAATTAATGGATGTATTTTAGAGATAAAGATATTTACATTACTAGTTGACTTACTTATGATATGCTGGAATGTGAAGATGGTTACAATACATGAGAACCATATTTGATAAGGTACACATTGTGTAGCGGGGATCATCATGCTACAATGATTTCCATCACACCATATTAGATTCTACTTAATGGTTATCTTATGAAAATTATGATTAATTCTAGAGAGACCATTCCAATGGAATATATACCATGTTTTAATGGATTGTATGTAGGAGTAAATTAGGGTTTATTTAATAGTAAATCAATGATGATGATAGTGTATTATTCTATTAAGTTGATATCCATGTCATAATGTTTTTATGTTAGAATAAAGTTATGATACATAAGAGTTAACTATAAGAGATGGTTGGCTACATCATTCTGGATTAAACCACTCCACAACCTGTCTTACGCATGAGTAAAATAAAGCTATATAATATTGAGTGTTTGTGAATAATTATGTAATTGGATTTTTAATTCCATAAATGGAGTTTTGGAATAATAAAAGGTGTTGTTGTTCGATTTAAAGAAAACAAGGTGTTTTGACATGGATCTAATGAGCATGTTTTAAGGGATGATACATCTTAAAAAAATATTGTGATGTGCAATATTTATGATTAAAAACATCAATGATTAATAGAGGATTATATCCTAACAATGTGAGAAAAAATAATAAAGGGGTAAATACAAAATAAAAGAATAAGATAATTGGAAGTGACTATTAAACACGACAATATAACCATAGATCAATACATAAGAGTGTAGTACCATAACCGTAATAATCAATAGGGAATATCCTTTTCCATGACATAAGAATGTAAAATCACAAGACAATAATCATGATACATGAAAATAAAATATAATAATATGGAATAACCCAAAAATTTATAATGCAAAAGTGACATATACAAAAGTATAGAATATAATTTATTATATCAAGAAACACTTGAAGGAAAATTACACCATCTTTTGTTTTTGGACTGTTGGGTTTTTTTCTGAAGGATATTGCACTTTCCAGTTTAGTGGATAAACAAAATTTTAAAACAACCATATAAACATAATTACAATTTTTTATCACTTAAATGTTTTGTTTTTGTAAACTGTTAAGGAATGTGAGGTATCTTAGAAGATTGAATGAGTCTTGGGAACATCTAACTCTGAGAACTCAATTTTGGGAAAGCCTGGTAAGGGCACATGATTTTTTTGAAACTATGTGGTCCTCTATGTGAAACTGTACAAGTTGTCTAGATAGGTTGAAGGTGTTACATGGTATTTTCTAACCATGAACACCAGGAAACATGTATGTTCATTTTTTAAGACCATTAACATAGTATAAATGAAATGTTTCCACATAGTTTCTCAAACTATGCATAGAAACCATGCAAGAACCATGTATAGAAACTAGAACATGCATGGTTGGAACACGATTTGGAAAAAAGTGCAGTCAAACCATGCATATCATTAAAAGGGATGAAATCCCTATTATCCCCTCTTTCCTATTTATTCTTCTCATCTCATTTCTTATTCTCCCTGTGCATATCTAGGGAGGTACTATTGATATCCTCCTCCCCTCTTACTTGGAATGGAGATATCTCCTCTATATGGAAACTATTTCAATCATTGTTCATTATGATGGATATCCCTTAATAATTTCTTAACCCCTCTTATTTCCTTTTTCTAGTTATCTCAACAAATTAGGTGTTATATTCATGTGATATAATTCTCTCTATTTTTAATTCATTTTTCTTTTTCTTCTATCAATATCAAACCAACAATAATCAATGTTCGATATTTGATTATTAAATTGTACTAAGTATGATGTAGGTGGAATTTATATTTTCCCTAAACATATCATCATTTTATATGATACTATATTATGCTTCTTGATGGACCTTCCATGTGTTTCTTTAAAAAAATGAAATTTCATAATTTAATTATGTATATCTTGTTCTCAATTAAGTTAGAATCATTGGAGGCCATGGAAATTAGATATTAACCATAACATAAGGGTGAGTTCCTTTTATGACCTTAATTATTCAATTTTTTTCTATTAAAACCACCTTCTATGGTGTAATATATTATAAAATGTAGATGGGTTAATATTTTTTGGAATTAATTGAAATATAGAAGGGTGTGATACTCCAATATATTACCCACAAGTGACCATACCACATCCTAAGTGTTTTGCCTATTTATTATTGAATTGATGAATTGTGTGTTGAATACATGTTAGCATGGCTTATTTATACCTTTAACATGTATGGTGTTAACTATTATTGGATGGTTAACAAAGACCCAAATACTTTTAGTTCACAATTAGCCTCTATTGAAATGTGCAATGATAATTACATGGAATTTTCCCAAGGACCTCATATTACCGACCTTGGAACAATACAATTGTTGGATTGAATAAAATGTAAAATAATGTTATAAAGGTAATGGACAGTAATATGAATCACCTTTTTGTATCAATTACAAGTGAGTTTTATTAATAATTTAATATGACTTATTTAATTAGAATTGGGTACAAACACTAACATGGACCTTCAACCACATATATATATATATATAATGCATGATAAAGGATATTGTGTTATGGAACTGACAATTAATTTATATTGGATTCCTTGGATAAATATTGAATCTATCTTTCTTGGACCTCCTGGGGATTATTCCTGTGAATCCTCTTAAGTATTTACTAACATTTATATGGATATGCTTTTTGTAATCAAATAGGATTCCTTCAACAATGGACCTAGGTCCTTGACCATGATGTTTTATATTATATCGAGTTTTATATGGATGATTTTTATGGACTCAAATAGGACGTTATTGGTCAATGGCCTTAGTTCTTGGACCTCATAGGTCTGATACTTGATACATGACATATCTGATGTATGTTATAGTTGATGACTTATTATTTTTATGTTGTTTTATTCCATTTATATACTAATTTCAACCCATTTTTATTTGAGAATGTTTGGAATAGAATTCCTTATATTATGATTATAGATATGACTCCCCTTATGATATATGATTATCTATGTTGAAGCATGTGCGCTGAGATACAAATCCATTCTGATTCAAATATATCTTATTATATTATAGTATAATGTATGTATATATATATATATACGATGGTATGTGTGCAGAGTTAATTTGGACTAGGATGACGTAGGTATGGTCAAGCAGGTATCCTTTAAGAACCTAATCCTGAATTGTTTATTGTTCATTTTTTTATTTACTACATTATTCTTTATACCTATATATAGATGTATTTTATATTCATGGACTAGATAGCTTTATACCCCATTATTAGTGTCCTACTGAGTATATATCACACCGTTTTTGCACCACCTTTTCTCTAGGGAACCTAAATAGATCTTATAGTGGTCGATTTGAGTTTTTAGGTTGTTATTGTACCTGGGAGATACACAAATTGGAGATTATGATGCCCATAGATATTTCCTTAGGGATTTTATTCATTTTTACTATACATGGATTACTTTGTATTACTTTTTATATGTTTACTTTTGTAGATTAAGTCACCTCATATGCACATGCATGCATAGTTGTATATTTGGCATTTTCAAATTTATCAGTCATCATTATCTTCTGCTAGTTTTTATTTTATTTATACTACATACAATATATTTAACACTAATAAATTTGGTATAGTCTCCCCACCATACCATATTTAAACCCTCGCTACTAGTCGGCATATTCTAGCATACAAGGAGGCATGCTTGATTCCATGTGACCGACCATATTAGGGATCCATTTTATTTTTTCCCAGGTCAGGATATTACAACATAATCACTTAGTGGATTGGGTTCATTCATCATTCTCATAAACATAGTAGATCAGGTTCAATCCCAAATTCCATACATATTAACTCATGATATATAATATAGTGACCCAGGATTTTCATGCATAAATATCAAATATTTGTTAATGAATATTCCATACATTACATAAATAAATTCACAAGGATCATAATATTTTAGTGTATTTGGATACTAAAAAAACAACCATTTTATTTGTTTAATGATATTCAACATCTCCCAAAATTATCTTCTAACATAGTACTTTTCTTTGGAAAACCCTATCTAAACCATTACTCATAAATCAGGGAAGGAGTCCTAAGAAAGGGTGATCTCATATTTTAAATAAGGGTAAATACAATAGATTTAAATCTATGATCATATATATGACAAGAATAAGGATATGTGGCCATGAATATAACTATCAAAGCTCATACCCACCCATTCATGGACCATAAACATGATTCATAGTGTAATACATTATTATTTCTGAAATTATGGCCCCTTAGAGTGATAAATCATCATAAATAAATAATTAAACCTATGTTTATATTATAAAATTGTAGAACTATCATACATAGATAAAAAAATTTCTTATCTAAAAGTTAACTACCAAGAGAAGAAAAATTGTGGATCAAGATTTATCACCTATTTCCTATTGTGGATTAAGACACACTTATTTCCCCTTGTGGAGCAGGACACACCTATTTCCCAGAGTGGATTAGGACATACCTGTTTCCCATAGTGGACCAAGACACAATAGTTTCCTATAGTGGGACAAGACACGATTGTTTCTCATAGTCGATCAAGGACATGGACTTGTTTCCCATTATTACGTCATGTGATATTAATATTTAACCTATTAATTTTTTTATATATAAGTCCCAACCATATTATAATTAAATTCATACATATTGGTGACATAATATCATAAAACATTCAATATATACTCACATTATAACTAATGTTATTAAAACGAGTTTAAAAAAAATCATCAACTCACCATAGAATTACACATGAAAATTAAATGGGTTTCATTAACATGTCATCAACATAATGGTTATATATCCATATAAATAATAACAATTATATCATTTGATTTTATCTATAGTAAATAATACATAACATTAATGGATTTCATCTTAGATGGAAAATAATTTTGAAAGATCATTTAAAAATATTCTGGAAGAAAATATACCATTCACATTGAAAAACACATTCTAAAAAATAATATTGTTTGAAAATAATTTTAATTGAAAATAACCATGGAATATTTTAAAGTAAGAATCAAAGTAATGATTTTTCATGATGTAATATATTTTTTTCATCTTATAGATAATAAATATAAGATTAAATTAATAAGTGTGGTAAAATGATAAAAACCATTTTTTGGAAAATTAAATTAATATTCCATTAAAAAATATTTCATAAAAAGGTCAAACATCGGTGGAATGTATTTTTATAGAACATGGTTGTGGAATAAAATGTATTTTAGACAAATGAATGAAATATAGTCATATTTTATTAACGATTATTAAACTATTTTGAGTACCAAAGTGTTTAAAAATAGTAATATTAATTGTAAAATTAATAAATTACCAAATAAGAATAATATTAATGTGTTTATTGAGAGATAAATCATATTATTTCATCATTGGAAGCATAATCATAAAAAAGCTTGAAAAATGATGAGGCCAAAACTAAAGAATCTTACAACATTAGTAAATTTGAATCATAATCCCAATGAAAGAATAAAATTTGAAATTCCAAGAAATAATTAGATAGAGATAAACATTACAAAGGGGTGGTATATACTCTTCATAAAAAAATATAGGTGTATAATAGAACATATGTCTCAAAGAAAGTGAATTGAGAAAAAAACACTTGCCACTTTGGAAACATTGAAACCATAAACCCCATGCAAGAGAGATATTAAAATTGATATGTAAATTATGATAAATTTAATGATAATTATAGTAAAATACATTCATGGGAATTATATAAACTACATAAAAGAAACATGTGGTGGATATTAAATTTTTCTTGTAGAAAATAAAACTGAGATATTAATGCCTTACAATAATCTCGACATTATTCATACACGTTTGAACATCCTCTATAATAAATATAAGTTTTTATATGTATAATAAAAACCCATACTTTTATATATATATATATATATCAAATCATATATTATTTAATTATGTCCTTTTATTACCTGTTTATTAACAATTCCTTATTGAAATCACATTTTGGGTAATACCCACTTTGTTTTTCGTGTATGTTTTAATTTTTTATGTTAGATCATATTAATTATACCTTGTTTAAATAATATACATAATTTTAACCTTGATTTAAATAACATATATAATAAATATCCATGTATTTATAGTAAATCATAAAATTTATTGATATAAATTTAAATACCCCATTCATGGAGATGTTAGGTCGTATGTACACATGAAAGTTGTTTCCATTTTCTTGAAGAATGGAAGGAAGGAAAGATAAATAATATATTATAATTTAAGAATAATTTTAATTTAATATATTTAACTTATTTTAATTAAACAAATCTATATTTCTTTCCATGTTTGTAATGAATGAATCACCTCACTTCGCGATGTGGTAGTCCACCACACACACGAATGACCTTATCATATTCCCATGAAATGGAAATAAAAAATAACATTTAAAATAATTATTATATAAGAACAATAATATCATATATATATATATATATATTATATGAATAATAAATACATTATTATATCCATCGTTGAGAATTTTTAATGTAAAAATGAATGACATTAGTTTGTGATGAGGTCGTCTGATGTATACACGAACGATGATTTCGTGAACCTTTTAATGGAAATGGAGATGGTTCTAGGTCATGAACTTAAAATAAGAAATAAAAATATATTTTGGATAATTATTTTATTATATAATACTATTATAATGATAATTGAATTAGTTTGAGAAATTAATAAAATAAAAAGGGTCATTGATGAATGTTTCATCTTCTTTGGCTATCCTCCTTAGGATTTCACCAAATTCCCCCTTGGATGAATTTATATACAAATTATGGATTATAGGATGATTTGAGGGAATAGATTAAGTGATAATTTTAGGGATTATTTGAACAAAAATCATTTTATGTTGTGAATAAAGGGGATAGGGGGTGGCCATTTTATGTTTGGTAAGAGGCACACTTATAATGTTTTGAAAAAAAGAATTCTAACCACTTTTTTTTCATGTCACAAGGCTAAAATAATGGACAATTTATAAAAATAGAATAGATATGTTTTAATTATTTCTATGAAATTGATATTAGACATGATTAGAAATATTTTTTCCCTTTTTATTTTATATTTAATCCCATGTAAACACATTTTTACCTTAACCACAATACTTAATTGTTACTATTTTCAATTTTAATTTTCATATTTAAATAAAGTGAAACAATTACAAAATATGATATTTTTTAATTAAAAATATTTTTTCCATTTTTTGAATTTAATTATAATAATTGGTAAATTTAAATTTAAAGTTAATTCCCCACACACGATGAGAAAGTGGACTTTCAAAGAATAATTGTTCAAAAGATTGAAGTTTTTTAAATATAAATTCAATATAAAAATGATTTCAATGAAATAAATTGAATTAATAGATATAGAATTTAACTAATGTGAATTTAAAAACAATTTAAAATATAATTTACCAATAGAATTAATTTAAATGAAAAGAATTTTTTCAATTAAAATTCTTTATTTTTCACTATTCATCAAAAAATTTATCTTTTTAGGAAATTATCAAAAGTTCGTCCAAAGATAATTTTTATGTGGTTATTTCAAAACTTATGTTTATTTATTCAAATAAATTTTCTAAATGTTTCCAAATGTAGTTTTAAAATAAGTGTTCAAAAAGGAGAACAATATCTTTTTAGAAAAATATAGTTTAAGAGCATAGAATTGGATAAATTATTCTCTATTCACATGAAAGAAAATAAGATGAATGTTAAATAGTTTATTGGATATATACTATAAAAATTAAAATAAAATAATTCAATATGAGTGGTTTTTTCAATTATTGAGGTAAAGCGTATTTGTTAGCATAAAAATAGTTTTTCCTGAAAATAATTCCTTTATTTTTAAATGTTTTTTATTTTGGTTTTTAATTAGTTTTTCCCCAAAGAAATAATTTTATATAAATTTGAAAAACATATATTTTGGTAATATATTTTATCCTTTTCATAACATCCATTCCAACATCTTGGTGATAACTACCATATTAAATAATAATATTTTAATAATATGAAAAGTTTTATTTAATCATAGTTTTCTGTGTAACATTAGAAAAACTACACATTTCTTATAGAATATGATAAAAATGATATCATGTGTAATGAAAAATATAGAAAAGATTAAATTTATTTTAGAAAAATATTTAACAAAATATCAGGATGTTACATTCTACCCTCCTAAAAATGAATTTTCCCATCAAAATTCATGAGTTTCGTACCAACAAATGAGGAAACATCTACCACATTATTTCCTAAGGTTCCCATATAGAATAATCATGATGGTGGTTTCTCCTCAAAAAATTAACCTGGTGAGTGATCTCATTTCATATAAATTTTCATTTCTGATCTTGAGTCTCTACTAGTTGTTCCTCATGAGAAAGATCATGCTCTGGTGGAATGGCCTCTGAGATTAGTACATGTGATAGATCATGTATGTACTTACTTATAAGTGATACATGGACAATATCATGAACTTTAGAGAGGATCAGTGTATATTCCAAATGATAAACAATTGTCCTGATATGATTAAGTATTTCAATAGGAATGATATACCTTATGCTTATTTTCCCTTTCTTTCTTCCATATAGAAATTTGTCGAAGGACCTTATCACCAACATCAAATTATATATCACATTGATGATTAGTAGCATAACATTTATATCAACATTGTCTAGAAATTACATGTTTTTAATGGATATAACCTTATATTCCTCTAATAAACGTTTTCAGGTCCCAACATCATTATTTTTGAAACATCATTCCAATATGTTGGAGTTCTACACTTATTTCCATAAAGGGATTCATATGTATCCAAATGAACGATTGATTGAAAGTTGTTATTTTATGAAAAGTAAATATTAGGAAGTTTTTTATCTCAAACACATTTTAAATAAATAGAAAAATATCTCAACATATCCTCTATGGTTTTAATTATTTTCTTAAACTGACCATCTGCCTATGGATGATACACAGTGATGAAACTCAACTCTATATCAAGTTCTTTTTGAAGTCTTCATCAAAAATTCGAGGCAAAATATATATTCCATTAAAATAAAATTGAATGATTCACTCCTCAAAATCATACCACTTAATTAATATTCAAAAAATAGGATCTAGAGAGATATATTATTTGATAGCAATTTTGTGTGCTTACATCATAAGGTGGTCGACTATAAATCATAATTATATCAACCTATAAGATAATGGAAACCACAAATGTACAAGTGACTTTAATATTATCTCTCAAAAGTGTTAAGACATTCTTTTTCAAATATCTTGGTCACTATATAAATAAATAAGGGGTTTGATTACAATAAATATCTCTTAAAATATTAGTATCCTTGACAAACCCCCATCATAGAAAACCTCAAAATATGTTTTGATATCTCTAAAATTATGATCAACCATAAACTTATAAATCCAAGATGGTATTAATAACTCTTAAGTTAATCTTACCTAGATACATATAATATTATAAAAGAGAACTCATCCTTTATACCTTAAATAAGATAATTTCATATTCAAAAAACATTTCCATTGGAATATTGGGTTAAAGCATGTACCAATTACATATAAAATGTGATTTAATTTTTCCATAATGTTTGAAGAGGGAGGTAATCACATGAAACTCCCATATAATGAGGATAGGAAAATTATTCCCTAATTATCATGATTCACTTAATCCATTGTGCTTTCTCAAGATTTCCTCCATAGGTTGTTGTGTCTTATCATCCCCACATTCCCTTTTATTCGGTAATTAGTTCAAATAATTCCCAAAATCCATTCATTTGAATGATTGGATTGTGGGTGGTGCATTATTTGGAGTCCTCTTCTCCTCCATTGAATTAACTAGCCCATTAATTCCATTTTGTCATTCATAGGCTTTATGACCATCCCATCATTATTTTAAGAACATCCTAATTATATATAATAAATTCCCTTAATTCTTTTTCACACATTTATAGATTATATATGGCTTTAATTTATTTCCACCATTTCAGTTGTCATGAGATTATATGTTGATTTTCTTATAAAAACCATATTAATTGTGGGAATATAAAATTTTTATTCCTACCTTTAGTGCACATTGAAATAATTACTCATAGATTCTAATGTTTCCTGTATAAAAGACCTTTCAATGATTAAGTTTTAAATCACTGATGAATTGATCAATTTTTCTTTGAGGTTTGATGATTAAACTAGAATATTACCTTTCAAGTATTGCAAAATTAGCTTCATAAGTACCAATAGATTCAAAATCATTTTTCTCAACATTAATTAAATTCTTCTCCATATTTTTTCCTACAATATGCGGGAATTACTTACTATTAAATATCCCCTTAAACCATTCCCATTATATAGATTCAATTTATCCATGTTCCCACATTTAATTAATAGGGGCATACTAATGATCTACATCACCTTAAAAACAACAAATATCTGAAATTTATTTTCCATGCACTAAAAAATAAAGGAAGAAAAATATCATTTCAATGGTACTAATCCATTACTCAGAAACTAGTGTATTAGTTGAACCACTAAAATAAGGTGGATCGTTCCTCATGAATGGCTCAATATAATGTTGTTACCTCCTTTTCTCTTTTAGAAGATCAGCATGATTCATATATTGAGAATGTTTTTTGGGTATAAGAATAAATTTTTCTACTCCATATTCTATAGTGTTCAGATTTTTTAGATGAATTGATTTCTTTTTTCCTTGCATTCAATATTAATACAGTTTTTTAGGTTCTATCCATTAACTAAAACCAGAAAGCATTGTGCAATAAATAGTAATCATAATGAAAAACCATATAATCATGAAAAAATAATATAAAATATGTAAAAACCATGACACCCAATTTGTAATATATGATAATTTAGGCTTAACCAAGGTAATTCATGTTCATTATTTAAATCCCTCATGATTTTTTGTAATGAGTTTTTGAATTTTCAATGTTTTTCCCCTCAGAGTATCAAACCAGGTGTACAGAAAGGCTCATTTTCTTAAACCAGGGGATGATTGAAGCTATATGAATGATACCATTGCAGAGTTATTAACCCTAGGTACCTCTATTCTAGATTCACATCCACTTGTAATATCCAGAGAGGGATGCAATTTCTTGGAAACCCATTACTCTATCCTTCCCCAGAATACTGGGATATTTTTCCATTCATAGAATTATACTTAGACTTACCATTAGAGATATATCAAGATGTATCCTTAGACATATACTTAGGAATTTCCATATGGATATCACTAATGTTTTTCTAATACATATCTCCAAATATTTAAAAAAACATTACTTTTATACCAACTATAGAGACCTAGGGTTTTGTTACAAAAATATTTCATCTTTTTATATGAATATTCAATAAATTACATAAATAAATACCAGAGGATCATAACCTTTTAGCATATTTGGATACTTGACCATAAATATTCTTATTTCATGAAATGTCATCGAGATATCCCACACAGATCTTATCACACAGTACTCATCATAGGGATGCCCTACCTAAACCTTTCTTAATAACAAATGGAGGAAAAAATAAGACGGTTTAAGCTCAAATTATCAATAATTATTAACATAAGAGATATAAATATATAAATATATAAATATATAAGATATGTATAAGGGTATGTTATGATGAGCATAACTTACAAAGCTCATAACTATCCTATGAGGGACCATAAACATGAGTAATGGAATAAAATTTTATCATTTCATAAAACATGTTCCAAAAGATTAATAAATCATCATAAATAAATAATGAACTATAAAATCATGTTATAAAAGTGTGGATCCATCATAAATATAGAAAATAAATTCATATGTCAAGGTTAACAACCAAGACCATCAACATAGTGGATCAATACTTTTCACCTATTTACTATGTGGATCAGGAGGCACCTATTCCCCTTTGTGGATAAGGACACATTTATTTACTATATAATATAATGACAAACTAATTATATATACTGTATCTATACACAACTATTTCCCATAGTGTATCTGGACACACCCGTTTCCCATAGTGGATCAAGCCCATCCACTAGTTTCCAATTATTATCTCATGAGATATAAAAAATTTCCCAATGAATTTGACGTAGATAAATGTAACACCCCATGATTTTATAGTCAGTTATTTTCTTTAAAGTAATTCAATAGCTTGAGCTACACGCAATACTGAGTTCGAGCACACCACGACTTACAAAACTAGCCATTCAAAAGGTAGTTATGAATAGTATTAACTGTATTTTGAATTTTATATACTCCATATAATTTAAAATTCATATTATGTGTTTATTAGACATAATATAAAAACAAATTAAAATTTTAATATAAAAGAAGTATTTTTCAAAAAATACAATTTTACCATCTTTTATAGGTGAAATCTTTTTAAATCTCTTATTTGACACTTTTATATATTAAATTTGAAAAAATAATCTTTTTATTTAGAATTGGGACATAAAAATTTAGTTTGGATAAATTTTTATTGCTTTTATGATAACTTTAAATTTTTGATTAATAATGAAAAATACTAAATTTTAATTGAAAACAACTTTTTAAATCAGAATAAATTATTGTGTTAAATTATATATTTGAATAGTTTTGAAGTATAATTAGATTATATTTTTATCATGTAATCCATTGTTGGTCATTGTAAGTAATTTTACATTTAAATTGGACATAAACACATATCAATCTTTTGATAGTTTTTATTTCTCAAAAACCCAGTTTCTGGTTTGGACAATTGGAATATTTTTTAAATTAATTAATACAAATTATATATCTTTAATTCAATAAAATATACTTAATTTTATAATTTGTAATATCAAAATTATATTTGGGTGAATTTTTGGTATTTTTCTAAAAACTTTCAATTTTTGATGAATAATGAAAACACTGCGTTATTATTTAAAGCTGCCATTTTATTTAAATAATTTTTTTAATTTAAATTTATTTTAAATTAAAAATAGTTAAATAATACCTATATTAGTGCAATTTAATTTATTGAAGTCATTTTATAATAATATTAGATATATAAAATTTTATTGAACTTTTTACAATCTTTTATGAACATTTGAAAATTGGTATAAAACGTAATTTTACCACATCTTTGAATTGAATTTCAAAAATACAGGAAACAAATATGATATCATTATGTAAAATTAGGTTTAATAAGATGAAAATAATTTTTTTTTGAATTGTTACTTTTGAATATTATTATCCACGGTTAAAAGTAAATAGTGTAATTAAAGGTAAAAATGATATTATAATTACCCTAACACATGTCCTAATTCTACTTGATAAGTGTATTTCGACCAAAATCATCCTTGTGAAAAAAATATGATCCTTTTTGATCCACTTGTATTAGATGAGGACATTTATTATATTTTATTTAAAAAATATTTAAAAGTGTTAAATTCAAATTTTAATAACAAAGACAATTTTAATATAGGGTTATCCATAAGATAAATTTTACTATAAATATTAATTAAAAGATACAAAATTTTCATAAATCATGGAATTTTATTTATAAATTTTAGACATTAAATAATTAAATTTATTTATGACACAATGATGATGAAGTAACTACCTTATTAACGAAAGACTAAAATAATTGATGTTATAAATATTACAATAAATGTAAATTGAAACATTTGATGTCATCAATGAATTTTCTAAGTTAATATGACATTTTATAGTTTATTAAATGTATTATATTTTAAGAATTAATATTTTGATGACTTTCAAAAAAACCAAATACTAAATAGTGTCAATATTTACATAAATGAGTTTTTAAAACAAATACCATTTTGTTAAATTAAATAATAGTCCAAAAAATTTAATATTCCACCAAAATGACTTATATAATTATATATATGTAATTAATGAACCACTTTAGGTTCTCTTGGAATTTTATAGTAAGTTTATTAAACATGTTGTATAATAATACAACAATACATGGTAAAAGTTAAACTATTTAACTAAGAGTTAAATCTAAAAGATAAGGTTAATATGGTGACCTAAACTTTTCTAAAACCCATTTCTTGAGAGCTTTTAGACCATACCCACATTATCCATGAAATATATCCTTTTGGATCCATTATAAATAGATAAATATTTAATAATAAAATAATATTTCAAGCTTTTCCTAAAGTGACACACACCTCTCTTATAAAAGGATACTCCCCCTTCTCTTAATTTCACACTTCCAAGGCCTTTGGGATCAACCAAACCATTATAAAATTACCTCCCAAAAACCCTAAATTAAATATAGATGCCTTATATTGATCATAATTCCAACTTAAGTACCCCTTTTGATCAAATAAAAAAAGAACTCGAAGAAGAGGTAATTATTTCATCACCTCTTGGAAGTTCTTTTCTTCTTCCACTTCCTATTTATTTTTTGTTTCCATACTAAAATAAAAAATCCAGTACCTTTAAAATAATAATATGTTATTATAAATATGGTACAAGACTATTCATTATTCTATCCATCCTATGAATGACAACGTCACCATATGTGCATACGTACGGCTTACCGTCTCCATGTCGTGGTGTAGTTTGTTATTCAACACTTAATTATTTGGATGGGTTTAATAATGAGTATAATTGATTTAAATAATAAATATAACATTTTAATTGTTATTTATATATAATATACCAACCAATTACATACGATTTCACAACCAATAGAATGATATTGTTGCTCGTGTGTACGTACGGCTTACCGTCTCCACGATAGGATGAGATTTCGTTCCCCATCGCAATCATTCAAGAATAATTTTCATTTGATGACTAAAAATAATGTTTAAGAACTTAATATAATTCCAGATATAAATAAAATACATCCTATCCCTAACAAACATAACTTACATAACAAAACATATAAAGGAAAATGAATTAGTTAACACCCGAAACAATGATACTACTGAAATATTATTAACAAATAAATATTAAAGGATCATGAATGATATCATATTTATGTATTTGGATTATTTTATAATTTAATAACAAATATTTAACCATTAAATCGGAAGTAAAACTACCCTTTATTAGGGAAAAGTTCAAGGTAAGGGGTTTTCATCTGACTTTTTATTCCCGTGAGATTCATGCTATATATACCACTATTTAGTTTTGTGTAGTGTATGTACTTACCATTATTGTATTATTTTATTAATATAATTTAATTTATGGGTACTTAAATATTCATTATATGATCATTCTTTCATGGATTGAATGTTTCATAAGCTACAAAATCAGTAAGGGAACATATAATTTCAATTTCAACTCATTGGGTTTTACACACACTTCATTAATTATTTTACTCCAAGATTATGTGTTAAATCACTATTTATTTATTTATGTAGTAATTTAGACTCCCCTTAGTGTGGATATACTTTCTATTCACATAATCACTCAATTTATTTATTCTCATTTCATTTATATTAACTTGATAATGTCAATCTTAACTCAATTTCCATTAATTGAGTTAAAGATCCAAGTCATTGGTTTTGTTTTTACAAGAATATATTTTAATGTCCTATGATATATTTAAACTGAATATCCAATAATATTGAGTGTATTTATATTTTTTACACATAATTATGTCATTGTTTTATCCTTAATATAAGGATAGAATCTTTATAAGGGATTTCATCTCAATTTACATTACATTTAATCTTCTTATTGGTATGCGCCAATTCACTTTTATATGGTGTATATAATTGCTTTTGACATATTATATCATGAATAATTTTATTCTCATGAAATTATAAAGTTTTGATTAATTTTATTCCTTAATTATTTATATTTATGAATCATTTATTTGGTTAGGAACCCTTTAACTAAAATATTGTTTTAAATGTTATAATGATTTATTCTTCAAAATATTTCTCGTTAATACACATGTTTTAAAATATTTTTATGGATTTATTTATATGGAAATGAATGTTTTAAATTTAATATTCCTTTCAAAAGTTTCATAGTGGTATGGGAAACATAGATTAAAAAATATCTTATAAATGACTTCTTTGAAACATAGTGTGACTTTTAAATGTTTTCAAGAAAAAAGGGATATTTCTCTCAAATAGTTTTACCAATTATTATCATCTATAACAATATCATTCACAACATTTTATTATTGATTGAGGTTGATTTGTTATAATAAAATCTTCTATAATATATTGAATGGGTAATGTTAGTCTGTGGATCTGCTATTTTTATACCATTCATGGTTTGTGGTTAAAGTATTAATATTTCGTATGCTAGTATTAATACGAATGTTAAGATTATGTTTCACCCTTTTCATATGAGGAATGCATTTGACATAGTAAGTGATAGTATGGGCCCGATATATCCCCTTGATTCAGCGGTAGGTCTCATGAGACTTACAAGTGTCTCAGCACAAGGACGTGAAAAAATCTTATTTATAGTCATGGCATGAGGCCTTGACTATGTGGTTATGATGTCCAGCATTATGAATTCCATCATTATAAAATTAGATATTCATATTACATGTGATTTTTAAACTAGAAGAATATCCATGTGAATAAGTAAATGGAATTATTTGATCTAAATTTTCCATATTATGCTAAATTTTTCATTTAAAAGTCCTGTGTTTTAGTCTTATACATTGCCATAAATTTTTTGGCTTATTTATGATTGTTTCCTCTATATTGTTATCCTTACTGAGCATCTGAGCTCACCCATTTCTTATTTTTTATTTTCCTAGGATGTAAATAAGTATATTATGATTGACCTATAGGGATATACTAAGGGATATAAGTGTGTCCAAAGGGGACATAATGTGATTTTTTATATAATGTAAAACTTATGTATGTATCTAGTACTTCCAAAGCTACAAAACGAATTAGTCTTTTGAGACTTGATCTCTTGTGATCATGACATAGTTATGTAATAATACCCCAACTTTGGGTAACTAGGGATGGGGTGTTACAATAAAGGTCCCTCCCATATCATAATTAAAACCACAATTATTTGTGCCACAATATCATAAAACACTCAACATATCATCAAATTATAACCTGTGTAGAGAAAATGGATTTCATAAAAATTTCATAAATTCACCATAGAATAACCCAGGTACAATAAATGGGTTTCATAATGATTTCATCAATATAAACAGTAACCATATGGTGGAATAATAAGTATGGTATCATTCAATATTATCCCCTATAAAGTATAAGTAAAATCAAATGATTTCGTCTTAGGTGGAAAATAACTTTGAATGATCTATTAAAACATTTCCTAAGGAAAATATCCTTTCAAATTTGAAAAACACATTTTAAAAAATAAAAAATTTTGAAGATAATTTTTTTTAAATAAAAATGGAATATTAGAATGGAAACATAAAATAAATTATTGGTTATGATGTTCGATAATTATATTCATTATGTTCATATTAATATAGATATTCTATTCACAATTTTTATAAAATCCAAATATAAATTATTTTGAAAATAGAATGAAGCTTCCACTCAAAAGAAATTCAAATTAAAAAATTATTTAAAAAATTATTTTTTAAATCATATGCGAGTATTAAAACATTTTTTAATCCATATTTATAAAATTTATTTTTGGAATAAGACAGATTTCCAACCAATGAGAGAAATAATGTCAGATTTCATTAAAATATTTTCTTATTTATTGAAAGTAACAAAAGAGTGTAATAAATTGTACTATAACATTTATATATAATTAATAACCATATAATAATAAAATTAATGAGTTTATAGTGATATTTATCATAAAATTTCTTAATTGGAAGTACAATCATACGCAATCCTGATGAATGATGAGATTGTAACGTAAGTCTCTTTCCACTATGGTAACATTCAATTGTAATCTTCACAAAATAATAAAATTTAAAATAACATGAAAATAATGAGATTAATTATATATCTTCTCAAATGTTCTGTATATACAACTTATAAAATAAGATAGGTGTATAATAAAACATACGTCTCAAATAAGTAAAATTGAGACGAAAATACCTTACCGCTTTTATTACATTGAAACTGTAAATCCAATGAAATAGATATCCTAAAATATCTATATGTAAATAAACATAAATATGAGGATAATAATAATAAATTAAATTCTTGTTTATTATATATACTTCATAGAAACATGTGGTGAATATCACATTTTCCTCATATAAAATAAAACTGACATGTTAATCCCTTACTGTAGGACTCGACTTCCATCATACAAATTTGAACCTACTTTATAATAAATATAATTTAATTATAATTTTGTTATATAACCATAATTATACATATCATACCAAATTTTATTTACTTATACCCTTTTATTTACTTTTAATTATCCATTCCTTCTTAAAATCATGTTTTAGGCAGTAACTGCTTTTTTTCATGTATATTTTAATATGATATTTTTGATCCTATTACTTGGAACATGATTAAATAATATTAATAATTTTAAACATGATATAAATATAATATATATTCATTATATAGGTTTTTATATTAATTCGTAAACGTTATATATAGAAAATTTAATACCTCGTTCATGGACATAATATGTTGTACCCACGCATGAATGTTGTTACTATTTTCTTGACAGATTGAAAAAAAGAAAGGTAAATAATATATTATCAGTAAAGAATAATTTTTTATGTCATATATATTACATATTTTTATGAAAACAATTCTTATTGACTTCCTTGTAGAGCACAAATAAATCACATTATTTCACAAGGCGTTAGGCCCATGTAAACACGAATAACCTTATCATAGTCCCAAAAAATAGAGAGTAAAAAAAGGCACATGTATACAATGATTCATGAAGAATAATAATATAAAAAATATCATATATTTAAATATTATATCCATCATCATATCTTTTCCTTAAAGGTGGTAATTAAAAATGAATGGCATCGGTCCACGAGGCAGTGGTCCATCGTATACACGAATGATGATTTAGTAAAAAATTTGACAGAAGTATAGATAGATGTATTTCATTACCATAACATAAAAAATATAATTACATAGAATATAATAATTTTAATATATCATAATGTTTTAATAATAATTTATGAAATAAAAAAATAAAAAATGCTTGTTTATGATCATTTCAACTTCTTCGAGTATCCTTCTAAGGTTTGCACTAAAAGACTTTGTTGGATGGATTTATGTAAAAAAATTAGATTTCTAAGATAATAATAGTGAAGTTTTAAATTTATTTTTATTGGTATCTTCTATCCCAAAATGATTTTATTGTTTGAATAAGAGAGGATAGTGGGTGGAATTTTATAAGTGAGGGAGTAGCACACTTGTTAATTTTTTTAAAGAAACAATTCAACCAACAGTTTTTTTTCATGTCACAATACTATAATAATAGATACATATCTTAATATAATATATAATATTTAAATATTTACATAAAATGTGTTTTGGAAAATTTTCTAGTTCATTTATCCCTTATCTTTTAAGTTTAACCCCAAATAAACCCATTTTTACCTTAACTAGAGTAATTAATTTTTTCTATTTTCATTATTAATTTTTCCAAAAATTAAGTTTACCTTATAAGATAATATTTCATATTATAATAAAAAAATAGAATATAATTTTCCAATTTTAATTCACATAATTGTAAAATTTTTCTTAAAATTAATCTCGCAGATGTAATGAGAAAACAAGTTTTCAAGCAGAAAATGTTCAAAAGTATAAAATGTTTTCTATCCAAATTAAATATGAAAATTATTATTGTAATATAAATTTTATTAAAATATATTTAAATTAACTAATGATACTGTATAACTAATTCAATAAATTAATTAACATTATAAATAATTTAAACTGAAAAGAAGTTTTTAATTAAAATAACATATTTTTCACTACTCATCAAAAAATTAATCTTTTCATTAAATTATAAAAAATTCATCCTAATATAATCATGATGTTATGATTGTAAAAATTAATTTTAATTAGTAAAATAAATTATATATATATTTTATAAATTAGTTTTAAAATAGGTTTTCAAAATGTTGAATTTTTTTTTAGAAAAATACTTTTTTTAAGAGAAAAATTTGATTTATTCTTATCTCTTATCTAGAAAACACATAGGAATTTTGTTAAATAGTATATTGAATATATGATATATAAATTTAATTAAAATACTATAGTAAAAGTGGTTTTTTAAAATTTATTAATTTAAAATGAGTGATTTTACATAAAAATTTAATTTCCCCAAAAGATTTCATTTATTTTTGAAATATTTTTATTTATATTTTAAATTAATTAGCCACCAAATAAATCAGTTTATATAAATGTATAGACCATATATTTTCACAATATTTTTAATCATATTCATACCCACCATTCAAACATCTAAATGACAACTATCATATTAAATAATAATATGTTAATAATACGATTTGTTTTGTTTAAACTCAGTGTTATGCGTAATGCAAGCCAAACTCAATGTTTCATGTAACAAAAGATAAAAATGATATTTCATGTAATTAAACATATATAAATTATTTAATTTATTTGAAAACAATATATTTTAAAATCATGGGGTGCTACATATAAAGTTTCACCCAATTTATCAGAGGACTATATAGTTTTGAGCCCACCTGTCACATAATGATAACCATTTATATGTTTTCCATAAGAACATGAGAGAATTAATAAATCAATCATAGCATATTTAACCAATGAGAGTGTATGTGTTTCCTAAAACATTCGCAAGACATAATTAAATCATATATATATAAAAAATGACGATTTCATTACAACACATCTCTGCTGGTTAATGATTAATTTTAATTGATTATATCATCATTGTTGGAAAAACCTCATAAAGTGATACTTTGTTTAATGAAATAAATAATCCTTTATGTTTTTAACCCTTTTAATTTAATTTTTTTTGAAAAAATAGTTTAAAAATTGTGAGAATAAAAATATTTTTATAAGATCATTGCTTTTATGAAAATGTGAAATGAAAGCTTTATGAAAGGTAAAGAATAATATAGTGGAAAAAGTAATTATGTTAAAATTATTAAAGAATATAGTTAAAAATAATGATTACACACTTTTTAAAAAAAATCAACGTTAAATTAAAGTGAACTTATTCAAAAATAAAATTAGACATATGGGCATCAAAAAAATAGTATGAAAAAATGGATGTGGAGGGGAAAGCATCCTAATCTATAATTAGAGATAAGGTTATCTCTACTTATAAGCTTCTTCTTGATTGAATTGTGAACCAAAGGGAGAAGATATAGTATGAAGAAATATAGAACCCAATAATAACTAGATTCTAAAAAATAAATGTTTTTTAGGTCATAATTTCATAACAATTCTCAAGTGTAAACATGGATATAAACAATATCATTTCTAAAGAGTGATTAAAAGAAAAACCCATATGAACATCAAAATATACAAAGTAAGAATCATTTGAAATACTATTTATGAGAATAATTTGTTAATACCCAGAATATTAGGAAGAAATAAATTATACTACAGTAATATGATATAATAAACCTAATATAGAATAACATATTCAAAAAAAGGTTATATAACCAAATGAAAGAAAACATAGTAAATAAAAAACCTTACCTTGGATTATCTCATTATCATACACACTCTAACTTCCTATATATTAATTATATACTCATTAAATATATATAATATAACCTTATTAATATTTATATCCATCCAACATTACCTTTTTATTATTATTTCAAGATGGGAAAATCCCTACACAGAAAAAAACTAAGGAGGTCTAAAGTATTGGAGACCCAATGCATCTGCCCTAACAAAGTTACCACATGCATGTGGAAGAGACCCCATCCTGGAAAACAAATAATTACGATCACCATTAGTAATTCTTGAGGTGAGGAAGTCAGCCACCATGTTCCCCTCACGCCATGTGTGACTAATAATCACCTGTGGATCCAATAGATGTTTGCACTTAAGAATAATGTCGACAATGTTCCAAGGGATTTGGAACTTCCCCTACAGAAAACCATGGAGGATAGCTGAATCGGTCTCGATCGATTCTATCTTAATGTTGTGCGAGTGAAAAAGCTCAATACCTTTCAACATCACGGAAGCTTCCGCCCTGAGGGAGTCTCCCGCTCCAAAGCCATCACTGAAGGCCAGAATCATTGCCCCTTGGGGATCACGAACCACTCCCCCGCCCCTCATAAAACCAGACTCACATGACATATCCACATTCAGTTTCAACCCACTGCTCGGAGGATTCCATTTCACCCATCTGCCTCACCTGTTAGCATCCTGTAAGGTGTGAACATTAGAGTTACCTGCGATGAAAACTCTCAATGTTTGAATATTTGTCCATCCTTTGATTAAAAGAACCTATTCGACCACGATGCACCTGGTTCTAACCATCATGGCTAGGCGCGAGCAGGACATGTCCCCTTGTCGTCTTTGGTTTCGGGTATTCCAGATGCTCCAACAGCCCGCAACAAGCAGCACTGCCCGCACCTTCTTTTCTGAAGAGTTATCTTCAGAACCCAAGAACCAAAGATGCAGAAACGTGGAAAGTGTGGCTGCCCGACTTACCCACCTGAAAGCCTCACCCAGGTAACTCCAGACTGTAGTCTCCCAGTCACTGGTAAAGAATAGTTGATCGACTGACTCGTCCTTGGAAGCAATACAACAAAGACATTTAGATGTCAAAGAGATCCCTATGTTCCTCACTTGTTCGTCGGTTGGGAGAGCATTGTTCCAAAGACACCAAAAAAGAAAGTTATATTTCACCGGAAGATCACCGCACCAAACCATTCCACTCCATCAGTAGGGAATTCCATGGGCGGAAGACACCGAGCGGTACCCCTTAGCAGAGAAGGCACCCGAAGCCGACCCCGTAAAGATGAACTTGTCCGGTTCCTCGTTCAAGGTGATGTCGTCAAACACCTTCAGCTGGTCGGGTGTGAGGATGGCCTGAATAAATGGCCAGAAATTGCTTTCCTGAGAAAATGAGATCATTGGGGCCGGACAGCCTGGGAACCCCAGCGGTGAGCCAACCCAGTTCTCCTTCCAGAAATTAATTTTCCCACAACCCACTAGCCACCTGGAATTCATACGGAGCACTTGTAAATGTTTATAAATCATGAGCCAGAGTAGCGAGGAAGTCCCTATGCCACTGTCCATCTATTTTCCATAGCGATTATTGATAAATCTTACCCACATTGATTTTTTTTCCAGAAAATCCCACGCAAGTTTAGCTTGCATGCCCAACATTTCCCCTTTGACACTTCGAATATTAATACCACCATCAGAAATCTCCCTAGCCATCCTGTCCCATGAAGTCCAGTGAAGTCTGCCTTCATTGTGTGAGTCCCATATGAAGCCTGTCAGCACCTTTTCAATATTGTTCAGCACTGCCTTTGGAGCATTAAGCACTGAAAGCATGTGCATGGGGATCGAGGACAAGACACAATTAACCAACGTGATGTGCCCCCCAAAAGACAAGAATCGGTTCTTCCAATTTGTAATACGGGTTGTAATTTTCCCAACTATCCCATCAAAGTGGTGAATCCGAACCCTTCCTGGCGCAATAGGAGCTCCTAAATATTCCATAGGAAAGGACTTTTTCTGCATACCCAGCGCATCCGTAATCTTTCCCCCCTATTTTCTGAACACCATTTCGAGATAAACATGCTACATTTCTCTCTATTTATTGTCTGGCCAGTCCACTTGCAGAAAGTTTCAATTACCTTGTTAAATTCTCTAATGGTATGCCTGTTACCATTAAAGAGAAATAGCATGTCATCAGAAAAAAAAGATATGTGAGATACCGTTAGTATTGGATCTACCACGGTAAGGATGGAGGCTTCCACTAAGAGCATTCCCCTCGATATATCTGCTAAGGACGTCCTACACCAAACTGAAGAGGCTGGGAGAGAGGGTTTCTCCCTGTCGCAGTCCACGGTTGGGCTTGAAAAACCCACACTGCTTTCCCATGAAAGAAATAGCCAAACAGGGAGCGATGAAAATTCTAAACAGTAAGTCCACAACCCCTCTGGAAAAGCCCATAATCCCCAACACATCAATGATAAATCTCCATTCCATTTTATCGTAGGCTTTGTGAATATCCACTTTAATCACCACATTGGATCCTGGCGATTTGATGTTGATATCCCCCACCAATTCATGTACCATGGTAATGGCCGATTGAGTAGATCTCCCTTTGATAAAACCTTGTTGGTTTTCAGAGACCCATTGGGGAAGATGAAGCGCAAGCCTTCTGTTGAGAATGCTTTCCAGGATCTTGAATGGGAAGTTACAAATACTAATTGGTCTATATTGATTGAGAGAAGAAGGGTATTTCACTTTTGGAATGATAATAAGTGTCGACGCGCAAGCCACCCTAGGTAGGTATCCCCCTCAAAAAAATTCCTGGATGGGCTCAACGACCTACCCTTTAACCAACACCCAAAAACTGATGTAGAAGGAACCTGGAAAGCCATCCGCCCCCGGGGCACTTTCAGCATTAAGGGCCTTAACTGCCTCCCAAATCTCATCAACATCAGGCGTTTTTTCCAAAGCCAGATTCACCTCACTGGACACCACCCTGGATAAGAAGCTAAACAAGTTGGTTTGTTCAGACGGATAGCCTTCCTGCATAGATGGGTTAGGATCAGCCAGCAACATTTTGAAATAATAAAAAGCCATACCTCCCACAACCTCAATATCTTGGGTAAAAGACCCATCACCCATTCAGATATTGAGAACAGTTGTACGCCTCCTTTCTTTGATGCAGGCTTGAAAAAAGGCCGTGTTTCTATCCCCCTCTCTAAGCCAAGTAGCTCGGGATTTCTCTCAGATAGCTCTTTCTTTCTCTAAGAGTATGACAGCAAGGAGGTTTTTCTTTTCAACAAGCATGCCAAAGTTTTCCTCATCCCATGAATCCTCCAGTATTCTCTCAAGCTTCTCAATTTTATCTTTAATCTCTTCTAAATTGGTCGAAAAATTGAGTCTGTTGATGAACCAATGCTGAAAGTCTTCCTTGAGCCTTTGTAGTTTACTGTGCAAGCCCATCCAACACCTATCCTGCATGGGCTTCGCCCAAGATGAAAGCACCACTGAGCAGAAACTGCTGTCTGATTTCCATTGATTGGAATCGAAAAATGGCCGGTTGTTCACCAAACCTTGTTCCAGCTTGATTAGAAGGGGATCATGGTCTGATAAAGCTGGCACAAGTTGTTCCACCCTTGCATTCGGAAAAGAGGAGATTGCTTGAATATTAGAAAAACACCGATGCAATTTTCACCAAGTGTGGAAACTCCCCCTTTTGTTGTTGCACCACATAAATTTACTTCCCACAAAACCCAAATCAAGTAAACCGTTGTGGGAGGCACAAGACGCAAAGGCTTGCCGGTCACAAATGGGGACCCTACCTCCTCCTTTCTTCTCCAATGGATCCATAATGACATTGAAACCCCCCCCCACAAACCATGCTGAATTACCTTGATCAAATTTGTTCAAACTCTGCCACAACGCTTCCCTCTCCCTGACCTCACACTTAGCATAGACAAAGGAGAAAAGGCACCCCTGTTGCCCCTCCGTGATTTTCATAGAAAGATGCTGGTTAGAAGCTTCCAAAAAGTCCACTAAAACATTAGCTCTCTAGAAGACCCAAATATGTTGATTAACTGGATCACCGTGAATATAACCCCGCATGCCAAGCCTTGCAGCGAAGCTGGAAATTTTTGACCAATGATGTTTATGTTCAAGAATCACAACTACAGACGCCTTTGTACGTCGAACTTCAGAAACCAGAAAATCCGACTTATCCCATGCCCCCAGGCCCCAGGAGTTCCAAAGAATAAGTGATATCATTGATTCCAAGGTCGCCTAGAATTGGCCCCAGACGACATCTGGCCTTTAGAATTGCTTGAGGGAGGAGTCTGATAAAGCTTGGCACGAGCTCGGGTACACACACCACTGACCGGGGAGGACGACATGACTTCCCCCAGAGAGAAATTCTCTGGGACCTGTAAAAGGACATTGAAACAGTTTGAAGTAGGTAACAAGGAACTAACCATGGTAGACGAGTCTGGAAGGAGAGACCCCATCTTCCCATCTGAAAAAATCGGACTCCTCACATCGCAACCATTGAGGATCTCTCTCGGACATTCTTGAGACTGTGACCCCAGCCCATGGAAACTAGCCTCTTGAGTCACCTCGCATCGCGTCCCAATGCCCAGGACAGAGGGAAAATGTTGCCTAGATGGGGCAATGTTCGGACCCTCCAGCAAAAAAACAAGTGTTCTGGCCAACGGATCACACCCTGCAAACACCCTCCACAAGCTCCCGAAGAAGGATCTTGGCGAAGTTCTTCGAACAAGAAAAGAAGTAAAAAAACCTGAAGGCATCCAGAGGAGAGTCCCAACCAGTTCTCGAGGATGAGGAAGTCTAAACCCGCACCATGTTGACGTGAAGGAAGTAGTTCCATGAACAGAGAGTCGTCCACACCAGAGGAGACCGTATGCATGTCGGCCCCATCCCCCTCTTCCTGAACAACCGAAGACGCGAAAGAAGTCTCCGCATCACCCATGGAAGGCATGGTCTAGTCAGAAACCACGAGATAAAAAGACTTCAAAATACCATTAGGGCACCGAGCCTTCGAATGATCGGTAACCGTGCCCTTAGAACTTCATCTACGTCAGGCATAAGACGAATGCCCCTGCCGTTCCGAAATCCGCATCTTCTGCACGGTATCAGAGACACTATTGGTGTCTTTCTTTGCGCTGAAGAGAGGACTACCCGCCTCGAGGATACAGTGATGGCACGGATCTACGTTGACCAGGATCTAGCTTCTCCTCTAATAGAAAGGATCGCCCTCAGAGTGGAAGGAATGGAAGACTGGTTGCAACCTCTAGTAAAAGAAGAATTAATTTTTTTTTAACACAAATCAATGCACACTCCCAACATAACTTTATCCCCAAATAACATGTGACATTATATCATGAATTTTTAACAAATATCATCTAAAAATATTGGTTATGAAATATACGCCTATTTTTTTCATGTGTACCGTATTATTTGTCAATTTAAATATTGCCTCATTAATTCTTTTCAAGTACAGTATATTACAAACATGCATCACAACATTTATTTATCATAAATGTTATATACCCAGATTTTAATAACCAGATAATATTTATTCACTTTAATAATCTCATACTAACATCATACATTTAGGTCTAAAAATTACTAGTTTGGCTTCAAAAATGTAATAACATTCCATATCAAGAAACTATGTAGTCTAAAAAATTATTTTATAACATTTTCTTACCAAATATTTTTAAATTTTCCATAAATTTAATATCAATGGGAATTATTATTAAGATGGTAGATACATGAATCTCATACCATCATCTTGAGATCCCACTCACCTAGGGTTCCATCTCTTTATGGAATCATTTTCATTCTCACCCATCCCCCTCACTAGAGGCGGAAAGTCCACTCAAGAGAAGATCATCCCCTCCTTTACATCCTCTCACCAACCCTTCTGATATTCCTCTCTTCTACACCATAAAACATATCCCCAGTATTCTATATTTTTATCTGGGTTTCCTTAAGCTACAGATATCCTTTCAAAAGTTCACAGAGGATTCTGACATTCACAGACATCCCTGGTTGTTCACTTTGGTCTAAATTGATGCTTAATTTACACCTTCGACCATTTCATCTCTGATTCATGGGTTCTAAAAAATCATTCAATGATAAGGAATCTGGACCCTTTTCATCTTATAACTCAGTTTTCATCAGAGAGTGATCTTATATTTTCATAGATTGTAACTATGAGATCCTTCAATAGAATCTGGTTTTCTCTTTTATAATGGAATTTCTACTTTCACTTGAGAAGCAATCCACAAATAGATGCAATCCAGTTATGTTTTCAAGGACTTCTGCTACCATTTCAGAATCCCTTTACACTATTGATTCTTGGAAATTTAGATGGAATATATTTTTGACAATAGATCTAGAGCCCTTTCTATATCCAAATTCTCTTCATACCTATGTAAAAATTGATGTGTTGATGCCACCATTTTATTTTTTGTGGATTGATATTGAGAAGGAATATTAGATGAAATTGGTGGCGAGTTTTGAATATTTATTGGATTTATATTTCTTTTGTTGTCATTTGGTTCTCTCCCCAAAATTCTTTAATCATGGTTCATCTAGATAAGGACTTGGTTCACTATCCCTAAAAGATCATGAGGTGTGTTATTCAGTGATGAATCTAGTGCCCACAAATTTGGTTTCTCTTAACTAGAATTAAATCCTTGTTTCTCCAGATAATAATAAAGGCGAAAACAAATTTTTAACACCAATAAGGGTACAAACATTGACTGGGATAGTGCCCTCTCTAGGCCTCATACCTGAGAAACTGGGTATAAATGATATAAGAAAGGTTTAGTCAAATTATAATGTGTCAGGATTTGAGTTTCATGATCTAAAGGTTGTGAATGTATTCAACATACTATGGTTATATTAGGAAACCCATAATTATGATTTTCAGGTCCAGTATGAATCAGAGAGGATAGAAGGGGTGTGTTCATTAATTTTAGTGGAACACAACCCCAACATTTAATATTCTCCAAACTATGAGGAGGTTGTGAATATGTGTTCTGAATATATAACTAATGTGGTATTTCATATGGATATTAAAGGGTTTATTAGTCGAAATTATCCATGGTAATAAGATCCAGGACACACTGGTTGGTGGGGAATGGGTGAACTCATTGATTAGGTCGATACCTTGAATGTATCCCCCATAATATTAACCCTTATAACCACTTTGGAGGTCGGGAGTCTATATTCTTGGTTCCAGAATAAGGGGTCCTACACCAACGCAAATGGGCATATAAATGACATTATTGGATGAGAAACCCATTTTTGAAAAACTTTTCTATGGGTATGAATATGATGATGATATCTATAATAATCACACTATTGATATCAAAGAGTTAATGAGAGGTAGATTAATTCATAGTCTAAGGAAGAATAAGGGGTGAAAGGGGCATTGTGATAAAGGGGGTTGTATTGTGGATAAGGGAAAGACACATAAAGGTTAAAATTACTACTCCCATCTACCTAAGTTGATGGAAACAAGATTGTATAGACGAAAAAAAGTAATGGAATACGAACCAATGGTTTAATATGAGGAATGAAAGAAGGGGTAAGATCTATGAAGTGGAAAAAAGGTTAATTGTGGAGATGCTAAGGAACATGGGAATGGTCATGTAGTAGGAACTGAAGATGGGTAAAATGAAAAATATCTAGATCTCAATTTCCATTATAAGGAAGAAATGTAGTAAGGGAATTTATAGATCAATTATCCAATGGAATATGTCCACAGAATATTATAAAGAGTGGTTGGAATCAATTTTTCTGCTATTAATGGGTCTGGATTAATAAATAAGACCGAATTTTGGCACCTGGCTCCAATGAAAGAATAATAAATGAGAAAGAATAAAATCAAACATGGGGAAAGCTATTCAATCATTTTAAATAACTAGTCCTGGGTAATCTAGATAAAAATGTAAATTCTATTTAGTGGGTGATATATAGGGTTACTGATTCCGATAAAAGTATCCTCATATTTAATGATTTTACAATGATTACTGATCCTTTTTATTGAACTGGTGCAGTTTCCCCCTTTTTCCTTAATATTTCTTTTGAAAACAATATTATTTATCCAAATAATATAATTCTCAATAAAAAAGTCTCTAGAAAATTAATTCATGGAAGTAATGATCTTTTAGACATGATTCACTATCAATGGAAACATATTAGCATACCACTCAATTTAAATTTAAAATGATAATTTTAATTCTTAATATCATCATATTGGTTTGTTAATTAACGTGTATAAAAATTTAAATTTAAATATTAATGTTGAAATTTATGAATGGAAAAATAAGCATCATATCAATTCATGAGTTCATAAGAAATCATATATAATCTAAAATGAAATTATTTATTACATTTAATGAATCTAATTATAAATATCATATCATATCAATATCTATTAGAATAATAACTCACTAATAATAATTACTAATCAAAAATTTATCTAAAATTATACTTATGATAATTATTCGTGTCCCGTTATTAAATATTTTACCTTGAAGTTAGTGGGTATTCACCAAAATAGGCTCTTTTGGGTGTCATCAACCTTGTGACGGATACAAAGGGGCCACAATACCAGTTTCCAAGCTAGTGTCCCAAGAAATAAGGTTTATGATATCATTCACAAGGGGCTCAAAATATTTTTGTTCTAGCCCATACCCTACCTCCATTATTATTTATGTTAAATGTTTTTTTCCTTATGAAACCCATGAAACCATTATTAACTCAAAATTACATCTTGTCTCTTAACAAAAATATATGATAAACAATTTTCATGACCCACCCCCATAAAAACCCTCATAAATAAGATATGAAGACTATTTTAACTGCCAAATCTTGTGTATAATAGGCCATGTTTTAAAGACTTGAACCAAGGGCATCTATCACACATATTGGAGGCATTACCCCCATCCATTATAATATATAAAACATAAATAAAAATAAACCTCATATATTACTTAAAATATGAAAATTTCCATATAAAATTTCTACATGTTAATGGATATACGAAAATAATAGATAATTCCTAAAAGACCACACAGACTCCACTTTATCATCTAGACTAATATCATCCCAAATATAAACTAAAATTTATTACAAAAAGAATTACGCAAACAATAGAGGGGTGAGCACTTAGAATTATTCAATGAGTTCATTGTTCTATTCAATTCATAATCCATGTCAGATAAATGTTTAGGGATAACCATGAGTAGGATAAAATAATAAAACACAAATATAAAGTAAATAATCAGTTTAAACAAATAATCATAATGAGGGGAAATTATAGTAACTCGTGATATTATAATCATGAACATTGAAAATTTTTCTAAAACTATATAATTTTTACAAAAAATCATATCCATATATCATCAAGATAAATATCATTATAATATAATTAGAAAAAGAGCCCTGGAAAATATATCATCACTCTTAGCTGTCATTTCAGAATATGTTCTAACTCAACCCAGTAGCGAGATAGTGGGAGAAACCCTCACCAAGTGATCAAGTAGGCGATACTGAAATGATAATCATATGAAAATAACATCTAATCAGATATTTTGTTATCATGTCCAGGACACATCACTATATCCATCATTGTGTCATATGTATATTCTTTGACAAAATGTCGATCCATTCTACCCATTTATATATAACACACAGTCATAAGATACTAACTAAAAATCATATAAAATATAAACACACACATGATACAATCATTATAACCATGAATAATTAATATACTAGTAAAGGAGAAACAAAAAATATCTATGCATTATAAAAGACATCACAAAGAATATAATAAGCATAAACTCATCTTACTAATTACTTTATTTTTCATTTGATTACTTATTCATATACCATACATTATTCCAATATAATATCATTAATATAATTTATATTTTATACAACCAATTATACAACCCATTAAATAGAATTATTGTTTGTCATATTTTTCCATTAACCTCAATCTTGGATTACCATCAATTATATATCTCACAATATTAAACAATCTATCATATTATTTCATTCATAATCATATTACTAGTATTTTGGGGATCTTTCTAGTTACTACATTATTAATTAACTTCGGATTTATATCATGTTTTTTATTAAATTTGTTTTAATAGTCAAATACTATATTCATTTATTTGAAAGAAAAATTTGACCCACATCTAAAGAGACTCGCAACAACACTCCATATCTCATTTAAAAATTATATCCACTCTTAAATTATATACCAAAAAAATTAAATAAGGCATTATAATTATCATTATAAACTATCCTCAAAACTTACTTCAGGATAACTGTTTATAATAGAATAGGAACACATACAAAATTAGCTACACTCCAATTCTATAAACATTGAATATATTTTGTTTAAAAATTATTAAATATTAATTCAAGGCCAATATAAAATTTCTATTATCATTCTTGAGGATCCTTCTATTACATTAATTTTAAGTCCAGATTTACTAGCTCATTATCATTTGAAGATTCCACTGAGATTCCAGCCCAATGATTTTAATATTAGTGAAGTTATATATATATATATATATATATATATTACCAAAATCAATATACCAACATGGAGTAATGTGAAAGGTAAAAATCATGATCACCTTTTAACTTACATTCTATAATCAAGATCTTATATTATATTAAAAAACTCTCAAAAATTTTATAATATCATATCATAAAAATCATAAAATAATTCATATATTTATTCAAGGAAATATTTTTATATAAAGAAAATAATTATAAAAAAAATGTAATATTTAATATATGCGATATAGAAAGAAGAATATAAAACCACCACTTCTCTTTAACCAAACTCGCAATATCTGGATTGAGATAAGAGAGTAACATATCAAATTAATTGAAATAATATAACAACCCATCCCCTAGGACTAATCTAACCCAGCCAAATTTGAGGGAAGTTTATTAAATCTATAATATAAATAGAAACCTGATCCCTTGAACCAATCCATTTCAAAAATTCCTATGTAAAGGGAAATGACTTTTTATATTAGACAGAACACCTGAAGTTCAAAACATTTGTTGATTATCAATGGTTGTAGTGATATATGAAGTCCCAGTATATAAGCTTGAATACTATTCTTTCAGTCAACCAAAATGATGGGAGTTCCAATCATTAGATTCAAAAGTCTGACAATCAAAGAGATTGATGATTATTCAACATATTAGATTCGCAGGTTTAATAACAAAATTTATTTTTTATAAATAAGTTTAATATATAGAGTTTCTAATATTATGAAGAATCATAAAAATTCAAAAGATATAAGAAATGTTTCAAAATCCCTTGCCTCAACGAATATGAGAGATTCCAAGTCATTAGAACTAAAGAAACATGAATGAATCTCTTAGAGGCCTCCCCCAACTAAACTCATACCAATATGAATCAAATAATCTAAAGATTTTGAAAAACCATTGATACATAAGATTTTATCTGTAACATAAGGGAATATGTAAGATTCATTCTTGTATAAAGGATAAAATCTATAGGTTCTTCAGGGTGGTATGTAATAGTCAATTGGGGGTGATATTTATGATTCATTTCTGTGATAAAGTAAATACATATGGTTCATCAAGGGTGACACATATGATCGATTTTTTTCAAAGGAAATATATAAGGCTCATCTTAATAATAAATGTTATATATAAAGGTTATTCATTTATTGTTGGTGAAATATTCTCTATATAAAGAGGACTCTTCCTCAGCCACATAATTGAAATGTAATGGTACTCTAGAATCTAATAGAGTCTTATGAGAGATAATATCACTTATCTATCATAAAATATGATAAAATAAAAAAACGATGAAAATTAATAATTTAAATAAAATGGTTATTCAAGATCTAAACCAACACACCATATCTACCATGTCTTCAATCTAACTACTACCCACAACAATATACTCCCCTAATTTATGATAAATGACAATGTAAAATCTTTAGAAAATCTAATCCCTTAACTGAGATAAATAACAATTATTCCATGCCTTTAGAATATAAATATAACCAAGATAAAGGAAAAACCAACCCAAGTAAATGATTCAGATTCCTTGATCTACATATGTTTTTCCTTTTTCATTAGACATTAATTGTGGAATAAAACAAAATATTTTAGGGTCATGATAACTAAAAAATTTCATTATACATGGAAAAAAACTATTTCTATTATATGGAATATTACATCATTGAGGGATAAAAATACTCATTAAAATTCAATGGTTTAACTATAATATGATGTTTAGTCAAGATTCCCTTATAATAAAAATGATAATCCCTTAAGTGTAGTAATGATGTCTAAAAATCCTATCTCTTATTATTTTTCTTAACATAATCTAAAGTATCTCGATGTTATTTACAAATTAAAAACATGATACACTGATTTTATATTTCAATGATAACTTTATAGAGGATTATTGCAAGAAATTTCCTATTATGGAGATTTATATTTAGCCTAAGCTTCCCTCTTTTTTCATGATTTCACCTCATCCAAAGAAACATGTGGTCTTATAGCTATTGTACCTCATGAAAAAACACACCCGGAAGAAGAAGGTTTGGAAATAGATTAACAACATTACCCACCACTCCCTATGCTAATAAAAATTAAATAAATATTTATTTTAAAACATTATTTGTTTGTCTCTGGGAATATAAATTATTATAATATGAAAATTCATTTTCCTGGATAATTTTAATTTCTATCATGTTTATATTTTTCATGCATAGTATGTATGAAGCCTAAAAAGGGGTCACCTTAGTGGAATACCAACTCCCACAAGAAGAAACATCATGTATTTAAATTTAATTTCATAAAGAAAAAGTGAAATTTATTGAATTAACAAATCAATGTTTTTTATAATAGACTAAATTTCTTCTTGACCTCTTATATAATTCTTGTTCAAGAAAATGTTTATAGGACAATCACCTGTTCTTTTGATAATTTTATTGTATGGTTTTGTCTATTTAATAAAAAAACCTATAATATTTTAGCTAAAATTATCAACTATACTTAGAAAACACCATTTTTTTATTTGAATTTTTCAAATATATTTATTAAACTCTATTTTAACAGTATACTTTATGGGGTTTAATGACCATATAACATTTTCCTTCTAAGAGGAAGGAAATATTAAGGAATGATTAACCAATTTGAGAGAAAATCCTAAGATTTAATATTCTTGACCATGCTAATCACTTAGTGAGATTTTATTTCCTATAAAAATTTTAAAGAGTTAGTAAGTGAGGTTTTGTGTGTAACACCCCAAGCTTCCATGGTACGCTTCTCTTTGAATAATAGAGCAGCATGTGTTGTATGCAACCTCGAGTTCTAACGCACCACGAACAATCAAAGTAGCCATTATGAATAATAATACCCACTTCTTGAAATTATATAAATTTTATATTTCAGAATGGACTTCATTATTGGATTTGAAATATCGGAATTATCCTATGTTGAATTTTTGGTATTTTTCTGAGAACTTCCAATTTTCGATGAATAGTGAAAAATACTTAAAAACAACTTTTTTAATCAAAATAATTTATAGTAATAAATTATACTATTTAGTGGTTTAAAAGTATAATTATAATATTCCTTTACCATTTTATCCAATGGTGGTCATTAGAATTAATTTCACTTTGAAATTGGATATAAACAATTGTCAATCTTTTGATTGATATTCTTTCTTAAAAACACACTATTTGTTTCTTCAACTGGAATTAATTATAAAATTAATTAATGAAACATTTATGTTTTTAATTTGATAAAATGGACATCATATTTGAATTTGGAATATCAAATATATCTTAGGGTGAATTGTTTTGATATTTTTCTGAAACACTTCAATTTTTGATGAATATTGAAACCACTAAGTGGTTGTTAAAAAACTGATTTTCTGTTTAAATGAAAATTTACCACATCTATAAATTTGATTTCAAAAATCCAACATACATGGTTTTAATTAAAAAGTAAAATTTTCTTCAATGAAATGAAAATAATATTTGGTGAATAGTAACTTTTGAGTTCTATTAACCGCGATTAGAGGTAATTAGAGTAATTTAAGGTAAAACTAATGTTATAATAATATTAAATTACCTTGACACATGTCCTACTATTATTGGGTGACTCATGTCCGACCAATACAAACCAAGGGACGATTTTTGGGACCCCATGGAGCAAATTGTGTATGATAATGACATTAATACATTTTATTTAAATTAAAAAAAATGTCACAAACATGTATTGTTTTACTAAAAAAATTTACAAGGGGTTATACAAGTATTCATTTAGACTATAAATATCCATTGGAAAGATAAAAATATTTCCTACATCATGGTAATTGTTTTATAATTTTTATTCATTAAATAAATAAATTTATTTATCACACCATGATGAAGCAGTGATTACCTCATTAATGGATGATTTAAATAAAATGAAAAGACAAGGTAAAATATAAGACTTAAACATGTCTAAATCCTATTTTATGGGTCGATTTAGAACCCGTATCACCTTATCCTAGAAATATATCATTTTGGGACCTTTAAAATCTGAAAATCATTTCAAATAATGTAACATTTCATGACTTTCCAAGAGTGCCCCTCCTCTCCTCTTATAAAAGGCCCCCACCTCTACCACCTTATTCACACCTTCAAAGCCATTTGGCTCGGACAGACTTTTCTCAAATACTCTCCCAACTTCCATATAATTCTCTTAGAAGCCTCACTTTGGGCAGAAGTCTTCCCAAGGAATCCTTTTGCTCAAATCAAAAAGAGTTACCCGATTTTAAGGTAATGTCGTCTCTTATGTTCTTTTGTTTTATTTTGCTTCTCCAACCCCATAAAAACTTTTTATTTCTTTCTTTTGTAAAAAAACCAGTATCTTAAATATACTAGGATGTTTTTATGAGAATTATTTTATTTACACTTACACACACCTTCATATAATTGTTAAAGAACATACTGTTTCTATGGGTGGCGAATTACTGCCTCACGAAATGATGATTGTTCAATCTTCTTTTAACACCTCTTGTGGTGGTCATTAATATGTCACTATATTTATATATGATATATATTATGTTTATGTTTTCCTTATGATTCTTTATTTTTCATTTATGGATTAACTTTATGATTTCCATTATGGGTAAACGCGATAATTTCATTTTAGGAAGTGCGGACTACCACCCGCTCAAAGTGATTTGAATTGTTAATGCCATATGCGGGATGTATAAAGGATGGAGTAAATGATATTATATATTATATTATACTAGAATTATAATATACCATTATATAATTATTATTTCATTCCATAAAATACAAAATATAAATGAAATTAGCGTTCATGCGTACGTACGGCATCCCGTCTCCATGAACGGTGCATTTCATTTCTTATCTCTAAATGTTATGTAATATTATAAATGCATATATATATATATAATGGATATATATGATATATATGATATCTACATAATGAATATAATTCTTGATATAACAGATATTTTACCACATGAACAACTTGTAATTATAAGAGGTTTATTTTTGGCTCAAGAACCAAAGATCGACAAAGTGGCCGTTATTAAATTAAATAATTACATAATGTTCATAACATGGTAATAAGTGATATAATAGGAATAATGATCTTTAAAAAGGTTCTTAATAAAGTATAAATTAACTCTAGTTTATTATTCATGAGATTAAAGAACGATTGAGTCAAGTCGGACACGAGGTAAAGGACTTCGTCTCAATCTCCTTTCATTGAGGCATATTTTGTTTTATACACGAATTTCCTTTATATGGTGTGTGAACCCCTTTGACTATTTCATTTATTCAAAAGGAATATTTTTATAATAATATTTTTTGGTAAACGACAAATGGAATGTCTTGACTTATGTATGCGGCAACAACGACTTCTCCATCACTGTGACCATTATTTCAGTTTCCACTTCCTCTACAAGCCATAAATCTTTTTTTAAAAATAAATACCACGTTTTAATTTTCTTTTTTTTTGGTATTGAAAATGGTTTTGATATTTTTTTTATTATATCAATGTGTTTTATTGATATCTTGTGATTGAAATCTAGAAATGTTATGTTTCCTTTATGCATGTTTTATGTGAAACGATTACATTATGGTTTATGATATGTTTAAACATTTTCATATAAAAAATGAATTGGACTTAATAAGTGATGGGTGGAGCCCGCTATAGCTCCTCGATGCATCAGAAGGTCTCATGAGACAAACTAGTGTCCTGGCACAAGGCCTTGAATATGTGGTTATGATATTCTGGCATTATTAATTCCATCATTATGAAAGTGGTTATTGATATTGCATGTGATTATTTTACAAGTAGAATATCCATGTGAATAAGTAAATGAAATTATTTCATTTTACTTTTTCCATATTATGCTTAAGTTCAAGTTTAAAAGGCTTTTATTTTAGTTATGCATTGCCTTAAATGTTTATGTTTATTTATTAATGTTTCCACAATATTTGTATCCTTACTGAGCATCTGAGATCACACATTTCTATGTTTTATTTTTCGCAGGATGTGAAGAAATATTTTATGACTGACCTGTGGGGATAGTCTGAAGGAGATATGGGTGTGGAATATGGAGACTATGTTATTGAATTTTTTCACTTTATGATGTAATGTATCATTTATGAATGTATCTAGTTTTTCCAAAGCTACTAAAATAATCGGTCTTTCAAGACTTGATCTTTTTTTATAATGCCAATGTTACATAATAATGCACAGACTCTGGGTAACTGGGGTCAGGGCGTTAGAGTTAGTATCAAGAGCAGTTTAGTACTAACATTGGAAGCTAGATTTAGATAAACTCTAATTAGAGCACATAACCCTAAGATAGACTTTGAGGATTAGTATAGAATAACTTCCTAGAATTTTGGTATTATAGAGATTTTGTGAGTTTTCTGAGTAATACATCCCTGTCTGGATACGAGTAGGTTGACGCGGCTCTGGCACAGATGTACCTAGGGGTAAAACCCGAAAACACCACTTTGAGCTAGACTCGAACGGAAACTGGTGCATGAAAATTGGCCTTGTTTCACTCTTGGTTATGACACTCCCGGGGGATATACTTAGGATAATTATTATTTTCATTAAAAACCATTATAAAGAATTTATGAGTATATACTTCCTCAAAGAAAATATTTATTTTTATGATTATGGATTGTATTCATAAATAGTTCGATTTAGGTTAACTTATTTTCAAGTTTGTTGTAATGTATTTCAATTCATAAACTACTCTTTTTTATGACATTGTTTAGAAATGGCGCTTAGTGGAAGGAATGGAAACCGTATCAATGGACGCACTCCATGTAGGGATTTCCCTCCTGCTCATTATAATTATAATGGAGCTGGTGATACAACTGGTGCTGATCAGCTTATCACCATACTAGGACAACTCACTCAGGTTATGAATAATATCCTTACTCATATGGAGCACCCTAATCCGAAACATAGAGGATCAATGTTAGACCGCTTCATGAGGAAACAACCACCAACATTCAATGGGAGTATAAATCCCTTAGTAGCTGAGAAATGGATAAATTCTTTAGAGAAAATATTCAATGCCTTGGGGAGTAGTGAAAGGGAAAAGGTTATCATGGCAGTTACCGCCTCACTGGAGATTCTAATCAATGGTGGTCATTGATACAAAACACAAAAGAAGATGATGAAGTATCAAATATGGAATGGAGGGAGTTCAGAGAGATTTTCTTAGAAAAATACTTTCCTCGTGACCATCGAGGAGATATGGAAAGGCAATTTTTGAGTCTGAGACAAAAGGAGGATGAAAATGTCGCAAAGTATGAGCCCAACATTACAAGGTTAGCGAGGTATTCAGTAGATTATATACATAACACAAGAAGTAATATTGATCATTTTTTACGAGTTAAAACCATTTCTTCATGGAGAATTAGTCTCACAATCTTTCTCATAATACAAAGATATTTTTTCATTTGCTATCATGACAGAAAATTAATTCCCTAAATCTTATGACAATAAATTAAAGTAAGAGAATAAGAGAACGATGGAACAAGAGACAAATAAAAGGAAAATGGAAAGAAGGATTTTCTATTATGCGATAATTGTGGGAAGAATCACCCCAATACTTGCCTAAAATTAGTGGTAGTTTGTTATAAATGTGGAGAAAAAGGTCACTAGGATCGTGATTGCAAGGGAAAGAAAGTGTCTATCAATGTTGAATGCTACAATTGTAGGGAAATGGGGCATTATGAAAATGAATTTCCTAAGAGTCAGGGAAACTTTCCGCAGAAAAGGCCAAGGGATCAAGGCCAATGTAATATTGTTACTAAAGTTGAAGTGGAATAATTAATGTATTGGTGCTTTTAGACTAAAGGATTATATTCTGGTTATAAGAATAATGTGATATATATAAGGATTGTACTGAAGTACTTATTGTTTTCATTAAGGTTTCAATATGATGAATGTAATAATATTTTTAATATGTGATAATAAGTGAAACATTACATTGTTTGGGGAATCTGATGTTACAATTGATTTTGGAATTTCGAGACCTTCTAGAGAAAGTCTAGATAGAGGTATTTTCGATAATCATAAAGGTTGGAATGTATTAAGTTGAACTTTGGATATTATTGTTTAGGGTTAAAAAACTTCAGAAGATTATTTTTGGAATATTATAATACTATAGTTTTAGGAAAAGGACAACCTGCAGGTTGGGGGATAACATGTCACGTCTGACAAAGCTGCAGGAATCGAACCCACAACCATAGTGCGACAGGCCTTTATTACCTACCACTAGCCTACAGGAATTCCCTGGTTATTACAAAATAGTTTTCCTAATCTAAATGGTATGTGTTAATATTTGTAACCTTGTAAAATTTGGATAAATATAATATTTTTTAGTTCTATTATCTTTTTGAGGGAAAGATGAGTTTTTGGTAGAAATTAGTTGATGGTTGAAACTCTAATTGTCAAGTATATATATATATATATATCTCTTATTATATGAATAAATTAATTCTTAAACTTTAGTAAAGGGATATTAAAAAAAAAATGTGTAATCCTAATACCTTATGTTTTGTTGAACTGTTGAAATTTTAAATCAACATAGATTGAAGGCTTTGAGGCCCTAAATTTTACACTTGTTTGTGATTGATGACCCCAATGACTCACTACAAATATTTACGGTTTCCCTCCTATTATTTGTCTCTAATTTCCACCAATTTTCTCCTAGTCGAGATCATAATTTGGTGGCAACTTTTTCATTTTTCTTTCCCTCTTATTCAGGCTAAACTTTTTTAACCATATTTCCGATTTGGGTTTTCCACAAAGGTATTTTCTATTTTAAACCTTTTATTTTTTAAGAAAAACTTCAAATTGAAAGGACACAATATATTTAAGGAGGTTAGAATGTAACATCACAAGCTTCCATGGAATGCTTCTTTTTAAATAATAGAGCAGTGTGTGTTGTATGCAACCTCGAGTTCTAAGACACCGAGACAAATCAAAGTAACAGTTATGAATAGTAATACCCACTTTTTGAAATTATACCAATTTTATATTTCATAATTGACTTCATTTTTGGATTCTAAATATCGGAATTATCCTATGTTGAATTTTTTGTATTTTTCCGTGAACTTCCAATTTTCGATGAATAATGAAAAATACATAAAAACAAATTTTTTAATCAAAATGATTTATAGTGATAAATTATAATATTGAGTGGTTTTAAAGTATAATTAGAATATAATTTTACCATTTTATCCAATTGGGGTCATTATAATTAATTTCACTTTGAAATTGGACATAAACAGTTGTCAATCTATTGATTGATCTTCTTTCTAAAAAACATGTTATTTGTTTTGAAAATGTGAATTAATTATAAAATTAATTAATGAAACTTATATGTTTTTAATTAGGTAAAATATACATCATCTTTTAATTTGGAATATCAAATATAACTTAGGGTGAATTTTTTGTATTTTTCTGAAAAACTTCAATTTTGATGAATAGTGAAACCACTAAGTGGTAGTTAAAAACTGATTTTTTGTTTAAATGAAATTTTACCACTTCTCTGAATTTGATTTCAAAAATCCGACATATATGGTTGTAAATAGAATGTAAAATTTGGTTCAATGAGATGAAAATAATTTTTGGTGAAAAGTAACTTTTGAGTTTTATTAACCGCGATCAGAGGTAATTGGAGTAATTTTAGGTAAAAATAATGTTATAATAATATGAAATTACCTTCAAAGTGTCATACTGTTATTTTATGACTCATGGCCGACCAAGACAAACCATGGGACGATTTTTGTGACCCCATGCAGCCACTTGTGTAAGATAATGACATTAATACCTTTTATTTAAAGTAAAAAAAATGTCACAAACATTTATTGTTTTACTAAAACAATTTTTACAATGGGTTATACAAATTATAATTTTGACTATAAATATCCATTGAAAATCTAAATTTTTTTTCTACATCATGATAATTGTTTTTAAAATTTTCAGGCATTAAATAAATAAATTTATTTATCACACCATGATAATGCTGTGATTACCTCATTAATGAATGATTTAAATAAAATGAAACGATAATGTAAAATCTAAGATTTAAACTTGTCCAAAGCTTATTGGATGGGTGTAATTGGATCCCCTATCACCTTATACTCGAAATATATCATTGTCGGACCTTTAAAATCAGAAAATAATTTCATAATAATGTAACATTTCAAGACATTCCAAGAGTTCCCCTCCTCTCCTCTTATAAAAGGCCCCCACTTCTACCACCTTATTCACACCTTCAAAGCCATTTGGCTCGTCAAACCTCTGCCAAAATACTCTCTAAACTTCCCTATCTTACTCCTAGAATCCTTACTTTGGGAATAAGTCTTCCCAAGGAATCCTTTGGCTCAAATCAAAAAGAGTTACCCGATTTTAAGGTAATGTCTTCTCTTATATTCTTTTGTTTTCTTTTGCTTCTCCAACCCCTTAAACTCTTTTTATTCCTTTATTTTGTAACAAAAACAGTATCTCAAATATACTAGGATGTTTTTATGAGAAGGATTTTATGTACACTTACACACACCTTTGTCTAATTGTTAAAGAACATACTATTTTTGTGGGTGGCGAATTACTACCACACGAAACGATGATTGTTAAATCTTCTTTTAACACCTCTCACGGTGGCCATTAAGATGTCACTATATTTATATATGATACATATAATGTTTATTTTTTCTTTATGATTCTGTATTTTTCATTTATGGAATACCTTTATGATTTCCATTATGGGTAAACGTGATAATTTCATTTTCGGAAATGCGTACTATCGCCCCCTCAAAGTGATTTGAATCGTTACTACCATATGTGGGACGTATAAAGGATGGAGTATATGATATTATATATGATATTATAATGTAATTATAATCTACATTTATATAATTATGATTTCATTCCATTAAATACCAAATAGAAATGAAAGTAGCGTTCATGCGTACATACGGCTTACTGTCTCCATGAACGATGCATTTCATTTCTTACCTCTAAATGTTATGTAATATTATAAATGCATATATATACTGGATATATATGATATATATAATATCTAAATCATGAATATAATTCTGGATATAATGGATATTTTACCACATGAACTACTTGTAATTATAAGAAATTTATTTTTGACTCATGTACCAAAGATCGACAAAACGACCGTTATTAACTTAAATAATTACATAATGTTAATAACATGGTAATAAGTGATATAAAAGGAATAATGAATGTGAAAAAGGTTCTTAAGAAAGTATAAATTAACTCTCGTTTATTATTCAATAGATTAAAGAATGATTGAGTCAAGTCGGACATGAGGTAAGGGACTTCGTCTCAATCTCCTTTCATTGAGGCATATTTTGTTTTATACATGACTTTCCTTTATACAGTGTTTAAAACCCTTTGAATTTTACTTTTATTCAAAAGGAATATTTTTCATACGAAGCGTTTTTAATAAATTACAAAAGGAATGTTTTGTCTTACGTATGCAGCGACAATGACTTCTCCGTCACTGTGACAATTATTTGAGTTTCGGCTTCCTTTACAAGAAATAAGTTTTTTTTGAAAAATAAATACCATGTTTTAATTTTCTTTTATTTTGGTATTGAAAATGGTTTTCATAATTTTTTTATTATATCAATGTGTTTTATTGATATCTTGTGATTGAAATGTGGAAATGTTATGTTTCCTTTATACATGTTTTATGTGATACGATTATGTTATGGTTTATGATATGTTTGAACCTTTTTGTATAAGGAATACATAGGTCTTAATAAGTGACAGGTAGAGCCCGCTATAGCTCCTCGATGCATCGGTAGGTCTCATGAGACAAACTAGTGTCATCGCACAAGGCCTTGTCCAAAATATTATTTTTATTCATGGCACAAGGCCTTGACTATGTGGTTATGATAGTCTGGCATTATGCATTCCATCATTATGAAAGTGGTTATTGATATTTCATGTGATTATTCAACTTGTATAATATCCATGTGAATAAATAAATGGAATTATTTCATTTTACCTTTTCCATATTATGCTGAAGTTCATGTTTAAAATGCTTTTTCTTTAGTTATACATTGCCTTAAATTTTTATGTTTATTTATGAATGTTTCCGCTATATTGTTATCCTTACTGAGAATCTGAGCTCACCCTTTTCTATGTTTTATTTTTCCCAGGATATGAAGAAATATTTTATGACTGACCTGTAGGGATAGTCTGGAGGGGATATGGGTGTGGAATATGGAGACTATGTTATTGTATCTTTTTACTTTATGATGTAATGTAACATTTATGAATGTATATAGTGTTTCCAAGGATACTAAACTAATAGTTATTTCGAGACTTTATCTTTTCTGATCATGCCAATGTTACATAATAATGCATTCACTGTGGGTAACTGGGGTTGGTTCGTTACATTGTGGACCCAAGTATTCTTATATATGAATGAAACTTGATTTTTTATTGTCATTTTCCAGCACATGTATATTATTTTAACAGCAAATAGTTCAGAATAATCCACCCTCAACAAGGAAGAATCTCTCTACACTAAATAATAGTACAACTAAGAGACAATAAATCTATCAAAATTCATCAAAAACTAATGTGTCACTTATATTCCTCACAATCTATTTTTATTTATGATGAATCAATTTATTATGTCAATAACATCTTCACAATTTCATAATTCCATTATTTTTCATTTTTCTATAATATAAGATATTTTTTTGGTATAATCTAAATATTTATTCCATCTCACCATTAAACTTCATTTTTTATGAAAACAGTCATTGAAATTCCTATGTCCACCACATAGATAGTTTTATAATTGATGAATATAAATAAATGTTTTTAAATGGTAATAAAACCCACCCAAGAATTCCTTTTATAGGGACCACATATATATTCCATGTAATGTTAAAAATACTATATTTTTTTAGAATACATTAATTGGATCAAATTAAAAATTTAAATTTTGGCTAATGAACATGTAGACTATGTTATCAAAGGACATAACTAGCGAGGATACTATTCTTGTTTTTCAAATGGTTGGGTATTAATTTATTTATGTTTTTGTTTCTTTTGATTATTATTTTAATTATGAATTATTCTAGAGGAATTTTATATTTTCATTTCTTTGATTTTATCATTTAGAGTGTCTTTTGGAGATCATGATTACCATTCCGTAGTAAACCTATGTGTATTTTTTATTACCAAATATTTTTTACACACACATTTGAAGTTCCCAAAGGTTTGTGTTTTTTATATTTGATGTAAGTAATTTTCAATATAAATGTCTTAATGAATATGGGTGTTGGAGTAAGTAACAACCCAATGAGAATAAAGTGATGGTTTTACATACTTTAATGGGTAAATTTGTGAACCTTCATCATGATGAGTTAATGGAAAATGTAGATGATTAAAGGTGTTATTATCTTGAATATATTTCTGGGTAGATTCATAATAGTAACCAATTTCATCAGATGATTAAAGAAATATTCATCCTATTAATGGATAATTATATTACTATAACACTATCTATAGCAATTTGGAGAAGATTATTTGTTGAAAAATATTGAACAAAAATCCAGATTCTATTTACATAGTTGTGTTAGATAGCATCTTATGTTTGTACTAACTCATATAAAATAGGGACAAAATAATTGGGATTAATGAATTAAATATATATAATTTGAAGATAATCTATTCATATCATTCCTAAAATGAATGTTTCTTAACATACTATTAAGTAACACTTGTATGATGACCAAAGTTTGATAGGATTTAAACTAAATTGAGAAGGTAAGGAAGTAGTAGAAATACATTAATTGAGTATTTAATATATTTTCAGTGACTTAGAAACAAGATAATGGTTATTGGAATTAAATAAACAAAAATAATAATTACTTTATGCAATTTTGTTGTGAATTTTAGTGTTTTATATGGATATGTCTTGATTTGAAAGGGATTAGAATTAATTTTACGAAATATATAATCTTGGAGATGTTTTTGATGTTGGAGATTTGGAAAAGGTATGAAATTGGAAAATTCAACCTAGTCATTTAAAGAGTCGTCATTGAACTTTGGAAGAGTAAATAGTGGATTTTTAATAGTGAAAACTAACTTTAAAATAGATACCATGATGTTTGGAAGAGTTAGCATAGACTTAGAAATAGTAAAACCCACATTCTAAAGAGTCATTACATACTTTAGAAGGGTAAATAGAACATATAGAAGAGTGAAATAAAATATTGGAAGAGTAAATCATGACTTAATTAGAGTAATTTACCACTTCGTATGAGTCAATTAAGAGTCTTTAAGAGTAACCATCCATTTATAAGGAGTTAACACTTATAGAATATACAAAAAATTTAATAGATGAAAACTGAGTTTTTAGAGTTGATTTTTGGAAGAATATAATTAAATTTGATGATTCTTAAGATGATATTTAATATAATAAACAATATATAGATATGTTTATCCATGATTTGAGATTTTTATGTAAAATAATGGGAGAATAAAATGAGGGTGGTTTAGAGGATCATTGTTCCATTATCTATGATTTTCAAATGGGAATATTTGAAAATCTATATCTTGGTGATAAAAATAGAATTAAATTATGTGGCTCTAGTATATTAATTTAGATATTTATATATATAAAATTGATGTATGATTAAAGATGAGGTTATTGATACTCTTATATATATAATAGTAAAATTATAGTCAAAGAAGAAAGAGGTTACGAGAAAATAAATAAATCATACATTATAAGATGAGTTCCTAGAATTGATATTTTGAAGTACGAATTTAATGTATTGATACTAGTGTGTTTTTTGATATCTTAAAAAATCAAAGATAAAATTTTATTCAATCTGGTGGAACATAGAGTTTGATTGTCATGTTGATAATATTAAAATCATGATGAGAAGAAATTTTGAGAATATAATTTTATTATAATTGAGAGATCTACCGAGTTAATTAAGATGAAAATGAAAACATAATGTGGGGATACTTGTGTTATTAAAGTATTTAAATATCAAAAATAGATTTTTTATTCAATAATAAGATGAAGAGATATATTTGAGGGTATATTTTATGTTTTCATACTTAAGATAGATTTTTTATTGGATTCACGAAAACCTCACACATTGGAAGAGGATGTGTCACACCACAACAAGCACTGCTGAATGAAATTTATATATAATTATAATGAATTAATTTACTTATAGATATTATATGTAATATAAATGTGAATTTATGACTAAAATAAAGTTGAAGGACTCAGGTTCTTTTTTCTTGAATGATATAATAATTATATAATAAATGTAAATGTATGGTATTCCTATCATTTTATTAGAAGAAACCCATTTTAGAAAAATGATATAGAGGATAATGGGAGTTTCATGGAAATGATCTATTTATATGCATGATATTACTACTATATTTCTATTTATAAATATTGATAAATGAACCCAAAAAAATTAAATGGGGGATTATATTAGGAAGAGAAGTTGAAAAGAATATTTGTGAATCTCTTGTGTGTGACAACTAAGAGAATATAGGAGAGCTTGGAGTGCTCTCAATGAAATAAGGGAAGCTAATATAACAATAAGAGCTATCAAAGGACAAGGACATGATTCTGATATAGTGTTAATAAGAAGACCAATGGGTTATCTAATAAAGAGAATACTGGTGCTGAAACTAGTTTCCATGATATGCAGTATTGTAAAAATTCTATGAAATAAATATTAAGGAAGAGTATGAGTTGAGGAAGGTTAGCATGAATTTATATTAATTATATATTAGACAAAAAATTCCATTTTGTCTTGAGTTCCGAGAAATGTTAGTAAAAATTTTATTGGTTACAACATAGAGTATTAATGTTTATAGAGACCGAGTTACAATTGTTTATTAAGGACATGGGGTTTTAAAAACTATAAGTTGGGGATGAAGATCATTTTTTATTGTTTCTATGAAATTATTTTAAAAATAGTGATTTAATTCATGAATTTTTTAATCTAAGATAAATGAGTGGGGTTCCATTGTAAAGAACCTAATAAATACAGTACATATTCACTTATCTAATATAGAGGACACCTACATATGTAATATAGTGAGAATGGCTTTAATATAATTCATGGATGAACCCACTAAGAACTAATGAAAAATTTATAGTATAGCGTATGTGGCTTAGGAAAACCTGATACCAGTAAGGATTAATTTTCCCATATAGGGGCCAATCCTTGTAAAAAACTATGTTCCATACTTTACTTGATTTAATTGCACTGCATGTTTTATCACTAATACAAAATAGGACTTTAATAATGCTATTAAATATCAACACAATAAGAAAACATTGATAAATAACATATTTATCATCACTAATAAAATAGATGATATATTTAGCATTGTATAACTGCTTTTATTTTAGCATTGAGAAAGGAAACCATTATCAACAATTTATTTTTAGCATTGATAAAGGGTATCCTTTATCAATATTTTATTTTTAGCGCTGTTAAATATTTATTTCATTAACGTATTTTTAGTGTTGATAAAATGAAATAATTAAATAAATAAAAAATTAAAAAATTGTTTATTAAAAAAATATGAAAAATTTATCAATTAAATAATTATTGATAAAAATTAATTGATTGATTATACAGTAATAAATATTAAAATAATTATTAATTAGATAATTGTGATAATTAATGTTATTAAATTGTAAATTATATATATATATATTAATATATATAAGTATGATTTATATATTACAAAATACTTATGTTCTTTATATTAAATTGTCATATATTTATTGAATAATGGTATATAAAAAAATAAATATGAATTAGAAATATTGTCTAATTGTATAGTGCACGACATATAATTTAATGTCGTTTGATTTTTCAATTTAATATAGATCAAATATGTGTTATATTGATTCCAAATATACATAATTAATGCATTTTTATATACAATATGCACACACATAGAACTTATCCATTTTTACAATATTGTTAAAGTGAACCTATTTTCTTAATAAATTCAATTTCACTCTATTTGTAAATATATGCATGCAATCAAAAGTAGTTATTCATTAATAAAATTATGAAAAATATTTTTAAAAGAATAATTATAAATAAATATATTTATAAATAAATAGATTTATAAATAAATATATTTTTAAAACAAATATTTATAAATGTACGTTCAATATATTTATACAATTATATACTTATAATTATAAATAAATAAATATTTTTTTCAAAGTATTTATATAATTATTAATAAATAATTATGTATATTTAAATAATTATGTATATTTTAATAAATTTACTAAAATAATGAATATATTTACCATTTTTATATTTATATATATATTAAATATATATGTATATTTATATAAATATATATAATTATATAAATAATATTTTTTAAAAAAATTTCTATAATTATAAATAAATAATTATAAAATTATAATAAATATACTTAAAAATGAATATATTTACAATATTAATATTTATATATATTTATTAAGTATGTATAAATATTTTCAATTTTTTATTTATAATTATAATTATAAACCCTGTAACATCACATCAGTAATAAGCGCTGAAAAAAGAATCATTATCAGCGCTATAAGTTTAGCACTGATTAATATTGGTTTTATCAGCACTTTTTTATCACTGATAAAGACCAATCATTATAAGTGATTATTGATAAGCACTGATAAAAGTGTCATTTTCGATTTTAAAAACCCTTACCATTTGAGAACATGTCACAATATAAAAGTTTTTTGGTAAAATGCAGCTGCTGTCACTGCTCCACCTCTATGAATCGAAGGTTGAATCAAACCACTCGAATACCATTGGAAATCTCATCCAACATCTAAAAAGGGTCTCAAATTTTCTTTATCCTAGTAAGGTAGACCTTTTATTTTCTTTGTGTATTTTTGTTCTGTTTTTTATTTCTTCTTCTAAAATTTATTTATGATCAGTTGTTTATGATCTGTTGCTTAAGACTTGTTTGTGATCCATTTTTAGGGAACGATTTGTGGTTCGTTATTTGTATTGACATAAGATGTATGATCCATTGTTTATATCTAACACTGAACCTTGGATTTATTCCTCATTGTTTTACTGCAATGTTTTATATCATTGTACTAAGTAATTTTTTCATATATGTATATAGATGTGTATAAATTTTTATGTATATTCTTTTTTATTTACTACTGATTTGAGGCACATTGGTGGTTCCATAATGATTATATATATGTTTACACAATTCATGGACACCTCAGTGGACATGTAACTTTAGATTCTAATTTTTAGAAACAAAGTAAGTGGAGTGTTGTATGTTTCCTTATTAGTTATATGAATCATAAGATCTAGTTCCTATTATAATTCACATTGGTCCTTAGTTTTCTTATGGATAAGATTCAGAGGGACCATCACCAATTAAGCACATGACACTTTCTCACATTAAACCTTCAATTTTTGAATCATTACAGTGCCTTTAGTTCACATTATGTTTTAATATCATGTTTTTATCGATTATATATTTCTTATAGACTATATGTGAGTGAGTTTATATTCCGTTGTGACATGTATGTGTTCCTATATAGATATTGTGTCATTTATTTCCATAGTGTTTTGTCTAACATGTATTCCTATATCAGGTAATGATGATTTTGGCTATCAATGTCTATTGATCTCAAGGGTCATGGTAGAATTTTGATCGACCTTAAGTACTAATTGTTTCTATTGGGGGGGCACATCCCATTTATAGGGTTTACAAAAAAAGTTTAAACCATCCTTTAGTGACATTGAGATGTGTTATAGGTCATAAGATGATCTGACCTGGTGTTGTTTTGGTAATTCAGGCTAGGGTCATTATAGTATCCATATTTCATTTTACACCTATAATGTTTAGTGATAATATAATTTATTATCTATCTTTATCTCCTAATATTTTTTTTCAAATCCCAATATTCCTTATTTTAGGATTTAGAATATCTAGGGGCTTATATATTCTAGTAGAAACGATCTATGTTTCCCTTTTTAGAATTTTCTATAACTTTCACTTTTGATAATGAATATATTACGTGTATTTATTTATATATTGTCTAAAATTAATCTTTTATTAATCCAATATGATGGATATGAACCAAAAATGGATGCACGCTAATCATTTTAAAACAAAATATAAATATGGAGTAAAATAATTCATGATATATGAAAGAGATAATGCAGGTAACCCTTCTAAAATCCTCTTTCCATTTTTATGTTGTTGTTATTCAAGGAAAATTAGTCAGGAAGAGTTGTAAGAACATTTAATTTTTCACGTAATAGAAAAAATCTATAAATTTAGGACTAATCATGGGGAACTATTTAATGTGGACATAAATTGGAATGATACTATGGATTATGAATCATTTGATATGAATACATTTGTAAAAAATGATTGATATCACATGTATGAAATGAAAATTGAAATTTAGGATGACCTTCATGATTGTCCAATGTTGATTGAGGAGTTATATAGTTGTTCCAAGAAACAATTGTACACCGGTTGTAATAAATACAAAAAATTGTCAGCTGTATTGAAGTAATATAATTTTAAAGAAAGAAATTGATGGAGTGACACCAGCATTACATAACTAATTGGTCTTCAGAAAGATATTCTACCTGAACGTTTTGTCGATTTTGGGTGATATGTATATATTTCATCTGTTTCTTCACTAAAACTTCCACAAATATCTTCTCTCACAAAATCTGTCACTCTTGTAGTATTGATATCTATAACTTTCTTTCATGTTCCCTCCACTACTCGATCACAGAGGTAATCTTGATAATTTTACAGTTAAATCATTGTCCATATAATTAACTATTTATTCTATATTTATTTTTAATTTATTTATTTCTAGTATTAATCATACAATTTTGTTTCTTATATAGGTTGATTATTTTTTTAGTTGAAGTTTGTTTTTGAAACTAACCATGAAATGTTGGAAGTTTGACAAAGAAATTCAATTGAAATCATGGAAATAGTGATAGTTAGGACTATTTATTAATGTTTGTAATTATTTTTATTTATGTAATTTTATAAACCAATTTTTGAAATTTGTATAATATAGTGTTTTTTCTTGTATTTTAATTATACATTTAATTTCATTTAAATTCTCTATTAGGACTTCTTTTTAGTGATATCTTATGTGATTCTAGTTCTTCATTATGATATTACAGAAGACTAGAGGGGAGATTCAATGTGTTGTAACAGCATACTGTAATATGGACCTTTATCAAGTATTTTAATAGAGATGATAAATAAGACTTTATCAGTGCTTTTAAAATGGATGATAAGAAACACATTTATTAGCACTTCGAAAAGTGCTCATAAATGGATCCATTATTGATGCTAAAATAAATCATTGGTAATAGCCTGATTTATTAGTAATTTTTGGCACTAATAAATGACCCCTTTATCAGCACTTTTTTAGCATTGATAAAAATCTTGGTCTTTTAACTCTTATCATGTTGTCAAAACTTTTCTACCACTAATAAAGGATATTTCTAGCACTGTTAAATGCCAGTTTTGTAGTAGTGTATTTTCATATTGGGTAAATCATTAAATAGATCCACTTTTCGTAACTCGTAAAATGTTTCAAATAAAAAATGAAATAAATAATTTTATGAGTATTTGGAATTTTTTAAAATGTTGAGAACACTTATTTAGCCACCCCTATGGTTTGTCTACAATGATCATGTGGGTCATTTAAATTAGTCCCAAAGGGAATTTCCATCTGATTATATGAATTTGTGAAGACCCACTAATTTTTATCTTAGTATATATGTAGCGCATATTTGAAGAGTTCATATAACATCATTAGATGAATGAATCAATTTCAATCCTAATAAAAAACAATACTGAGGTTTCTTCTAAGACATTCTAATAAATTGAAAAAAATATACAAAGAAGTTATGGAAAATATAAAAGTTAAAAGTGGAACAAAAACTAATTTAAGGTAGTCATAGTGTTAAATAATGAGTTAAATATAGTAAGAATGAATCCTATGTTGATTCAAGTACAAACTGGGATGGCAATGAATATATAAAATCTCTTGATAACCTCAACTTTTAGTTTAAGTAATACATGAATAAAATCCCTAATGAAGTTCTTACATACCAATTTTATTTCATCTAGGATTTATATAATGAGAAATCATAGGTACAAGACGATGCTAAAGCAATGCAAAAAAGAATTAGTAGGTAAAATTTAAAATGAGACTCTCTCATCAAATACATAAAAGTAAAAGGAATATCTACACAAATTAGTTGATAAAAGTTCTCAATGGTTGAACAAAAATTAAAATAAAGTATTGATGAGAAAATAATGGCTAGAAAAATATGTGAAGAGAAAATCCATGACAATGAAAAACCACATAAAATAACTCTTGGTGTCATGGAATCATAATTATAATTTATGGGTAAAAAAATCAATGACCATTAAAATTATCTAAAATAATGTACCCTGATTCTTGTGGATAAAATACATAATTTGAAATTTGATTATGAATTTAGGTTGGGTCATATGAGGAAGGAAAGAACATTCTCAACATGATGTTACATGAGTTAAATTAAAACTATAAAATTTGGAAATGAAATAAACTCAAACTTCCCAAAATACTGAAATAAAATATGTTGTTAGAAGTTCTTTTTAAAGGGTATTTCTTTTAAAAATACACCCAGTAGTTTAGAATAGAGTTTCAAATCACTTAATGATCAATATACTACTTCATCATGTAAAATAAAAGCCATTGTTTATTTAATTGTATTTTAATAAAACTATTTCATTTTCTTGTATTCAATTCAATTAAAAAAATCTACATATATTGAAGGGTAAGAAATTTAAATAAATTCAACAAATCATCAAAGGTGAATATAGGCATGACTAAGTAGAGTAGATCCCCAAAATGTTCACAAAATAGTGGTGAAACCATCCAAAAATAATAATCCTATAATTATGGATGGGCTAATCCTAAATAAAATTGAAGGATGTTTTTTTGTTTCTACTGGTGTTTTAATGCAGTTTATTTTATTAATGGATGTAAACAATTTATTATTTAACTATATAATAATTCATCTTCTATTATCACATCATAATAATACAATAAGAATAAAATTATTCAAGAACAAATTTAACATAAAAATTATACAATTTTTTTATTTTAATTTATTGAAATGAACTCCATTTTTGAATTTATCATGTAATAATTAGATTGGTGTTTATATTTATAATTTTCCTAAAAAGGTTTATTTTTAGGTGAATAATAGTAAATTCCATTTTTACAAATACCATCCCTTTTATGAAATCAATATGATATACGAATGAAATTAATTTTTATAAAAAAATTATAAACCAAATATATATTAAATATGTAAAATAAATAATTTGAAAATATTTTTTAAATTTAGGAACCCATGTTTTTCATTTTATAACTTAAATGATGTTGTATTCTAATAAAAGAACAATTTTTATCCTTTATATAATAATGTTTCTGAAAGGAAATAATTTTTTTATTGGTTTAAAAGGCTCATAAATTTCCTTTGATTACTAATAAACCAATAATTTTTATGAGAATAAATTCTATATATATAGTTATTGGAAAATCATTTTTGGGTTAAAAAACTTTTTTCTAGAAAATATTTTTAATTAAATTTTACATTCATATATTAAAATTAAATTTTACCATCTCTAGAAAATGAATATTTAAAATTGTATTCCAAATTATGAATGATCATATTCAAATTATTAAATAATTTTGTTTCATTTTTATTTATATAATTAAATTCTTATATTGAAAGTGTTCACCACGGTAAGGGATTAAAGAGCTAGGGGTGACCTGAGAGATAAGGTCAAAATTAATAATAATACATGTACAAATTTTATTGGTTGAGTGTATTTATACCCCCACAACCTTATCCAAATAATTTTGTTTTTTACAACTTGACATAATAATTAAATTTTTTATAATTTAAAGTTCTTAATAATTACACAATTGCCATACATCTCACTAATAAAAGGGAGCCTCCTCTACCCATTTATCAACACAATTTGTGCAAAATATATCAACCAATATCTTCCAAAATAACATCCCAAGTCGCCTTACTAAATCCTAGAGGTCATGGTCTCATGAAAAGACCAAACAATATGTATTAAGGTGTAATCTAATGTGGGATATCCAAACAATAGGTAAATGTATTAACCATATTATTTTCAGTTTCCCTCTTCTTAAACATATTCTAAATCTTCTATATTCTCTTCACTTAGTGGCATCAGTTTAAAATTTTTTCTAATATTTTATTATTTAGATATAGAAACCATCATATAACTTCTTTCTATCCATTAGAAAATGAAAATTATATCCATGTGTATATGCAGACTACACCATCAATGAAGATACACATTTTATTTTACATCCCCACCACACAAAGATTATTATATTGATTTATTTAAAAAAACATGATATTTTTAAAAAAACATAGGTCTTATATTTATATAAATTACCATCTACCTTCATTTTTCAATTTTTTAAATAATCAAAACATATCCCAGGCATACTTGAAGAATACTGCCGCCATAAACAATATATTTCATTTTACCTAGATACCTTACATAGATGGTTCAAAAAGTTAATTTAACTTATAAGTATGATATATATGACACAATTAATGTTATTTAGTTGATGGAACCATGACTAATATACAAGGATAAGAACCAATCAATTAAAACATGCATGAAAAAAAGAATAGTTAATACCTAAATAATCGATTTTAACATAGAATTATCAGTAAACGGATGAAAAGATGTTAAAAATAAATTATATCTAGTAATATAGATATAATATGGATGAGATAGATATTAATAATATATATATACATTATAAATGATATTGGAACATTTCCAGCCATTTGGAATAAAGTGTAAGGGTTTTTATTCTCAAATTTTCTTCTCTGGGACATGTTTAAAAATATGAACCTATATTTATTTAAGTAGTTTATATATTCATCTTTTGTATATTATAACATTTATCCCTTCATACTCATTTTATTTAATGTTCATTCTGATGATATTTACTTCAATGTTTTTTTTCAAAAGTATAAAAGTGTTTTATTTAAAATCATTATTTTTAAAAGTGTTAATGACCTTCAACCAACTCTTTTATCCACCATGTCCATGTTATTTATATTGTTTCAAGAATTTTCTATTATTTATTTAGATTAATTTTTAATTTCAATTTATACTATATTTTAATTTAAAAAAAATTAAATGAAAATTTTCAACATTTTCTATATGGTCTATTTGATTTTCTACAAACAAATGAAAATATGTTTTTTAACATTTACGATTCGACCACGTATTCCCAAAATCATGAAGATGTTCATTATTAATATTAATTTTAAAATTTACATGTTTTTTAAAATAATATCATATTCAAAAAATTATGTAGCTTTTTAAACTACAAAAGGAAATTTATATTTCTTCTTATTTTCTAAGTAACCTCTTAATATTCTTATATATAGTTAATATCTATGTCTACATACATAAATATTCTATATAGTACACTATGTATATTCCCTAATAAATCATTCATATTTTTTATTTGTTTTTCCTATAATATATTTCTTATATTGATTTTTTTATATTAACATTCTTTATAATTGATTTAAGAATGATATTTATTGATATCTAAGCTAATGTTTATGTTTTTTATTGATCACATAATATGTAATTAATGAATTTGAAATGTGTATGTGATGGGTGTGGTCCATTAAATCCCTTATATGCATAAAGTAATACTTATGAGAAAAACTATTATGACTATCATTTGGTTTATGTCGACCCATAAAATGATAACGACATTGTTGAGAGGCCCTGAAATTATGTAATATTTCTTTTTTGAGTGGCATTGATATTATGTAAGATATATTGTTTTATAGGCCTTGATGGTATGTAATAATTATTAGTTTAGAGGCCTTTATGGTAAGATTAATATGCTTCATATTATGCATTCTATCACTTTGAAATCAATGATTTTTATGAATGTGATTATTTACACTATCCTTGGATATATTTCATGCACAAGTTCCTGATTATATGGAACATTTATTTACTATCCACTCTTTCATATTTTATATAATCCATGTATTAGTAATATCGTCCACTATAAAAAACCCTTATTTAGTATAAGAGCTCACCCTTTCTTATGACTTGGTTTCCCTAGGGTTATAATAAGGGATATTTGTATGATTTCAAGGATATACTAAGGAAAATAATAATTTTTATTAATGTTTACAAACTGTGATTTATGATTATAATTTCATATAGAAATCATGTATGTATCTAGTCTCCAAAGACTAATAAACCATTAGATCCTTTGAAATTTTATCCCATGTATCAAATAATCATGTACTAAATTATACACTTCCTATAGTTTACTAGTGAGAGGGTTTTTATAAGTGTTTATGGGTGTTTAAAAATTAGGCCCTGGAATGTTGAGATAACATCTCAGAAATTAGATGTTATAGAACTCTAAAAGTTAAGGTGGAAAAGACTAAAGTAAAAAATAAAATATTCTATACAAAATCAATTAAAACAGAAAAAAGGGGAATCATTCAATTAAGAACAAATGTGAGTGTTTTTATCATTTTTGTGAACGTTGAAACAAAAGTTTTTATAATATGATAAGTGTTGGTCTCCATCTGCCTTGAAAAATTATTTTTCTGAAGAATGTAAATGACCACAATACTATAATAAAATATAGAAAATGAATGAGTCTACATTGACAAGCCTATAACTGAAGATGAATCTTAATCACACCCCTCACCTGAAGACAACAAAGAATGATGAGATAGATTTCAAACCAATAGATAAAATATTTCTATTATATGGTAATATAATCTAAATCATTGACCATTACAATATTTCGATTAATATAAAAGTAAAAGTGAGAAAGCTAGAAAAAAAATTGACCACTAATTCATGAAATTTATAGCAGAATTGGGTTTTTTATTAACAATCCAAATGAAAATACAAATTTTAAAAAGAGGTTTCCCAAGAAACATAACTCAAAAGTTTATGAAATTGTGTGTAGAATGTGAATATAATGTGGGAACTCTCTAAGTAGGTGTGTAACCATTTTACATTAATATATGAATGTAGTAAAAGATAATAGAAAAGAAACAATTAATCTGAAATTAAAGAATATGAAATATTTTACACACATTAAGAAGGATGAACATATTTCAAAGGAATTCTTGACCTTATGGACAACTTAGTTAGAATATTCTAGGAAATTAGTGGAATCTAAAAATAAATAATAGACTTTGATTAATAATTTAAAGAATCCCATTCCATGTAAGATGAATGTTGTTGATGAAAAAAGTCTATAATTACCAAAGATAAAAATATTAAGAATGGTATGTATAAAATAAGAATGAAGATATATAGTCACTTTAGAGTAGTCAGGAATAGTGTTCCTGGATTGAGAGAAAATTCAAAGCCTTATTTATCACATTAAAGAGTCTATAGAAACAAAACTTGTTTCTATCTCTGATTATTTTTGTATTATGGAATAGGGAATTGATAGTGAATAAAAAAATATAACTAATGGAATCTATGATGTCTTTAAATCCTAGAAGACTAAATCCATCACGGATTATTATAATTTTTATCATTATATCTACTTTAAATAAAACATTCGAAATATCTCAATTCGTATTAGTCTAAAATCAATATCATTAATTCGTATATCTTAATACTGGTGGATAAAAATCAAAGAGAAGAAGAATATAGATAATCCCTTGAGGTGGGCTACAAAATAATAGAAATATTATAGATATTAATAATTTTTTATTAAATATAAATTCTATAATTACTATAAGACGTGATGTATTAGGTATAATTTTTCACTCTCCCAATGATATTTGGGTTTATGTGAATATAGTTAGAAAGAGGGAGAAATTTTATACAAAAATGATATAAAAATAAACTTAATCTTGAATGTGTTTTATTTTTTTATCATTTTTAGTGTAGGTTTACTCATTCCTTGATAAATCCATCAATATAGACCCCAATAAGTTTAATTTTAGTTGGTATCACATTTTGGTTAGTACATAAATTCCATTGTCATCTAAAATTTTCACTCTTTTTTTGACAATAGGTTTTCCTAAGTAGACATAGACTTGATTAGTTTATGAAACATTGTATTGAAAAATGTGATGTAATCCATCTCTCCAATGGAATTTAATGATACTCTATAAATAGGGGAGAATTTGTTATTATAAATTACATAGAAGTGGAGAAGATTTTTTCCTTGCGTGAACCTCCCCTACACCCATGGTATCAATAAAGGGTATAATATCTTTCCCTTTTTCTTTTATTTTTAATAAGTGATATATTAGATATTAATATACATTAATGATTTAATACGTTTGTTGGTATTGACAAAAAACATAAGGGGTGCTTGAAGTGAACAAATTTTTGTATTGGTTGTATTTATTTTCAAAACATTTCCATATGCATGTCTTATTGAATATGGGTTGTGCAATAAATATCCACCTAATAAATAAACTTTTATAGATACTCATACATTGATGGGTAATGTAGTGTGATGTTGAGATGATTAATGGTGTTTCTATCTTGAATTCTTGGTTGTTCATATTCATGAAAACATCCAATCAAATTAGATGATTGGAGATATTTTCCTCTCAGTAAAGGAAATATCAAAAAATATAACACTATCTATAAAATTTGGGAGAAGCTATTTATGGAAACATATTAATGAAACTTTTGATTACTACATACCAGTTTGTTCTAGAATTGTTTTTATATTGTTAGTAACAAGCTTAAAATAGGTCCAAATGACTATGATAAAAGAAAGAAATCTATCAGTGTTATGGAAAATCCATTGAATGATTTTCTATAATAAAGGTTACAAAATTTAGTGTTGATTAACTCTTGGATGATGGATGAATTTGGAAGATATTGAAATTAAATTGAGAGGGAAAAGAAGTACATGATCACTCAACATGAATATTTAATATGTTTCTAGGTTCCTTGTAAACAAGATGACATTTTTGCGAGTCATTTTAATAATTATAATATCTATTTGAATACATTATATATTGAATTGAATTTCGGTATAGTTTTTCAATTTTATTAAAAAAAAATTTAACTAATTTGAAGAGATCTATAATTCTGGATATGCACGTAATATATAAGGATTTGGAAATTTGATTCTTCAAAAGAGTTATCTTGAAACATCAAAATAGTAGCCACTGACTTCACAAAATTAGTAGCCAAATTTATAAGAGTAACAATGATGATTTTAAGTCTAAATATGGAATTTATTTAAGTAACAAATATATTTCATAATAGAACTTTAAGGACTTAAATAGAGTCATTTATGAATTCAGAAAAGTCATTCCATACTCTATAATGGTAACCTTGACTTTGGAAGGCTAAAATATGAGTTTGTAAGACAATATATTAAAATTTAAAGAATCAATGTCTACATTTTGAGAGATGATTTGATATTCAGAAGATTAATTTTACACTTTATAACAATCAACCTTTATATATTATCTTGGGATTCTAAAGGATGAAAACTAAATTTCCAGATTTTATTTTTTGATGAAGGAAATTAAATTTATTGATTCTAGGTAATTTATTACATGTTCTAAATATAATGAAACTTTTTTGATCTGGGATTCATTATTTTAGTTGAACAAAATAAAGAGATAAGAGGCTGATAGTTTTAGAGGATCAATGTTATATTTATCCATTATTTGAAATGAAAATATTTGAAAATCAGTATATTAGTGATTAAAAAATAAATAAATATGATGTTTCTAGAAATTTACTTCAGAGATTTAAATATTAAAGAATTCAATGTGATTGAATATTAATTTATTGATATTTTTATCTTAATAAAATGGATTTAGGGTCAGTGATACAAGTGACTATATGAAAAAAAATCTTAAACAAGAAGATGTGTTTCTAAAATTGATATTATGAAGTGAAAATTTAATAATTTGATGATGGTGCTAATTTTTTGACTAAAAAAATAACCAATAAAATGTTACTTAATATTTGATTTTTGAGAAATTGATCTTTATGCAGATAATATTAATTTTAAGCTAATAAAAAATTTGTATTATTTAAAGTTTCTAAAATTTTGAGTTATTCATGGTTATTTAATCTGGAAATGAATAATATAAGAAATGATTCATGGGATATTATTATATATTTTAAATATATGTATTTTATATGATATTAAATAATGATAAGAAGATATATACTCAATAAGGTTGATAATTTTTTTAGACTCATGTAGGATTTGATACTAATTTTAAAAAATCTCTCACACAGCTAAAGGGTTTTCCACACTGTAGCTATTGATGCATTATTTTCATATACCCTTAGATGATATTGATTTACTATTGGATATTCAGAATTATATTTTTGAGTTTATATTTCTAAAATCATAATATATTATTTAATTATTTATCTATTTAGACAAGAAAAGTTTGATTAATGTAAATTAAAATAAGGGAACACCTATAATTTTATTAACGACATCCCATTTGAGAAAAAGTGTATGGAAAATCATGGGAATTGCATGGAAACTTGGTTTTTTTCATGCATGAGATTTCAAATATATTTCCATTTATGTAAAATGGATAAATTACCCTACAAATTTAATTATGGGGAACACATAAAAAAGGTAATCAGAGAAGATGAGGTTTAAATCTATTGAACATATAAAATGAGAGATGCTGAGATAACCAAGTGTGATCTAGAAAAAATAATTAATGATAATATTCTAAGAATATCTATCAACAGATAAGGAGAATAATATTATATAGTGGAAATAATAATATTTTTTAGGTATTAGATAAGAAATAGACTGGTACTGATACCAGTTCCCATTGTACACAATATTGAAAATGTTTTAGGAGGTAATGAAGAATGAAGAGGATTAATTGAGGAAGGAAAATCTATATGAACGTATAATAAATTTCTATTGTTTGTTTAAGTCTTTGATGTGTTGAGTTTGGAGAAATGTTAGAGTAGTTTTATTTGAGAAATATGAGTTTACATTGACCGAGATAAAATGATTTCTTAAAGAAATAAAGGAATTCAATAACACTAAGATGAAGAAGAAAATCCATTTTTGAGGATGTTGTGACATCTTCTACACTATGGTTATAAAATTTGAGACATTGGAAGATAATATCCCCTATTTGGATGTCTGTATAATGAAACTACTAGATGTAATACCAATTCACCAATGTAATATAGTGAACACTCACCTGGGTAATATGGTGAGAATGGATCCACTATAGTACTTAAATGAACCCACTTGTAATTGATAAAAACTATATATTGTAGAATCCATGACTCAGTTAAACCCAATCACAGTAAGGAATAAATTTCCTCCATTGGATTGAAACCTTTTAAAAATACCGTGTGACATACTTTACATGTGATTCATTCACTAATTGTGGTATATATGGATATGGTAAATAATTAAATAAATTCACTTATTTTAATTGAAAATAAAAGTTCAAATAAAAAATGCAGTTAAATATTTTAAGATTATTTTGAATTTTGTAAAATATTTAAAACACCAGATTCAAACCCTTCTCAAGTGTTTCTTCACTGATCTTTTGGGGTATTTCAACATTATATATTACATTGGTACATTTATTTAGATATGGTTTCAAGACAAAATTAATATGTTTCTTTTTGTTCGAATATATCATTGGGGATTTTAATTTATATGTATTCCAATGCTTATCATTTTTATTATCTTAACATTTTATCAAAATTTGAATAAAATAAAAATTCATTTCTTTTACTGGTAAACAAACGTTTTTTCGTCTCATTTATAATTTTTTTACACTTCAAAATAGGCATAGTAAGTTCAAAATATCATTTATATTTGACAATTTATATGATTTACTTTATTTACTTTTATTTCCTTTTATGATGAAATCCCTTAATCGTCTATGATATATTTTTAAAAACTTTATTTATTTTTTTTAAGTTATGATGAATTTGAGTTGCTACCATATATTTTTTTCATATGACATGCATTATGGAATATATGTTATGCACTAGATGTTAAGACAAAACAGATGAATTTTAAATATTGAATATCAGAGGATTCTTTAATGTCAATAAATCAATAATTTTCTTAATTTATCTAATATTTTTTTTGAGTTACTAGAAACATAAAGTTAGATGACATGCATGAATTGTTAGCATAAAATATGTGTATTTTAAATAAATAAAACAAATTTCTGTCAATATGGATTATTTATGTTATTTATAGAGTCAATGAGAAAAATAGTATAAAAAATTGATGATCATCAATTAACATATAAAAAACATCCCAAATAAAATTTGAGTTAATGAATTCCAATGGAGTTTGGTTTTGGCTCAGGGGAATACTTTTCCAAACCCTTTATTAGGCCATTGATTGTCTTAGTAGTACAAAATTTTTGAAAATATGTTTTTATAACTTTTCATTTTTTAGTAAAAATCAACATGAGGTCATTTCATATGACCTTATCAAAAAATATATAGATTTAAATGATAAATTCTAAATTGTATTACTTATTCCAAATGTGTTCCCCAATAAGATAGAGTTTGGTTATTAACATTTTAGTGTAAAGTATAGGAGAAATGAACCATTCCACATTATATAGGTCATAATCTAGATAGATAATCCTAAAAAAATCCATTGGTATGTCAAATATTTAGTGTTTTTTAATCCACCAACAACATGAATAAAATATCTTGGAAGATAGGAAGTTATATATGTCCTTATTATATATATAAATCACAAATATTCTCATTGGATAACGTGAAAATAATAAAAATAGTATTCCCTCATAATATACCATAATATAGTCCTAATTGAATCTATCATGAGATAAGATAAACTCAAGTACCATGTAATTCAAACCAAATTCGATAACATTAATCAACATGTGGTCATGTAGTAAAAACATTTAATATATCGTGATCATTATATAATAAGATATGAAAACAAATCATGTGGGAATCCTGAGTAAATAAAGATAATTACTAAGTATCTTCTAGACACAAATGATTGAGGATGTATTGAGCTCATTCAATAATTGGGTTGTTTCTCCCCCTCATCACATTAATTGAGTTTTGGGGTCAAATTTAATGGCCGGTATTTATACACCTGAATAGTGATAGATCTAGTGATTCAATGTGACTTAGAGCATATATCAATATAAACTAGATACGTCTAATTACTGATGAAGGTCTCGTAGTCATGGATATATTATGACCTAGATAACAAATCCCAAATTCCATTCCTAAATTTATCATGATATTATTGGGACCCATTTTTATAATGAAAATTCCCAAATCCTCTATGAAATAATATGTGACCAAGAGGGAATCTCATAGTTCAGAGTATAAAATGAAAACAATAAATATGATATGAATCAATATAATGATAAGTAAAAACTTAAATATATGCACTATAAATTAGTGATATAACAAACTAATTTCCCCTTTTTCGATACATATTCATTTCAACAACATTAATTTAATAAATATAATGGAATTAAGCCTGATTCACATAATAAGCTCATATTGAATCACCTGGATTTAATGCATTGATATATTTGATCCATAAATATATATCTAATTTAATACTTCTACTCAAAATTAAATAAGAAGGTTTACCCATGAATATCAAAACCTATGATGTATATGTGGGTAGGGGATGAGTCCAATGACTAAATATGATTCTACCAATCACCACGAAATGCTAGCTATTAATGATCAGGTGGACATGCATAGAAATCTGGTGAGATTGTAAATCGATGATAAGTGTTACCCACACATTATTAAATATAAATATTTAATTCTTATAAAAATCCATACCTATGTTGCATCATAAAATAAAGACACATACACCCCCAAATACTCACACTGGTAATAACCAATTAAGTATAGGACATACGTTCTTGTAATCTTTGACTTGTATAAATTCATGAATTAATACACATGACCAAATTTTCACTCTTGTACCATAAAATTCAATCCCATATAGGTCTAGTAAAAAAGAAGTCACTTATTTATGTCCCTCCTATCATTCATATCACTCAAAATCAATAACCTACCATCGATTTCTCACGGGAAATAAAAATAACATAGAGAATAAAAAATGGAAATTTATTATGCGGTCATTCATCAAGGATAAATGTTAAAAGATAATGAAAATAGAAAATTTAATTCATAGAGGATTACCAAAGAATCCAATATAAAATGAAATATACTCCAATTATATAAAAAATGGGTCAAATAATAAATAGACATAACCACATGAAATATCAGTCTCATCTCTCAATCCTTAACTTATCACATCACATTAGTTATCATAAGGGTTATTTTCAAAACTACCTATATAGAATAACTAGATTGGTCACATATATCCCAATTAATCCCAATATATTTATTTCACCACATGATCATACAACTCCCCATTTTCACACTAATCACATAGATGGTAAATTAAAGTCATCATCCACAAAATTGTGTTCCATGACTATGATATTAACATATGTGGATCCCTAAAAAGCTAAAACTTCTCTCTTATATAAGAATTTTGAAATATAATCTTAATTATTTACCACCATATCTCATAGATTCGTGTCATCTATATATCTATGTTCATATTCCCATAGGGAGGATCACATTTAAAGAGATTCCTATTCGAGCTAGTAAAATCAGATAGTTCTTGTGACCTTATAAGAAAATTATTCCGGAACCTCAAACAAAATCTGAAACCTTGAGGTCATCCTAAATGTCCTACCATAGGTTTCATATCCCAATAAATGGTTCATCACACATGTATCACCATCTCACAGGTAATAAGATGAATAACTCTCTCTCATACCAGCATAACCAAACCTCATAATGATGATTCCAGTTATCTTCCTTCAATAATACTAATTATGAAACAATCATCACCTATCAAAAAAATGAGACACTCACTCTTATCGTATAAGAAATTTAATAGAAGCAACACTAACCTTGCTGGGACTTATAGGTTATGATATATGAGTCTTGATGCAACTCGAGAGGGGAGGTGAGTTATCTTTTTCCACAAATTAAACTTTTTTTATCTCTAAACTTAACCCATCAATTGATCTTGTTTCATTGTTGAAAAGAAAACATTCAATATATCACCCCCCAAAAAATCACTTTTAATATGTGTAAAAAAAATGTACAATTGAATGCACAAAAGAATATAAGGTTTTTACTTAGTTTCTCTGCACTGGGCTATGTCCAAGGATCGTGAACTTGGAGATGTGTTAGTGTACCAAAATATACTATTACAAACTATTTTATGGAAAATAAATATATGTTTTGGTCACTATATGCTAAGGATCACTGACATTACAAGAATGTTTAGAGATGAAAAAATTCATCCTTAGAGTCACTCCCTTTATTTTATTCTCTTTAATGTGTTTCATGGAATGATATAAATTTAAAAAATATTCTTTTTCTCAAATATCATTATGAAAAATTGATTATATTTTTAAAACGGAATTCATGATTTGATGTAATTATTATCATCACTGTTTTATATTTCTTCTATTAATCTAGATATGATCAAATTGTCAATGAGTGAGTTGATTCAATTTCCTCCTTATGAACTCTACAATACCATGAATGAATCCATCAAATTTCATTAATTTCATATTATAGTTTCTTTCTTTGTACTTTTTCTTCATTAACATGTCATATATAATCACAATGACTACATAAATCATGATACTTATAGTAATATATCATATGAGTCAATAAATCCTATCCTTGAGGTCCAATTTATTTATGAAAAAAATAAATAATTCTACTCTCTCATATTCATATCCAATTATAAAATAATAATTTTTAAAAATCCTTTCAATCATCCAACCCCTCGATCATCAGTTGGGATAAATTAATGTTCTCTCTAAGAATTTAGATCACACATGTTTATAACACATTTTAATTTTGTCAAAATTTTAAAAATATGTTGGGTATATCTACCAAAACTCTTACCATGTATCCTGCTTTTTAATTATAAACAAATCATCTAGGTATTCTATAATCATTAAAAGTAGGTTTGATGACCATCATCGTGGCATTATTTTTTTCAATTTAAAAAAAATTGTAACACACCATGCTACAATGTTATTAGTTTTCAACTTCAAATATATATAATCTTATTCAAATATTATTTAAATTTCCCTGAAAAACCAACCAGATATCACAAAACCAAATGGACCATGATCATGGTGTATGGTGGACAACTATATTTTTACTAAATTCCTTCTCTTAGAGTCAAACATAGTCACATAACTTTCCATCACCTCCCATTATAGTGCGATGTCGAGTTTATCACCTCAAGAATAATACATCAATGTAGTGTGATATACCTTGTTTTCGTTTGATAAAGAATTCATGAGAGAAAATACCAATCAAAAGAAAACACATGGCACTCATTACAATTCAATTTCTCTCACTATGACACACCACATAACATTTTGGAGTGATATTATTTCCAAAATCTATGATTTTTAAACCACAGATTCATATATATTAATCATAGTGTAATACGCATAGTTAATTTCATAAGACTTAAACCATCATAAAATAGATTCATCTGGCCCCATTATGGCATGATGTATACCCACTGAGGAGTGATTTTTTCTCCTAATATTAATAATACTTTCATATTTCTCTAAATATCTCCATATAGGATCAAGCTCCTTGAAATTAAAAACTAATACATAATATTCAGTATTAACCTTATCTAACATTCATCCATTCTAGATACATTATTCCTCAAGCTTCTCATTTTCACTTCTCCAATATTCTTTCTTATTCATCCATGATAAGCTACAAACACCTTTCCTTTGAGAAATATTTCATGCATTCACTGTAACAACTACAATACTTATTATATTATATTTCTATTCCTATTATCATGCATGAATTCCATTTATATCCATTCCATACATTCATCACCATGAATGGTTTCCTTGTACAATAATCATTTTCATATTTATTGTTGTAACATACTCTATTGTGAATGGATACCTTTAGAACTTAACCATCTGATTTCCACTTTGATCCCCTAGGATTTTTTTTGTAATTACCACCGTGATCATATTCACATATCCATAAATAATTTTTGTTTAAATATTCATCAACTATTAACAAATCCAACATCTCTATTATCATATATTGGCATCGAATTAAATATTTTTTCTAATACATTCATCCTTATCAGCCATGATTTCTATAAAAATAAGTCATTAAATCCCATTATCAACATTTATTTTTAATAAATTCAATATTCAATATCATTTTTCCAAAAAAAACGCATGTTCACAATATAGAGACACTCAATTATCTATTATACAATCCCTAGATCCATATTGGGAATTATCACAATTTTGGGATCACTACCCATGAATATGGCCTATGCCATCAATAAAAATATCTTAATGACTATATTCCACCTCTATATATGAATTATAACACTAAATAATTTCTTCAAGGAGTTTATAAGTCCAATTAAATAAATATTATTTCATTCATTCCCCAATTGTTGTGGTGACCAATCACACCCTTGACATTGTCAAATAAGGTGTTTGACAATCATCAAAATGGTATCACATACATTGGGATCAGCCTATGGTGATCCCTAAATAAGAAATATAAAAATCTAAATGTATTACTCTATATAGGTTGTGGTTCACATATTCCTATATGAAACTGTTTCCCAAAGGGTGTCTCATGGTTCTTATCAAATTATTCCAAAACAATTTAACAAGTGTATCAATATCAATTAACTAACTCATTACCCAAGGAAATTCCTTCTATGTGGTTCCTATTATATCATATGTCATTAATAATTTTTTCTAACAATGATAGAACCACAAATCAAGATTCATATAAAAATTTAATGATTCAGATAATAGGACTTTGCCCTCATGACTTCCAAACAAACCTAATCCTTTAACAAACCAAGATATCTTGGATTTTATCAAACAATAACTCAATACACCCTCTGGAAAATATTAAAAATTTCCACCACACACCCACATTTTATGAACAAGGGAAAAAACTAGTGGAAATATCACTTAGATTACTCACTGTAATTCTCCCATATTTTCTTTTGTAAAATATATAAACAACCTATTTATAAATGTAATTAAATAGAAAAAATACTCAGGTTTTTCCAATTATGTGACCTAAATATAAATTAATTTGAATATACATTTTTTAAAGAATTAAACTTATTATGAAACAATATTTCTAAACTAAAAATTAAGAACCTCTTTCTATAAAATTCCAATCAAAATACATCTTCTTTAAAATACCATTTTAAGGAAACACAAACTTCCACTTGTGATTCATTTTAAAATAATAACCATTTTTAACAAAATTTTTATAGTAAGATCAATTCATAAACAAAAATCTTTAAATAAATATTTAAGGGTGAACCATTTTTCATTGAGAACTCCCCTTAGGTGAAAATAACTTTTTAAATCACAATTAAATAGAAATAAATCATTTCATTCATTACCGAATTCGCAATGCTCCATATAATAATGTCATCATATTAAATTATAATATTAACAAAAAAATAAATTACCAAAAAACTATGAATATTATCAATATAAAAATGATTATTAACTTTTAAAAATATCATTTAAATATCCAAATCTCATACCAAATTCCACTGATACAGCTTGCGCCTATCTAATCCCAAAACCCCAATAAATTAATCAAAAACCATATGAAACAAAATTTTATTAATATGGTATAATGGGTTTCAAACATATAAGATGATGAATTAAATTTTAATACATGAGAAAATGGGTGAATTATACTCATGAAGTATCCCTTAACCTAATAAATTAAAACTCTTATACTATTATACCTAATTAATTTATTAATTTTATTCATTTTGGAAAAAAACTAGAAATACTCATCAGGAAAGTAAAACAAGTAAAAAATAAATATGATAAGAAGGATACATCATTTAAAATCCTCATGTATTAACTAAATATTAGATACCCTTTATTACAAAGTGATTACACCATTTTAGAGTTGAATTGAAACTCAATCCCTAATATTCCTCCCCAAAACTTTATGCTCCTGAAACTACTACGAAAACTACAAGTTCATCTACTCCCGATTAAAATCCAAATTTTAATAAAGGAGAGATATAGATAGTCTCATTGATATAATTTTTTATCTCCATCATGATGGAACAATTGGATTAAGAATAAACCACAAAAACATTAAATGAAAGGAAATTCCACTTAACACACAAAAAAAAGAGAAATGTTAATAATTACAGGGTCCTTACAAAGAAAAACAATATCATAATATTTGTAAATATTAAATAGGATTATAATATTATATATATAAAAATAAAACTCTTATAACTATCACCCAACAAGACCAATATATGGTGAATTCTATTGGTACAATTCGAGGATGGGGCATAGTATGTCTTAGCCACTTCTACACATGTTTTCTAGCATGGCCCAACTTTGGGTGTTCTGGGGAGTCCACAACCACTGTCATACCAAACAATATCTTATATATAGGGGATTATTCTTAATGTGTTAATAATTTGGGTGGTTATTCATAGTAAGAATTTATTTATAATGATATCTCAAACTCCTCTTATTAAAAAATGATCACCATGAAAAGAGAAAACTAAAAAAGTTCTGGAAGGTTGCTCTTAGAAATACATGTTTTTTATAGATCTAGAATATAACATATAATATAATTTTTTGTTTTAGGAATGAAAACCCTTAGTATAACTTTTTTTATGCTGTTAATGAGTTATTTAAGAGTTCATGAACCAGACCATTTAATGGTAATATAGTTTTCTTGTGTGAATTATCCATAATAGGTGACACAACATAAATTGAGGTTTAAACTAGAATAAAATCATCAATGAATGATTCGTTGAATAATTTTTTAGTTATAATATGTAAAATATGTGATGATAAATTTTCTTTGAAAATATTCAATATAATGTTTGAATATATTTCTTTGTGTTTTTGAAAGTGAATATGAATAAATTAAAAGTTGATTTTTTTTAATATTTATATTAATAATAATAATTAAATAATTATAATTATTTAGTAATATATATTGAGATATATATAGGAATTTTCTCAATTAGTGTTTATGATTCTATTTCATGTGATATTTAACTAGTTACTAAATTTTCTTTTATATTGAAATAACTTATCCATTTATAATTATCTCTGACAAATGATTAAAAAATTATATTTCCCTTGGCTCGATCATATTTCATGTGATATTAAATGTATTATATGAACAATTATATAGAGATACAATATAATAAATAAAAACTACATTGAACCATATCCAAATAGTACGTAACATTTTCTATATAGGTAAAGGTGTTATATATTTGGTTACTACAAATTAGATGGATTTGAATCCAACATATATTAAACCAGGTTAGAATAATCATATTTTTAATTTACTTTTTCATTTAATGTGATGTTAAATACATTTAAGACACCTTATCCTTAATTATATTGAAATTATAGTGTTTGTTTTACCATTTTGATATTTCCCATTATGTCTCCTTTAATGTAATAAATGTTATTTATGATTTGTTTTTGTTATTATAATTATTAATGTGTTATAATAAAAAATATTATATTGTATATTATATACCACTAAGAAAATTAAAAACAATATTTCAACATTTGAAAATTAATTGTATAAAAATTCAAATATTACGGTTTACTTTACATATTTACTCATAACATAAGTGGTATGAATTCGATGGCTCTAAATCTTGATTTATAATAAAATATTCCAAATAAAAAGGATTTAGTTGTACTAAAATAATGAATTAATTTAACACAAAAATATTTTAAATTGTTTCTATTTTTAAATTTAATCTCTTCAATAGGTCATGTTGCACACAACACCATGATCAAATGAACAATGATATACAATTAGATATCATTATTTTAATATAACCATTATGACCAAGCTGCTACATCGGTAGGAATGACTAGTTTTAATAAAATTATGAAATTTATATATTATATATTAAATAAAATGTTTTGTAATTACTCCAGATGATTTTATAGGTGCAATATTATAATGAATCTAATTTTACACATTAAAAGGCTATATTCTTCTAAAATAAATATTACCACCTTTTAATGGTGCACAAATTTTAAAACAAAATATTTCAAATTTTTATATTCTATTTTTGAAATTGTACTTAATATTTGAAATTTAAATATCAAAAATATATTTGGGTGATTTTTTTTTATTTTTTATAAATACTATCATTCTTTGATTAAAAGTGAAAAATACTACATTATAGTTAAAAAATGGCTTTTTGGTATTAATAATTATTATATTTTAAATTTATTTTAAAGTCACAATCGATCAATAAATACATATATATGGCCAATGTAGGTTATGGGAATAATTTTTATATTTAAATTAGATATAAAAATTTAATTATCCTTTAAAAGTATCCTTTAGCCGCATTCTAGCCACATCTACAAGATTAATGTTAAACTTAATTTTCAAATTTTCATAAATTTAATTTCAAAAAACATAAATAAATATTTTTAATTATTATGAAAATATTTTCCTAATAGGAATAACTAAATTTTTGGTGAATAGTAACTTTAGTAAATCATTACCATGATTAAGGGTAAATCAGGTAATTAAATGTAAAGTTATATAATACTATTATAAAATTACCCTAAAACTTATACTCATTTCATCAAATAAGTGGGTTTTAAAAAATATAAACCTTATTATAAAATTATTCTCTTTTAATCCACTTGGTTAAGAATAATACATTTATTATATTTTATTTAAAGATATGTAAAAAATATCATATTCCTAATTTTAATAATTAATAATTTGTAATATAGGGTTATACATAAGATACATTTGTCTATAAATATTAATTTTAAATATATGAAATATATATTCATCTTAATAGTTTAGTTTTAATTTTTATAGAAGAGCTAATTTAATTAAATGCTTGTAAAATAATGATGCATTAATTGTTTAATTAATTGAGATATAAAATAAATGATATTAAATATATGAAAATAAATTTAATTTTATCGAAAAAATGAAATAAAATAATTTTAAAAATTACTTAGACATTTTAGTGATATATTTTATGTATTGGATATAATTTATCATATTGTTGTGATATTATTGAAAATGAAAATAATGAATAGTATCAAAATTGAAAAAATGATACTTTAAAATTAATATTATTTTAATAAATTTTAAAAAATTCATAAAAGCCTAGAATTTAAAAAAAATAACATTGATAATTTTAAATATTCCGTAAAGGATACAATTGGGGTTTTTTTGGAATTTTATAGTAACAATATTAACCCTATAGTGTAAAATACATGTAGTCATGGTAAGAGTTAAATTGTCTAACTAAGGGTTAAATTCAACGATAATGTTAATATTTTGAACATAACATGTCTAAAATTAAGAGGTTTAGATTTTTTTACCAATACTCAAATTATATTCTTAATAACTCACTTTGGAGCTATTTGAAATCGAAAATCAATTTGTGTTAATGTAATATTTTAAAAGATTCTGAGAGTGCCTCTTCCCTCTCTTATAAAAGGGAACCTCACTTTATATTTTATTAACACCTCTAAAACCATTTGTTTTGGCCAAAAAAATTACCATTTTCCTCCCAACTACACTCACTTCACCCTAGAGGCAATACTTTGGGCATAAAGCCTACCTATGGAGTCCTTTTGTGAAAATCAAAAGGAGATACCCAAAGAAGAGGAATTGTTTTACCAATTCAGTTCAATTTCTTTTCTTATTCTACTTCATATTAATTTTTTGTTTTCATAATAAAGTAATAAAACTAGTAAAATATATAAAATTATATGTTATTTTTTTATGGTAGACCCTTATTCCTCCTTTTATCCATCCTTCGAATAACAATATCAACATGTGTCGGTGTGTGTGTATGGATTACCATCTCTATGTTATGGTGTAATTTGTCTTCCATTACAAATTTATATGTATGGATAAAATGATGAATATGATTGATTTAAATAACTAATATTACATGATATTTATTATGTATAATTAAAATTCCATCCATTTTCTTACCCCATTACCATTAAGGGAATGATATCGTCACTCTTGCGTATGTATGACATACCGTCTCCACAACGTGATGAGATTCATCCCCACATGTTAAACATTGAAGAATGATTCGAAAAATATATATAATGAATAAGTATAACATATATGACATAATAATGCTACTATAATAGTATATATATACATATATAAATATATGTGATTTACTTTTTTACATTCAATGCAATTTGAAAATAGAAACAACATTCATGCATATGTACGGCCTACCATCTCCATGAATGGTGTATTCAATTACATATTATATATATATATATATTATATGATATATAAATCATGTTTTATATTCTAGAAGTAATTAAATCATGATCTAATTAGTATAACATGTCAAACAACATACAAGTAACAAAACCATTATTACCCAAAATGTTGCTTTAACTTGTAATTATTAATAAACAAGTAATATAATGTCATAAATGAACCATCTATGATATCATTTAATTTAATTATATTATTTTAAAATTTAATAATATGTTTAAAACTACATTACATTATTCTTATACATGAATGGAAGAAATCAGACCTAAGGTGAGGGGAATTCTGTCTCACTTTAAATTTTTGTGAGATATAAGCCATTATAATCACCTATTTCTTGTGTGTGGTGTATGTACTTCCCCTATAATATTTCATATCATGAATACATTTAGCTAATGGTATTTAAATATTTAAATTAAGATATCGGGATTATGATTTAAATGTTCAAATTGGTATGGGATGCTTTGAATGTTTAAAGAATTAATCCTTTCTCCATTTCAATATTCTTGTTATTATTTTACATAACTATTTATATAAAGAGAAAAGTATTATAAAGAAACGTTTAGGCCTATTTTTACATTCATTCAAATTTTTAAAAAATTAATATTCTAAAGTTTTATGTTAGGGTTAATTTTAAAATCTTGTATATTATCCAAGATTGTTTAAATAGAAGTATCTACAGTGACATATTTATCATCCATGTATATGATTCTCAAAAATGATTTCCAAAATATATTTTCTACTATCATACGAATTTTTAGAGTATTTTACCAATTTTTTAATTTTTATAAAAAGGTTTTAAAAGAATAATTTTTTCGTTTTACTAATTAGATACTTTATATCCTTTCTGACAAAATGAATGTTTATTAACTTATTCGGGGGGAGTATCTATTTATGTCGTCATGATTCCTTAAAATTTTAAATATTCTCTTACAATATTACAAGGATATTTTGAAAACAATCATTTGCCTTTAAAATTTTGAACCCCTTTTTAAAATAATTACAATATAAAAGGGATATTTCTCTCAATATGTTTTTACATATTTTATTAGATAATTTTCAACTATATCAAAATCCTCTGTTAGATTTTATGTGCAATTGAGTTTTATTAATTATGATACAATCTACCATATTATATTAAATGGTTTATGACTTATTTTGGCTGTGGATGTGATGTTTTGACACAGTTCATAGATTATGGTTTATGTATTGACATTTCATATGCATTTTTTAATATGAATGTTTATGTTGGTTATGTTTACCCCCTTTCATAAGAAGAATTAATTAGACATTATAAGTGTTGGGAGGGGCCCAATAAAGCACCTCAATGCATCGATAGGTCTCATGAGACAAATAATTTTGGGTTTTCGCTAATTTCTTTACCTGATTATGTATGGTGTCTTGGCTAAAGCCTTGAGGATTTGTTTAAGATTCCCCATATTATTCATTCCCTCTTTATGAGATTATTTGTTAATATTACATGTGATTATTAGACTAGTATAATATACATACACATGTTTGTATGGAAATATTTAATCTATTCTTTCCATGTTATTCACATGAGTTTTTTAAAAGTATTGTGTTTTTATTATACACCTTACCATAAAATTTTATTCTTTCTTATGATAGCTTCTGCTGTATTATTTACGCTCACTAAGTAACTAAACTCACCCCTTTATTATGTTTTATTTTCCTAGGATTTCAAGATGTATATTATGACTAATATATAGGATTAATCTAAGAGAATAATAGTGTTCTCAAAGGATTATCTATATTTTATTTGATGTTTTTAATTATAATGAAAGGTTCATATATGTAATCTATTTTCCAAGACTGGCAAACCGATCATTCCTTCGATATTTGATTTCTTGTAATCATGACAGTGTCCTAAAATAATGCATAATATATAGGCTTATAGGGTTAGGTAATTATAGTTTGTATCCATGGAAGTTTAGCATAAACCATGGAAACTATATTTAGAAATCAAATATAAGAAAACATATCCATATTAATGACTTTGAGGATAAGTCTATGTATAGGATATCATCCTTTAAATTTGGTAATGTATAGACTAGGTTAATCCTATGATCTTATGGATTGGGAATAATATGCAATCATTTATAGATCCTATAATTGATTCTTACATACTATATCACTCTGATTAGTGTTCCTCACATTGTGTTTTGAGTTTTGTTCAATGGTTACAAAAAAATTGTTATACAAGTAATGGTTATACTACTGATTATGAAGAGGCTGAAAAAGGAAATGAAATGAAGGTGGTATTAAGGAATAAAATGATTAGGCATAGTTAATGGTTTAATAATGATGTAGAATTATTAATGTTCATGTCTATGTGGATTAAAGAATTATTTCATCTATGGTGATATGTTTACAAGAATCCTAAGATATATAAGTATTGAAATGCAGTACATCTTCATAAAGTATTTGGAAGAATGAATGAATATATTAAGGTTTTGAGGTTATAAAGTTATTTGAAAATAATATCTACATTACTTTATTTGGATAATTTAATGTATTATGGAAATTTTGAGACCATTCTGGACTGTGAATTTGGAAATATTTATTTTGGATGAGTCTTAAGGTTGGAATGGATTAAGTTGAATGGTGGATATCATTTCTTTGAGGTTAAAGTATGATTTATTAGATAATTTTTTCAATAATTTCTAGTTTTAGTAAAATTAAGAAGGAATTACATGTGGAATTTATAGAAATCCATCATAAATATCTAGATTTAGGTGTACAAAACGAAGAGAAAATAGATCTAATCACAACCGAAGGATAATTTTATTCATACGACATGGAAAGAAATGAGATAAGTATATTTTATCAAATGTTTATCTAAAAATTAATATAGTCCCTCGATGTTAGAAAAAGGATTTTGGACCAAAAATGCTATCCTGGTATTTTTTTTGATAAATTAAATATCCCCATAGAACATCACATTTTTAGAGCTTTTTGATTGTTAAATACCTCCTAATCATGTTATCTATCACTCCAAGGACTTAGATTTTATTCATTTTTGATAACCCCCCTTTCAAGGGATGAGGGGGAACCCTTATAAGGCCTATAGTCTTAGATATTACCTATCCTGTATGCTTAAAATACTAAATTACCCAAAGTTATTAGATAATTCAACCAGACTATAACTACAAGGAACTACCACACCCCAACATCTGCATCGTGATGGTATCTCTACACCTTCATATGGCCATATGGCTAGGCTTCCTGTGCAATAATAGGCTGGTCTCGATGACATATCCATACGCTCTCATTCATCTAAATCCATTTGGGTTTTCTCTGGTGAGAGAACTTTCTCTTAATCCTCCTCTGGGGACACGCCTTTTTTGGAAAATCTGTCTGGGGTAACTACATTGATCATGTGTCCTGAAGGCCTTGAGGTGGCCCGAAGGATTAAAGGTGGCCCGAAATACTTATTGACCTGAAGTCCTGGCTAGCGCGAAGTCTTTAAGGACTCCAAGCCCCAACCGGTGGCCGATGGTGAATAGTTATAGCTGCTACAATACTACTATAGTGCCAAACCCTTTTATGTGTTATCTCCAGTAATATTCAAAATTATCTTTATTTATTTTAATTTTTAATTTTTATCGAGCCATATTCTGATGTGGGATTTCTATAAAAGAATTTTAAATAGTCAAACAAAAAGTTACCAAATAGTAATTCGAAAATTGTGAGGATTCAATTTAATGAAGGAGGGGAGAATGTAACGCCCCTAGATTTTACATTTTGTTCTTTTAATTTAATAACTTAAATAACTTACACTTCAAACAACACAAAGATTAAACAAACAATTATATAAAATTAAATATCATTATATTAATAAGTATGTTATAACCAAGTTGTTACATCGTTGGGAATGAATATTATTAACCAAATTATTATATTTATATATAATATATTTAATCAAATTATTTTACAATAATCCAAATTATTTTACGGGAGTATTATTAGAATGAATCTAATTTTACACATTAAAGGGAAATATTTTTCTAAAGGCAATATTACCACCTCTTACAGGTTCACCTATTTTAGAAATAAATTTTCAAAATATTATAAATTATATTTTTGAAAATAGACTTAATTTTTGAATTTATAATAAAAAAATCTTCTTCGGTTGATTTTCCGTATTTTTTTTTAAAGTTTTATTTTTTGATGAATAGTAAAAAATTCCACATTGTAGTTAAAACATGACTTTTTTGTATAAAAAATTACTATAATATAAATTTATATTAATGTCAAAATATATCAACAATACATATATTGATCCAATTTAGTTTATTGTAATTATTTTTATATTAAAATTACATATAAAAACTTATTGATCCTTTAAACGTCTCATTTTCCCCCTTTTTAGCCACATTTGCACGATTAACATTAAACATAATTTTCCTGTTTCTGTGAGCAGAACATAGAAAAATATAAATACATGGTTTTAATTATTATGAAATTTTTGGTCTAATAGGAACAAATAAATTTTTGATGAAGAGTAACTTTAGAAAATAAATGTTCCACTGTTACGTGTAAATCAGGTAATTACAGTTTAAAAAATTATAATATTATTATAAATTTACACTAAAACGTATCCTAATTTAATTGGATAAGTTTGTTTTTACCAAAAGAAACTATAAGAAAAAATTATTATCTTTTATTCTTCTTGGGTAAGAATAACACATTTATTATATTTTATTTAAGGATAAGTTAAAAATGTCACATTCATAATTTTAATAACTAAATAATTTTTATTATAAAATAATACATAATATAAATTAGACTATGAATTTTCATTTGAAATATATGAAATATATATTCATCATGATAAAAAATAAATTTTTAGAAAATAAATAATTTAATTAAATTCTTATATAATAATGATACAATAATTGTTTGTTTAATTGATATATTAAATAAACGATTTTAATAATATTAAAATAAATTTAATTTGTCCTAATTAATGACATACACTATTTTTTAGTAGTCTTAGACATGTTAGGGATATATTGGATGTATTTTTTGAAGTTATCATGTTGTTGTGATATTTTTAAAAATGAAAATAATGAGTGGTATCAAAATTGACATAAATGATACTTTAAAATAAATAATATTGAGTTTAATGTTATAAAATTGAGAAAAATATAAAATTCAAAAAATAATTGGTATAATTTTAAAGAAGTAATAAATTATCCAATTGGGGTTATTTTTTTATTTTTATAGTAACTATATTAACCCTATAGTGTAAAAGACAAGTAGTCTTGGTAAGATTTAAATTGTTTAACTAATGGATAAATCCAAATGATAAGGTTAATATTGTGAAATAAACATGTATAAAATTAATTGGTTGATTGGATTTTGAAATATAATCATCTTATCTTAGAAATAACACACTTTGTAAAAATTTGAAATTGAAAATAAATTTATATTAATGTAATATTTTAAAAGATTATAAGAGTTCCCATTCCCTCTCTTGTAAAATGAAACATGACCTTATCTTTTATTAACACCTCCAAAACAATTTTTATTTGAAACAACCTACCCATTTTTCATAAAAACATCACTAAATTTATCCAAGAGGCCATACTTTTGGTAGAAATAAATCCTATGGAGTCATTTTGTTAAAATCTAAAGAGGATACCCAAGAAGAGGTAATTGTTTTACCAATTCTATTCAATTTCTTTTCTTCTTCTACTCCGTCTTCCACTTTTATTTCCATAATAAAGTAATAAAACCATAATAATATATATGATGAGATATTATTATGATTATGGTAAAACCATATTCCTCATTTAATCCATCCTATGAATAATAATATTACCATGTCTGTGTACGTACAACTTACTATACCCATGAAGTGGTGAAATTTGTTTTCCATTACCACTTCATTTGTATGGGTATAATGATGAATATAATGTATATAAATAATAAAAATAACATTATATATATTCTTTATAATTAAAATAACATTCATTTCATTACCCAATTATTATTAAGGAAATGATATTGCTGCTCGTGTCTACGAACGGCCTACCGTCTCCACGACACGATGAGATTCATCCTCCACATTAAGAATTCATGAATGATTATAAAAATATATATAATGATTAAATATTAAATATATAACATAATAATGATACTATAATATATATATATCTATTTTTGTGTGTGTGTGTGTGTGTATCATATTTACTTTCTTCCAATCAATGCAATAACAAAATAGAAAATATGCTCATGTGTACGTACGACCTACCATCTCCATTAATGGTGTATTCCATTCCATATATTTTATATACATATATATATATACTAAATATATATGATATATAAATTATGTATTATATTCTATAAGTAATTAAATCATGATATAGGTAATGTAATGAGTCAAAACTCGTACGATTAACAAAACAATAATTAATTGAAACACTAATTTAACTTAGAATTGTTATTAAATAGCTAATATAAAGCCATAAATTAATCATATATGATATCATAAATATTATTAAGATTATTTTAAAATTTAATAATATGGTTAAAACTACTATTCATGGGTTTTAGACACATACAGAAGGAATTGGACCTATGGTAAGAAGAATTCCATCGCACCTTTAATTTTCATGAGATTTAAGCCATTTGGAATACATATTTTTTGAGTTTTGTATTCACTACCCCTAATATATTTTATATCAGGAATATATTTATCTTCATGTTACTTAAAAAGTCATTTGAAGATATTAGGATTATGATTTAAATGTTCAAAGTGGTAGGGAATGCTTTGAATGTTTAAAGAATTAATCCTTTCCCCAAAAACCATTTGTTTTCAAAAAAACACTTTTTGGGTAAGTAGGAACCATAAAAAAGAGTAATTTGTTCCCATGTACCCCACATCCACATAAACCATGACACACCACATTCATATTTCAAATTTTCAATATTCAAACTTTCAAGAGCAAACTTCAAAAAACTACCATATCCACCTCAATCCATGTGCTTACCCACCACAATCCACAAAGCATCAACCATCACAAGGAGTCCTGAAATAGAGGTCGGTCCATCACTACCTTATGCCATCGTCAGTACCATCAACCATCATGAGGAGACATCAAACCAAGAGTCTGGTCTTGTCACTGTGTTCGTCTATCCTCAAAACCATTATCGACACAGTAATCACAATTGGAGAAGGTTACTGGAAACTTTAAATGGAATCTACTTCATCAAGATCCATCTCCACAACCACAGTGCCTTGAAAATTAAATTTCATCATCATCACTGGTTAATGGGCACTCACACTACTGGTATTCATCATAAACAAGAATGAATACAATCAAAATCAAGAGATTAAAATTCATATTTGATAACATTGAGAAAGGAAAAATAAACAAAATCCATAGAACACGAACCAATCTTCATTTTCAAAGACATATCCACAACTCAAAATAAACATCCACAAAGAGAGAGAGAACAAAATCCATCACCATAAGAGAAAACCACAAGGACAATCAAACTAGTGAAATTCACCACAATCTGCACCACCCGTAAACTCATACCGCTCCCAAAATACATCCCAAAACCTCCATGGAATCCTTTGCACCTAACGGACCTAGAAGGCCACAAAGGTCTAGGAGTCCAGGACAGTAAGGAGCCGAAGAGATGGGGAAAGGTTGAAAAAAAGACATTTAGGGACATGATAAAGGGATTTGGGGATCGAAACACTAAGGAAACCAAGAACAAAGGGTTTGAAGAAGAACTGATGAAAGAACCCTTGAGAAATTGGAAAAAAGTGACAGGGGATAATACCCTTGAAGAATGAATCGAATAAGCTGAAGCTGAGAATAGTGAAGAATATTAATTGTGAGAATCCACCAAGACCTCCCAATCGGTATTGAGTACCATCACTATGGACCAAGAATGGAGTCAAGTGTGAGGGGGAATATTTAAAGAGTAGTGGAAGAATCCCTCAATGTCAAGGCTAGAGTGATGAGAACCAAAGACGAAGTAGCAACGATAGAAAAAGAGTATAAGTGTCACGACCCCCTCCCACCAAAGATTCCCCTCCTGAGCTGGAAATGGTGAAAGGGAGATAATGACCCCTGAGTCCTACCTCCAATAGGCCCCGGGGTGGCGACTAGCACCAAGGGTATTAGTTTTTCACAAATATGGGAGGCATTAACATTTTATTATTTTAGGATCGGGAAATAGGACAAGTCAACCACCAAATGAAAGGAAAAGAACGAGTGTATATAAATAAACCCAAACCAAGACCACATGCATGTTTAAACAATTTTATAACAAGGTACAAGTACAAGAAAGCTCAAAAGTACAATACCAAAAGAAAAGAGCAACTGAAACAACTCCAACTGCCTGACTATTTGGGACCCACATGGCCTTGGTAGTCCTCCTGGAAACCTGAAAATAAATGTAGGGTGAGCATACAAGTATACTCTATAGGGAAACCTAAGGCTCTCCTGCAAAAGTGGGGAGACATCCTAATGTCCCGTGAGAACAACAGAAGAAACCTAGCAAGGAAATCTATCCACCCAACCTCACCATCCACACTCACCAAAACACAATCACAATAGGTAGTAGTAGTATAAGAACAAGAGCATTGGGTACCCCACACCATTTCCCATTAGTTAGTTGAACTTCCTATCGCTGCCACACTCTCCCCACTGGCACACACCTAGGCCTCACAACCATGTATCCCGCCCGCACACACCTGGGACTCACAACCAGACATCCCGCCCGCACACACCTGGGCCTCACCACGACATATCCTACCGGCACACACCTGGGCCTCACAACCACAACCACATCCCCACCCGAAGACACCTAGGCCTCATCCCGAAGATTCTTGGGAACAGTAATAGTAACAGAACACTCGCCCGAAGACACCTGGGCCTGAAATTGAAACCTACCTGAAGAGTCTTAGGTGTAAGGTTGCCTCAAGCCATTATAGCCTATAAGGCTGCCCGAAGAGTCTTGGGCCTAATCACCCCAATCGAAACCAACCCGAAGAGTCTTCGATTTAAGGTCGCCTCAAGACATCACAGACAAGGGGAGAAGGAGCAGGAAGGAGCTAGTAACTATGGGAAAACACCCTCTCCCATGAAATGGGAGTGTTCGACACTAAGTGCTCAACATGGGTGTGGTGCAATAAAACAAAAAAGATACAGATATATATATATAGCAACCACTCAGCCCAAACTATGGCTTCTAAAAAGAGAAATTGAGCACGTGCCTCGACACTGCTACCATGAAGAATGCATACAAAAAACAACCCCAACCCCATTAAGGTTTTCACGTTTCAACAGAAATAGAATATTTAGTTCCTTAACTACTGGGAAACTATCCACAATCAACCAGAATGATCATTCGTAAGCATATCCATGCCATCCACAAAGCATGTTAGGAAAACACAGCAACACGGCAAGTTCCTTCTTATTAACCAACCAACCCATTGATTTCCATTTCCTTACCAAGCCCCACCATTCATTAAATCGTCCATTTATTATTTATTAAACACAACCCATAGTTCGTTCACATTCAAACCAATCCCTACAGTCCCGCTGCCAACCACCATAACCACAACCAAACCGAACATCATTATCCCTTTAATACCATTTATTACAGCCTCGCTTCCCGTAACCATTAAACATTCACAGCTTCCCACAACCAAGCCAACCGCAGCCCTACTGCTCACCCATTCCACAACAACCCACAAAACACCCCCATCACATGCCACGTAACCAAGCCAACACCCGCATGTTCATTATTCCATTTTGTTTAACCGGGGTGATCACACAAGGGTTCTAGATTTTCATTTAAACAGCCAACATTACGTGATGAACCAATTTCCACATTCAACAAACTTCCATTCACAAAAATAGTCTAGAAAGATAGGGAAACATTTAATTGCGTAAGCAACGGCCCCCAATGACCCTGATTTTCAGTAGGCATAAGCCTATTCATTTCACAACATAATATCACAGGATATAAAGTAACAGCAATCAAAAACATCCCAACCCCGTTATATAATCCAATTATTATCTTTATTAAACCGGTTCAAAAGTGTTTCACGTAAACAAGAGAACACCCACCCCGCATGATGCACAAATTAGAGAGATACGAAGGTAATATCCCCACTTCAACAAGTTCTTGATCGAAATTCTCCTCCAGATCAACATTATAAAACGTTCGTTAGCGTACCAGAAAAACTTCCTCAGGTGGAAAGGAAGAGCCGAAGGAAAGCCAACAGATCTAATCTCGGATGTTGCGCCTCGTCGTTATGATCCCGTGGCCGCTGACGGATCATAAATTGGATCTCGGATAAAAACATTATGGAAGAAGGAGACTTCTAGTCTCTTGAGAGAGCTTTGCTCAGAGGAGAGGGGAGGAGTGGTGTGAGTTGGAAGGAGGAGGGTACCCCTCTTATTATAGGCGTGAAAAGAAAAAGTACACGGTGTGTACTTATGGTACACGGCGTGTACTCGACCGTTTCCACACGATCTCCACACGACCTCCAACGCGGCTCTGTGGCTGTTGACTGGTCAACACACGGTTTGAAGGTAACGCAGACACGGTGAAGCACTACATGGCGTGTAGATTGGACACATGGCGTGTACTCATTTATTGCACATGGCAAGGACACGACCTTCACACGGCACACGGTTGACGACTGGTCAACACACGGTAACGCGTACGCGGGGAGGGACTACACGGCTTGTACTACTGGACACACGGCGTATACCCATTTTCTCCACACGGAAAAGATGTGGCCATCCCCACGGGGTATACTCGGAAAGGGGGTACACGGCGTGTACTGAAACTACACGGTGTGTAGTTTCAAAATTCTGGAAAGTGTGGGAAAAGTCCATTTTACCCTACAGAACACTTGTAGCCTTCTTTTTGACAAAGGAATGGCCGGAGAGGTCTGGGCCATTACACCAGATACCTCTTAAAACATTCTCTTCCCCAAGAATTCAAAACCAACCCAGGGGAACCCAACAAGATACCTCTTAGGGTCCTCGTTATAACAGGAACCCAACCAACAATCCTAATCATGGGTGTTAAGAATTACTTCTCCTATGACAAGATATTATCTTCTTTAGGCGGCACTGACTCGCCTGCATGGGTTCAATCGCATGGTCATTAATGCGTCTCGATTAGGGATTGGGCCTTCCTACTTCAATAAATTAGGATTTTCAACTCGAACTGCCCCCCAACACCACACAACCAACACACTTCCCGAATATGTGGTTTTGGGAAAATCCTTCTCCTATGTCGAGATATTATCTACTTTAGGCGGCACTGACTCGCCCGCACGGGTTTAATCGCATCCGCATTAATGCATCTCGATTAAGGGTCAGGTTTTCCCCCATCCCACACATCCGGACATGTTACACATCACCAGGGGACAAGGAAACAAATGTTCTCACAACTGGCAAGCCAAGTATTTCATATATCAAAGGTACATAGTAAAACATCAACACAAAGCTCATAAGAACACGAGAAAACACAAGTCAAAACAACTCTAGGTACTGAGCGTACATCTCGGTCTCCCGCTCCCAAGTGCTCTCCTCGAGGCTGCCATGCCTCCACAACGCACGAACAATGGGAATGGTTCGTCCACGGACCACCTTCTCTTTACGATCCTTGATTCTGACTGGTTGTTCTTCAAAGGTCGTGTCGTCTCCTATATCTAACTCTCCCCAGCTGATTACGTGAGAGTCATCGTGTAAGTACCGACGAAGCTGGGAGACGTGGAAGACGTCATGAAATTTCTCCAACTGAGGTGGCAGGGCCAGCTGATATGCTACCTCGCCGACTCGCCTCAGCACCTCAAAAGGTCCAATGAACCTAGGTGAGAGCTTGCTCCCTTTCCCAAACCTCTGATGCCCCTGTCAAGGGGAAACCTTCAAGAACACATGGTCTCCCACCTTGAACATCAAGGGCCTCCTCCGACCATCATCATAAGACTTCTGTCAGTCCTGAGCCGCCTTCATCCTCTCACGTACAAGCGGGACTTTCTCCGTGGTGCTCTGCACTACCTCTGGCCCAAGAGCACCTGTCTCACCAACCTCTGCCCAACAAATGGGTGAATGACATGGCCTTCCATACAAAGCCTAAAATTTTGCCATTCCAATAGTAGATTGGAAGCTGTTGTTGTAGGAAAACTCTACTAAAGGAAAGTGTCGTACCCATGAACCTCCAAAATCCAGAACGTATTCCTGCAGCATTTCCTCTAACGTCTGGATAGTCCGATCTGTCTGCCCATCGGTCTGGGGGTGGAAAGCAGTGATAAAGAGTAGCTGGGTGCCAAAATCATGTTGTAACCCCCTCCAGACTCGTGAGGTAAACCGAGTATCCTAGTCTGAGACGATAGTCCTCGGAACTCCATGCAAACGCACCACCTCGTCTATGTACCTCTGTGCTAAGGTACTCACCGGGCCTGACTCCTTGATTACTAAGAAGTGTGCTGATTTCATCAAAAGATCCACCACTACCCAGATAGCATCATAACCACCCTGAGCTCTGGGTAGTCCTCTGAAGAAGTCCATTGAGATTTCATCCCACTTCCACTCGGGGACATCTAAAGGATGTAGCAAACCCCCCAGGAACACGGTGTTCAGCCTTAACTTGCTGACACACTAGGCACTTAGCCACAGACTCTGCCACTGCCCTTTTCACCCCAGACCACCAAAACTATTCCCTCAAGCCTTGTTACATTTTTGAAACTCCTAGATGTACCGCCAAGGCTGATCTATGGAACTCACGGAGAACTCCCTCACGCATCGCCTCTGGGACAAACAACCTTCCATGGAAAAGCATTCGTTGTAGGCTTTCCTATGACCATCCCTCTGGAGAATTCCCATGATTGACACGATCCCACATCACCTCTGCCTCGGAGTCCCCCTACTGAGATCTTCCACCTACTGCGACAAAAAGTATTGCACGATCATCTAGAAAAAATAGCCTCTAACACCTTCTTCCCTTGCATATAAGCGCAGGGTATCCAACTCTCCCATCGCCTTCCAAGCATCAACGAATTCCTGAACCACTTCCTTATGTGACTTCCTGCTCAGGGAATCAGCCACAACGTTTCCCTTACCTTCAGTGTAAGAGATCTCGAAGTCATAGTCTTGGAGAAACTCAACCCATCTCCGCTGCTGTATGTTCAGGTCACGCTGGGAGAAGATATAACGCATGATCTTGTGTTCTGAGAATACCAAAAAGATCTCCCCAAAAAGGTAATTCCGCCACAACTTCAGTGCAATCACTACTGCTACAAGCTCTAGGTCATGGGTGGAAAAGTTACACTCATGAGGGTGTAGCTTCCTAGACCCATAACAAATCACTCCCTTCTTCTGCATCAGCATGCACCCCATACCTAGGCCAAAAGAATCACAAAACACCTCATATAATAACCCTTCCTCTGGCAACCTGTGTAAGGGAGCACTGAACAACTTCTCCTTCGGGTAGTCAAAAGCTTTCTGGAACTTCTCGCTCCACAGGAAGACATGGTTCTTCCTCGTCAAAGCTGTCAAAGGAGCCGAAACTCGAGATAAGTCCGAAACAAACCTCCTATGGTAAGTTGCTAGCCCCAGGAAACTACGAACATCTGCCATGCTCTTGGTTGATACACAAGAAACAACTACCTCCATGCTCTACGGGTCTACTGACACTCCACGCTGAGACACCATTTGCCCAAGGAAGTGTAATTCTGGTGTCAAGAACATGTACTTCGACAATTTCCCGTAAAGCTGGTGGTGTCGAAGGACTTCCAAGACTGCCCTGAGCTGCTCAACATGCTCCTCCTCTGATCTTGAGTAGATCAGGATGTCGTCGATAAACACAATGACGAACCGGTCCAGAAACTCTCGGAAGACAAATATCATAAGTCCCATGAACACAGCCTATGCATTTGTAACTCCAAACAGAATCACTAAAAACTCAAAGTGCCCATACCTGCACCTGAAAGCTGTCTTCGAGATGTCATTGTCTTTCACCCTCAGCTGATGATATCCCGATCGTAGATCAATCTTAGAAAACCGACCTTCTCCCCTCAGCTGGTCGAAGAGATCATCTATCCTTGGAAGGGGGTAATGGTTCTTGACCGTTACCTGGTTTAGCCTTCGGTAGTCTATGCATAGACTGAGACCACAATATGCCTTCTTCGCGAACAAAACTGGAGCACCCCATGGCGGCACACTGGGTCAAACAAAACACTTCTCCATTAGATCGTCAATCTGAATCCGCAACTCCCGAAACTCCGAATGTTCCATCCGATAAGGGCCATCGAAATTGGACGCGCACCAGGTTGTAAGTCTATCCTGAACTCAACGTCACGTCGGGGGGTAGTGTCACAACCTCCTCAGGAAAAAAATCAAGGAGCTCCCCAACAACCTCTGGGACATCCATCATCTCTGTATCAGGTGGAACCACTGATAACCCACCCAACAAGGAAAGGAGAGGCTCCACACGCCGGCTTCCCGCCTGATAGATCCTCTCGACAACAAAAGATACGCACTGCCCATCCACGTTAGAGAAAACGACTCTTCTCCGAAAGTAGTCAATAACGACACTAACAGAAAACAAGAAGTCGATGCCTAGGATGACATCGTATGGCTGCATCTGTAACAGAAGAAGGTCCCCACTAGATTGATGTGGTCCCAACATCTGCCCACATCCCCGGCAAACAAAAGATACGTTGGTCTGGCCTCCAACGGGTGTACTCAGCACCAGTGGTACGGAAAGTCTCTCTACTTCTAGTCCCAAATCATGAGCTAGACCCGGTTCAACAAAGGACTGTGAAGCTCCCGAATCAAACAAAGCAGAAACAAGAGTGCTGAACAAACAAATCGTACCTCGCACCACCTCTGGTCCTGCTAGAGGTGCCAACTCTGCTGCGTGTAACTGTCCACGCCCAGCTCGTCTGCCTCTCTGATGTCATCCACTTCCTCGACCACACCCTGGTCGAGGTACCTGAGGAGCACCCTAAGGTCGGCCTCCTCTTGCAAAGTCTACCCTAGGAGGAGCATGGTCCTGCTGCTGGTGGAAGGGCCTCACCGGCAACTGGTGCTGCTGCGGTGGGCACTGAACCTGTCCACCTCCACCGTACGGAGCTCGGGTCGGGCACCAACTCTGAACATGTTCGAAACCTCCACAAGAAAAAAACCTCGGTCCTGGGATCGTGGAAAAGGGACGAGGACCCGAAGATATGAACTGGAACTGCTGGGTCCTGCTCCCCACTGGCCTGAACCTGGAAGGTCCTGTCGCAGGAGACCTGCTGCTGACTGCCTTCCCCTTCGACGAACCTGGCTGAAACACCTCACGCGGTGCACCTCCCAGCAAGTGCATCCTCTCTACGACCTCTGCCTTCTTCTGCACTGCCAAGTACGCCAGAAGGGTGATGGGGGTGACAGCATACTGGAGCGAAGGACGAAGCACCTCCTCCAAACGTCTCGCCCGAGACTCCTCATCCGGAAAGAGATCCGGAGCAAAGCACATGAGATCCTTTAACTTGATCCCAGCTCTCGTACTGATATACTTCCCTGCTGAAGGGAGAGTAACTCATGCCGCTTCTCTACCTTGATCATGGAAGAAAGGAATTCCTCTCGGAATTCCTTCTCAAAGTCAGCCCATGGAACCTCTGCCTTTATCCTCTCTCTGAGGTAGAGCGTCCACCACTGTCACGCTGCACCTCTCAGCTGACTGACTGCTAGGGGGACCCAGTACTCCCTCGGAGCACGGATCAAGGTAAAAGCAATCCATATCTCCTCAAGACACCCCTCCATCTCCGTATCTTAAGTACTACCCTCGTACTTCTTGAGGGTCTGCCACTGGAAGGAACATAGAGTCTTCTCCCACTGGCTATCTTCCTCCTCTCGGTCAATCCTCAACTGATCGACTGCCTGGATCTACTGGGCCTCGGCCGTCTGAGCCACACGGGGAAGACATCCAGGTGCCATAGTTGTACGGTAAACAAGGATCACCTAAGCCCAAGTAGTAAGGAAAACTCAAGGTTTTATTTTATCATTTTATTTCAATTTCATTCCCAGAACACGCAAATCAAGTAGAACTCAATCATGATGATGCATGTACCTTCCCTAGGGTCTCTACCTTGCAATAAATATAGTCTCACTTGGTTGTTCGGTAGGCTCAGAGTCCTTGCATCAGATCATGGGGGGCCCTCAAATACCGTGTCCTAGCCAGTCTTCCCTGGCCTATGTCACGCACCAAGGTTAACTAACACTGTTGCCCTACCATCCCATGCAATCTTCACTATGCCTAACTCCAGAATCCATCCTATCTCTCAACCATCACCTCTGATACCATTATTTCACGACCCTCTCCAACCAAAGATGCCCCTACTGAGCTAGCAATGGTGAAAGGGAGATAATGACCCCCGAGTCCCGCCTCCAGTAGGCCCCAGGGTGGCGACTAGCACCAAGGGTATGAGTTTTTCACAAATATGGGAGGAATTACCCTTTAATTATTTTAGGATCGGGAAATAGGGAAAGTCAACCACCGAATGAAAGGAAAAGAATGAGTGTATATAAATAAACCCAAACCAAGCCCACATGCATGTTTAAATAATTCTATAACAAGGTACAAGTACAAGAAAGCTCAAAAGTACAATACCAAAAGAAAACAGCAACTGAAACAACTCCATCTGCCTGACTAGTAGGGACCCGTACAACCCAAGTAGTCCTCCTGGAAACCTGAAAGTAAACATAGGGTGAGCATACAAATATACTCAGTAGGGAAACCTAAGGTTCTCGTGCACAAGTGGGGAGACATCCTAATGTCCAGTGAGAACAAAAGAAGAAACCTAGCAAGGAAATATATCCACCCAACCTCACCATCCACACTCACCAAAACACAATAACAATATGTAGTAGTAGTATAAGAACAAGAGCATTGGGTACCCCGCACCATTTCCCATTAGTTAGCTGAACGTCCTGTCGCTGTCACACTCTCCCCGCCTGCACACAGATAGGCCTTACAACCACGTATCCCACCCGCACACACCTGGGCCTCACAACCACACATCCCGCCCGCAAACACCTGGTCCTCACCACCACGTATCCCTCCCGCACACACATGGGCCTCACAACCACAACCAAATCCCTGCCCGAAGACAGTTGGGCCTCATCCCGAATATTCTTGGGAGCAGTAATAGTAACAAAACTCTCGCCCGAAGACACCTAGTCCTAAAATCAAAACCTACCTGATGAGTCTTAGGTGTAAGGTCGCCTCAATCCATTATAGCCTATAAGCCTTACTGAAGAGTCTTGGGCCTAATCACCCCAATAGAAACCTACCCAAAGAGTCTTTGGTGTATGGTCGCCTCAAGCCATCACAACCTAGGGGAGAAGGAGCAGGAAGGATCTAGTAACTATGGGAAAACACCCTCTCCCATGAAATGGGAGTGTTCGGCACTAAGTGCTCAAGATGGGTGCGGTGCTATAAAACACAAAAGATACATATATAAATATATATAGCAACCACTCATCCCAACCTATGGCTTCTAAAAAGAGAAACTGAGTACGTGCCTCGGCACTGCTACCACGAAGCATGGAAACAACAAACAACCCTATCCCCATTAAGGTTTTCATGTTTCAATAGAAATAGTTTATTTAGTTCCTTAACTACTGGGAAACTATCCACTACCAACCAAAATGATCATTCGTAAGCATATCCCGGCCATCCACAAAGCGAGTTAGAAAAACACAGCAACACAACAAGTTCCTTCTTATTAACCAACCAACCCATTGATTTCAATTTCATTACTAAGCCCCACCATTCATTTACTCTTCCATTCATTATTTATTAAACACAACCCATAGTTCGTTCACATTCAAAACCATCCCTGCAGCCCGGCTGCCAACCACCATAACCACAACCACACCGAACATCATTATCCCTTTAATACCATTTATTGCAACCCCACTGCCCGTCACCATTAAACATTCACACCTTCCCACAACCAATCCAACCGCAACCCCGCTGCTCACTCATTCCACAACAACCCAAAAAACACCCCCATCACATGCCACGTAACCAAGCCAACACCCACATGTTCATTATTCCATTTTGTTTAACCGGGGTGATCACAAAAAAGTTCCAGATTTTCATTTAAACATCCAACTATACTTGATTAACCAATTTCCACATTCAACAAAGTTCCATTCACAAAAACGGTCTAGAAAGATAGGGAAACATTTAATTGCGCAAGAAAAGGACCCAACGACCGTGATTTTCAGTAGGCATAAGCCTATTCATTTCACAACATAATATCATAGGATATAAAGTAACAACAATCACAAACTTCCCAACCCCGTTATATAATCCAGTTATTATCTTTATTAAACCAGTTCAAAAGTGTTTCACGTAAACAAGAAAACACCCACCCCGCATGATGCACAAATTTGAGAGAGATGAAGGTAAGATCCCTAATTCAACAGGTTCTTGATCGCAACGCTCCTCCGAATCAAATTTAGAAGATGTTCGTCAGTGTCCCGGAAAAACCTCCTCAGCTGGAAAGGAAGAGCCGAAGGAAAGACAACGGATCCAATCTCGGAAGTTCCGCCTCATCGTTATGATCCCCTGGCTGCTGACGGATCGTAAATCGGAGCTCAGATGAAAAAGTTATGGAAGAAAGAGCATACGAGTCTCTTGAGAGAGCTCTGCTCAAAGGAGAGGGGGAGGAGAGGTGTGAGTTGAAAGGAGGAGGGGAACCCTCCTTTTATAGGCGTGAAAAGAAAAATTACACGGCGTGTACTTATGGTACACGATATGTACTCGGCCGTTTCCACACGGTCTCCATGCGGCCACCAACGCGGCTCCGCGGCCGTTGACTGGTCAACACACGGTTTGAAGGTAACGTAGATGTAGTGAAGTACTACACAGCGTGTATATTGGACACGCGGTGTGTACTCATTCATTTCACATGACAAGGACACAGCCTTCACACAAAACACGGCTGACGACTGGTCAACACACCGTAACACGTACGTGGGGAGGGACTACACGGCATGTAGTATTGGATAGACGACGTATACCCATTTTCTGCACACGCCAAAGACGCAGCCATCCACATGGGGTATACCCAGTAAGGGGGTACACATCGTGTACTGAAACTACACGGCGTGTAGTTTCAAAATTCTGGAAAGTGTGGGAAAAGTCCATTTTACCCTCCAGAACACTTGTTGCCTTCTTTTTATAATGATATTTTAAAAAGAAACATTTTCTTTTAAAATTGTTCTACCCTTTTTAAAAAAATTACATTAGAAAAGGGATATTTCTCTAAAGATGTTTTTAAAGATTTTAATAGATTATTTTCATATTTTTCAACATCATTTGTTGGATTTTATGCTCAATTGAGGTTGATTAATTATTATAAATCTACCATATAATATTGAATGGTTTATGATTTATTTTGACTTTGGATGTGCTATTTCGATGCCATTAATAGCTTATGGTTTATGTATTTATAATTCGTATTCTATTTTTTATATGAATATTAATGTTGGTTATGTTTTATCAACCTTAATAAGTGGAATTCATTAGACTTTGTAATTGTCAGGTGGGGCCTGCTATAGCCCTTGATTCATCGGTAGGTCTCATGAGGCAAATAATTTTATTTTTTGGATAATGTCTTACTAGATTATGTATGGAATCTTGGATGAATCGTTTAATGTTTGTTTAAGATGTCTCACATTATCCATTCCATCTTTATAAGAATATTTATTGATATTTCATGTGATTATTCAACTAGTATAATATCCACACCAAAGTTTATATAGAAACATTTGATTTATTCCTGCCATATTATGCTCAAGATTTTGTTTAAGGGGATTTTGTTTTTATTATAAACCTTGAATTAAAATTTTATACTTTTTTATGATATATTATGTTTTATTATTTACCCTTACTAAGCATCTAATATCACACCTTTCTTGTGTTTTATTTTCCCAGGATGATAAGATGTATATTATGATTGATATATTGGGTTAGCCTAAGAGAATAATTGCATTATTAGATGATTATATTTGATGTTTTTTATGTTTTCATTTGTATTGAAAGGTACATATGTATAATACATTTTCCAAGACATTTAAACAGTTCAGTACTTTGGGAATTGATTCCTTATAATCATACCAATGTATTAAATAATCCATCAGCTCTGGGCTTCTTGGGTTGGGGAATTACAGTTGGTATCAAAGGATGTCTATCAGCTACCTTGGAAACAATATTTTCAAATTCACAATTAGAAATCATAAACATATAAATGATTTTTAGGATAAGTCTATGTATAGGATTTTATCCTTTAGATTTAGTAATGGACAAACTAGGCTATTCATCTGGACTTATGGATTTAGAAGCATATGCCATCATTTAGAGATCCTATAATTGATTATTTAGGACTATATCACTATGATTTGTGTTCCTCACATTGTGCTTTGATGTTTTTCAAATTCTTATAATCTATAATGTTATAAAAGTAATGGTTATACTTTTGATGATGAAAATATCACAAATGGAAATGAAATGATGGCAGTATTAAGGAATAAGATGATGAAGTGTAGTTAATGGTTGAAGAATGAATTATAATGAATAATTTCATGTGTATGTGGATTCAATAAACATTTCATCTATGGTTATTTGGTTATATGAATCATGAGATATATAATGATTGAACTGCAATGTATCCTCATCAATTATTTGGAAGCATGAATGATTTCATTAACGTTTTTGAGGTTATAATGGTATTTAAAAATAATATGTACAGTACATTGTTTGGATAATCTAATTTATTATGGAAATTTAGTGTCCTTATTGGACTAATAATTTGGATAGATTTATCTTTGGATGATTCTTAAGGTTGTAATGGATTAAGTTGAACATTTGATATAATTTTTTTGAGGTTAATGTATGATTTATTGGATTCTCTGTGATATCGTTTTTGGTTTTAGTAAAAGGATGAATGAATTATATTTAGAATTTTTAGAAATTATACTTGAATATCTATCTTCTGGTATGTGAAATGAAGTGAAAATAGATCAAATAATAACCAAAGGATTAGATTTTCCTTATGAAATGGAATGAATTAATTTAAGTCTATATTCAAAAATGATTATATAAATAGTAATATAATCCCTAGATGTTAGGAAAAGTATTTTTGAACAAAAATGCTATCATGGTACTTTTTTGATGAATTAAGTAGTCCATTAAATCATCGTATATTTATAACTTTGTGATTGTTAACTTTCTCCTAATAATGTTCTCTATCACAATTATCTTATGGTGATTTTTGGTATTTTTTTGAAAAGTATTATTTTTTGTTGGATGGTGAAAAATACTGCATTGTTGTTAAAAACTGACTTTTTCGTATAAATAATTATTAGAATCAAAATTATTTTAAGTCACAATAGATAAATAATATATATATTAATCAAATTTAGGTTATTGGTATAATTTTTATTTTGAAATTAGATAAAAAACATATTGATCCTTTAAACGCCTAATTTACCCGCCTTCAAGCCACATCTACAGGATTAACGTTAAAATTAATTTTCTCACTTCTGATAAATAAATTTTGAAAAACAATAATACATGATTGTAATTATTATTATTTTTTATCTAATAGGAAAAACTAAATTTTTGCTGAATAGTAACATTACTAAATATTTACCATGGTTATGTTTAAATTGAGTAATTAAATGTAAAAATAATAAAATATTATTATAAAATTACCCTAACACATGTACTAATTTCATTGGATAAGTCGGTTTTTCCCAAAATAAAACATAGGCTAAAATTATGATCTTCTAATCTAATTGGGTAAGAATAAAACATTTATTTTATTTTATTTAAAGATAAGTTAAAAATGTCATATTCATAAGTTTAACAACTAAATAATTTTTAATATAAGGTTATACATAAGATTCATTCAACTATAAATATTAATTTAAAATATAAGAAATTGATATTCATATTGATAATTTATATTTAATTTTTAAGTAATAAATAATTTAATTAATTTCTTGTATGATAATGATGCAATAATTGTTTAATTAATTGAGATACCAAATAAATTAAATTAAAAATAATAAAAGAAATATAATTTACCTAATTAATGACATCCAAAAAATTTATAGATAAATTATACATGTTACTGATATATTGGAAGTAATGTTTCGAAGTTATCAGGTTTTTATGCTAATTTTTAATAAGAAAATAATGAATAGCATCAGAACTAACATAAATGATACTATAAAAAATTCAATTTTATGAAATGTTCTAAAATGAATAAAAATATATAATTCATCAAAATAAATATGATAATGTGAAATATTTCATAAATGATCGAATTGGGGTTCTTTTGGAATTTTACCGTAAATATATTAACCCTACAATGTAAAATACAAGTAGTCACCATAAGAGTTAAATTGTATAACAAATGGTTAAATATAAAATATAAGGTTAATAAAGTAACCTAAACATGTCTAAAATTCATTTTTGAAACTATTTCAACCAATCATCATATTAGCTTATATATAACTCTCTTTGGAGCTATTTTAAACAAAAAAAATCAATTTATATTAATGTAATATTTTAATGGATTCTAGGAGTGCCCCTTCCCCCTTTTATAAAATTGAACCTATCCTTATCTTTTATTCACACCTATAAAACTATTTGTATTAGAAACTCCCTTCCTATTTCTCTTCAAGAACTTCATCACTTTATCCTAGAGGCCATAATTTGGGTATAAATCCAACCTATAGAGTCCTTTGTGCAAATCCAAAGGAGATACCCAAAAAAGAGGTAATTGTTTTACAAATTGAATTCAATTTCATTTCTTCCTCTACTTCCTATTAATATGTTTTTTCCATATAAAATAATAAAACTAGTAACATATATATTCTGATATGTCATTATGATTATGGTATAACTGTTTTCCTCCTTTTATCCGTCCTATGAATAAAAATACCACCATGTGTGTGTATGTATGGATTACCGTCTCAGTGTTTTGGTTTAATATGTTTTTCATTACCACATTTTTTGGATGGGTATAATGATTTATATAATTGATATAAATAATCAATAATACATTATATTTATTCTGTATAATTAACATACCACCCATTTCATTACCCCATTACCATTAAGAGAATGATATTATCTCTCCTGCGTACCTATAACTTACCATCTCTACTAGGTGATGAGATTAAACCTCCTCATTACCCATTAAATAATTTTTAAAAAAAAATATATAATTAAAAATTATAAAATATATGACATAATATTTCTTCTGGAATAATATATAAATACATATATCTCATTTTCTTTCTTTCAAACTATGATAAGGAAAACGAAACAATGTTCATGCATACATACGACCTACCGTCTCTAAGAACAGTGTATTTCATTCCATATTATATATATATATAATATATATATGATAAATAAATTATGTTTTTTATTATGGGAGTAATTGTATCATGATCTAAGTAATATAACATGTCAAAACACATATGATTAACAAAATGATTGTTACCAAAAACATTTCTTTAACATTTAATTGTCAATAAATAGGTAATATAAAGTCATAAATGAATCATATATGATATCAAAAATATTATTAATATTCTATTACAAGTTAATAATATGTTTAAAACAACTATAGTGGAGTCTGGGACACGTACAGAAGGAATCAGACCTATGGTAATGGGAATTTCATCTCACATTTAATTTTCCTGAGATATAATCCTTGTTCACAACATATTTCTTTTGTGTGGTGTATGTACATACCTTATTATATTTCATATTATTAATACATTTATCTTTATTGTATTTAAGGATTCATTTGAAAATATCTGGACTATAATTTAAATTTTCAAAGTGTTATGGGATGCTTTGAATGTTTAAAGAATTGATCATTTCTCCACTTGAATATTATTTTTATTATTTTACATGACTAAATATATGGATATAAAAAGACTATGAAGGACATTTTAATTCTCTTTGGATGTTAGTTAAAATGATTTTAACAGAAATCGTTTAAGGTTTTATGTGAGGATTAATTTCACAATCTTGTGTTTTATCCCATATAGTGTAAACGTAAGTATCTAAAGGGACATATTTATCATCCATTTCCATGTCTCTCAAAAATATATTCAAAAATTTATTTTCTAATATCCTATAATGTATTTAAATTTATTACCCATGTCTTACTTTTTATAAAATAGTTTTGAAATAATGCTTTTATCATTTTTTAAAAAAGGTATTTTATGGCTTTTACGATGAGAGGAATATCTTAATAACTTATATAGTGCGAGAAGCTTTTTCCACCTTCATGACACCTTAAAGTTATAAAGATTCCATTAGAATATTACAAGGATATTTTCAAAGAGATTATTTCTTTTAAAATTGAATTCCCCTTTTTAGAATTATGAAAATAGAAAAGCGATATTTATCTCAAGATGTTTTTATTTATTTTTTATATTATTGTAGTCTATGTCAATATAATTTTTTGGTTTTTATGTTCAATTGACATTGATTTACTATGATACAACCTACCAAATTTAATAGAATTGTTTATGCTTTAGTTTGATTTTGGATGGTCTATTTTGATACCATTAATAGATTATGGTTTAAGTATTGAAATTTTGTATGCTAGTTTTAATATGACTATTTATATTGGTTATGTTTTACCCTTTTTATAGGATAAATGAATTGGTCTTTTTAAGTGTTAGTCGAGGCCCTCTATAGCCCATAAATACATTGGTTCATATCATGAGAAAAATAATTTTTTGTTTTGGCTATTGTCTTACCCAATTATGTGTGGTGTCTTGGCTAAAGCATTGATGGTATGTTTAAGATGTCCCACATTATTCATTCCCTCTTTAATAGATTAGTTCTTTATCTTTCACATGATTATGAAAATATTAGAGTATCCATGTGTATTTTTATAACGAAAATTAGTATTTATTCTTACCATATTATTCTCAAGATTTTTTTAAAAGGTGTGTTTTTTATTATACACCTTTCCTCAAAAGTTTATGTTATTTATGATAGCTTCTCATTTAATATTTACCCTTACTGAGCATTTGATGTCACCCCTTTCTTATGTCTTGTTTTCCCAAGACCCAAAGATGTGTTTAATGAATGATATGAAGGGTTATGGTAATATAATAATGGAATTATCAAAGATTTATCTATGAAGTATTTTTTTTTTGAATTGTCATGGAAGGTTCATGTATGTAATCTATTTTCCAAGGATCCTAAACTGATTTTTCCTTCATTATTTATTTCCATATAATCATGAAAATGTATTAAAATAATGCACTGAATCCAAGATTCCATGTGTTTTAAATTAAACTAAAACCAATTTAACATGATATAGAAATCTAAAAATAGCTTGGCTAATTATAGAATCTTTTACTGTGTTAGTTCACAAAGTTCACAAGTCACTTCCTTACTCAAATATGAATGATATTGTATATGTTTTACCATTGGGCCAAAATGAGTTGGAATGGTGTTAGATCATTAAATAAAATTGAATAGATATTCTACAATGGTTGGAGTTTATTTGACATTATATTTTTGAGGCAATAATAAAATACAAAAGGTGAGTGATGTAATCATATATCGATCACCCCACATGGTCAGATGCACTTTTTTATTCATTCATTTGGATCCCATGTCATGTTTCTTGGTCTCCCATTGAAAATATCAAAATTTTATTCTATTATTTCCTGAGTCGATATAATATTTGAAATATTAAGTATCTTGGTAGTGTACTAATTGTACTCAAAGATTAAATACATTTTCAAGAAATCCAGTTATTAAAATTACTTAATCAAGAGGTTATATAAAGGAAAATTCCAAAATAATGTAAATAACCAAAATTGAAAATATTTATGGAAGCATATAAAACATGTATAATTATATTTTTTTAAATTTAGAACCCACATTGCTTGAGTTTCACAGTTTTAGGTCATGTGATAGTACCAATCCAGGTAGTTTAAAAATAAATAATATGGATATTTATTCCATGAAATAAGTCATCATCATCTTAAAAAGTTATAATTATTATTATTACCAACAAAATGACATTGAAATTCTGGGTAAAAAAATAAATGTAAACCAAGGTCCTATGAAAGAATTGAAAACAATCAATTGAGTGGGGTATTATGTGGTTGTGATTCATGGTTCAATTCAAATTGGAATGTGGAATGGGTGAATGTAAGTCATGAGGATTACACCTAATATGATGTTAACATTGAGGTATTGATATTTGAGTGTAACATGGATTATAATATAAATAAAGACACGGTTTTGACTTACACCTATGAGAAGGCTGCATCCATGATTGAAAATAAAAATCTTCTACTGGTGGATATCACAATTGTTTCCCTACCCATGGATATTTCATATGGAATTGAGGTGGAATACCACAATTCCAGTTATGTGAAGGAAGCTTTCATGAGTGTTCTCCCTTTGGGAATATATGGGTCCTATAATACATTTATTCTCCTATAATTCTCTCATTGCAATGTGAAATACAATGTAGGTATAAAAACATGTTTTCTTATAACATTAGTGTATCATGAAACCTTAAAATTCACGAGGCATTGATACTTTTCATGAAAATTATTATTTACTTAAGAGAGTTAATAAAATAATATCAAGAAAATCACAATGAAATGAATGTATTTTAAGAGGTAATTTATATAATATTCCACCTTTAAGAGTCCACAATAGTTTCCTAGATTATAGAAAGTCATACAGTTTATGTTGTGTGAGGTGAGAGCTCTAACTTCCCCAAAATCTAAAATATAATCTCTAAAACCATATAATGGTGATATGAGGGGAATTTGTAGGCCTTTCTATTTCTGTGGGTAGATGATCATGGAAAATTCATGTGCACACAATACATGTGTGTGTATAAAAATCATGGTCTTTACACAGTTCCGCAAGTTATATACTCGCTGAATTGGTGGTCTTATGGATGACTTATGCATTCACCCAACAATAATGTTTTTTGGTGTTATAAGTTATATACACATGGAAGTGTCTATCTTGTATAATAATTTTTTGAGTGTGAAACTCTGGGCTTGAATAGTTTCTTAATTTATATACTCTCATAAGTAGGTTTTCATGAGAGTTTTTCAAACTCCTCGATAGAATATCAAATTCAGAAGAACATAACTTCTGATTTGTTAGATCATTTTGGCTCCATGAGTATGTAAATATATGCTTTTGAAATAAAATATTCTTGTGTAAAAGGGTCCCAAAAACCAATTTCGTTCAAAGACTAATAATTATCCCAAATACTATGAACAATGGATTATATATCTTGGACATCCCTTATGGTCTGAAAAAGATGAAAAACATACCCAATTTTAAGTAAAAGGTTTTCAACCCTCACCATTAGATTGAGTAATTTTTTCAAAGGATGTGTATCCTTGGGTGTGTGAGAAGTCATGAAGCATGAGGAGATCACATTTTCATCTTATTTATGAAAAAATATAATTTAATACCCACACATTACTTGTGTTTTCTAAATGAGGGTTGTATCACAGATTTAATGTAAAAGTGTGTGGAAACAATTTTCAAGTTCCAACAAATGATCCACTCTGAATTTTTTCTAATAGAGTTATAAAAGGATTATAGATTAAAGTAAACAAACGACTAGTATAGGTCATAGTGAAGAATTTATTCCCCAACTTTTTATTATTTTCCATATCAATCACGCTAATGATGTAATAAACTAGATCCTTTAAGACCATGTGATTTAATGCTCTATGTGAGGAATAAGAGGTAGTATATAATTATTTTTGTCTCATGAAAGTGAAAAAATAGTGTAGATGGTTTGGGGACATAATTTCACATCAAAAACTAAAATGGAACCCATGAGAGTTAAGGAATCTATTTGGATTGATTCCATGATATTGATTCTCCCTTTTAATGTTCATGGATTCATTGCTCCACAACTCTATGGGTGTAATATTTCCACATGACATAGGGAAGTATAATAGATGTATATTATGTCACTATGAGTTTGAATCAATAAATGAAAATGAATATTGGTTGAGAATGACCATTGACCTTGTTTGAAACATGGGATAAACTAACATATCATGAAATATAAAGAAAAAATAACAATGATGACTACTCACATTGTTAGAGACATGATTTTGACTATATTTACATCAAGGATGATTCCTCTAGAACAATTAGACTATTCATGATGTGGTTTGAGATTGGGATATTTTTCTATCATTATAGACTAACGGGGTTCTATTTAGAGATGAAGGAAGATATCCATCCAAATTAGAGAAAAAAAATTCACTTATAGAAGAGTGGAATTCTTAAGAATATTTTGACCAATCTTAGTGTTTCATCATCATGTATTAAGAATATAAGTGGGGTTTATCAAATTAGATTGAGTTCATGAGGGAAAATAACTCAAAAAAAAAGAAGATGACCCATATAAGAAATTGGAATAAAATTCAATCATTCTTTAAGGAGTGGAATGATGATATCCTATTGGCTTATTGTTTTGGGTCATATAGATTGGATTTATAGGGGTGGGTGGGTACTTATTAAAGGTCATGGAGCTTTATCCATAAGGATGATAAAGTTTAACGGTGCACATCCCAGACCATGGGGTTAACTATTTATGGATATGTATCATGGACTATAAGAGAAATGTGTCTATATGAAAATATAGCCAGAAAAAACCCAGTGTAAATTAGAAGATGAAGTGATATTTTAAACAATTCCTAAGGAAAATTCATAGAGTTTAATGTCATTTTATGTTGACTATAGGGGTACTGGAGTTTATGTTTTTGTAGATTTTAATAGTATGTTTTTCCTATTTTAAGGTGAGGTTTGTTTGACCTTATATGTATACTAATTTATACTTACTTATCTCAGACCATGGGGAATAATAAATTCTACATAATAATAAGGGAAAGATGTCTGGTCATAAATTTAGAGCCCAATTCTAAAAAATTTCGTTTTATGTAATGATTCACACAATTTAATGTCATGATTCTTATACCAAGGGGATGATTCTTTAGGTCACACAACTTTGATAGAGTAGGGGATAATAGTTCATAGTCATATATCATAGATAATTCCCTTGGAATGGAATATCTATTCTGATTCTTAATGGAACAAATTAACATGGTGGAGGGAACACCGGAAACTATGATAATATACAAAAATGTTAAATCAGTGTCTTGACCCAAATTTGGGAATCTAAACATCACTATATATCCCCTATAGTTCATATAAATCCAAATATAGTTCTTTAAGAAAATGATTTCTACAAAAATCTGACTCATCCCAAAGAGGGGTTAAATACATGGGTTCCCAAGAAAGAAAATGGGGAAAAGTACAAAGACACATGACCTGATAGGATTTACCTCCAATGGGGGTTGAGAGGATCATAAATATCAACTATGTGGATATTTTTGGGATAAAGATTCCATTTTTTACTACATATGTTATGAAGTTTGAATTAATCCCCACAAAATTTTGGATTTTATTCCTTGTGATGAATTGTATCATGCATAAGATGAGGATGAATTGATACTATATGAGTAATGGGAATGATAAGGGGATCAACATGGTTTTGAGAAGTGACCTAAAAATTTGGGTAAAGTGGGCCTTGCATTTTTTGTCTATTCCCAGTGTTGGAGATCCAGATATCGCTGTGTGTCTCACATAGTTGGTAGAAAACCACACATATTTCCTAGTGTTATTTTGATTGGTGACTAATCCCAAAGTAGGGTCATGATAGGGTTCTAACACAAAAAAATAGGTGTCCTATCAGGCAAGGATCAAAGAATCATATATTTTGAAGTCATGTGATAGGGAAAACACCATGTAGTTTAAGGTCATATGGTGTGGATTATGATTTCATTATTTAATATCATATTGTGAGGATGATAACCATACAGTTTTTCATCCTATATAAAGGATGATAATCAAGAAGCTTAACATAGTACAATGATGATGATGTGCTATATATATTAAATTTAGGTATAAATTATTATTTTTGGTTATGTAGTTTTAATTCATGAAGTTATGATTATGGTTGGGTGTGTAGTTTAATGTAATGCAACTTGGAATATTAGGGGATTTATAGTTTAAATTCATATATATAGGACTATTGGGAGAAGTAGAAATTAATTTTATCAGTCCATGACTATTGGGTGTTGTGAATTTTAAACGAATGTGCCTAGGTTTTTTTGGATCCCATGATTTTGATTTGATGCATCTTAATCAAGATATAAATGCAATAAACCAAAGCCCCTAATCCCACATGATCTTGATCGATGTGAGAAAAACGTATAATTAGAATATTACACAGATTGAATAAGGTAACATAATTTAGATGATGATTTGGGTTTATAATATCATGAAAATAATTTTACGTAAACCCTTAGGGATACGGAACTACCTAGGTGTTATTCACATGAATTATTTAACTTACCGGAATGAAAAATGTCATTAACCATCCCATTGGGGCTCGTTCCATGACTTCAAAAGCCTACCTCTAATAGTCCAGGGTATGGAGACTAGAGTATGGAAAAAAACAATGGAAAGTAAAAATATCCAAATACAAGGCCACCAAAAAGGTTCTTAAAACAAATCCAGCCTCAAAGTATATATATAAAAAAAATCAAGATAAATTTATGAACGCACCTCAGTATGTATTGCTCACTAAACATTGTCTGGTCTTGGTCTCTCTAGGACACCGTTAAAAGGTCGATCGACTACACAGGACATGACGTGCTCACGTAAATCCTATCCAAGGGTTAGTATAAAAATACCTTGTAGGACACCCTAAAATCACTAATCATGTAACAAAAAAGAATAAAATATTTCTATCCACAAGCATATGGTTAAATAATATATAACATAAATATTTAGATATACCCAAAAAAGAAACATACTCTCAATGTCCCAATTGTAATGCCAACCTAGGAGTCATCCATGAAAGTTCCATATATCACTCATCTAGTAGAACACACTCAATGATTCAGATAAAACTAATGGATTCCATCCAAGATATACCACTCATCTTAAATTTCTATAATAAGTATACATGGTAAGTCTAAAGAGAATGATACACATATGAGGATCGTACCCAAGGCTATGGGGTATAACAAAAACACAATTTGATATAACCCTCAAAGTACAAGATCAATGAACATGTAGTGTTGTTCATGAACATACCAAGAACTCCATCTAGGGATAGATGATGGTATAGGATCTCACACTAGGCATCATGGAAGGATTGCAACAACTTCATCTATAAATTCTTTTTAAAGGGGTTAATATCATATGTGTAGGACATGATTCTATATTAACCCTTAGGGAATGGATGTAGGGAACAAACCCTAATGAAACATTTCCATGAAAAAGAGTACAAGTGATCCAAGCCAAATTTATGAGTATATGGAGTGTACCTATAGTACACAGTGTATCACTTCATAATTGGTTCTTGCCAATGTATTACGGCATGTGCCTCTGTTCCGATCAAAGTACACTGCATGTTTATTCCTATGTACTTATGACTATGTCCATGTACATGGATATTCCCTTGCATGCCTGTCATGGTCATTTCCATGCCAGAGTACACATCCTATCCATTCCCGTATACGTCTGGTCGTGTTTGTGTACTCATTGAGGTACACATCAAGTTTCTTGGTTGAGTCACACGTAGTGTGACATGGTAACACTCTGTGGGATACTTAACTTCATTGTGGAAACCTTATTGTTGTACCTGGGGTCCCAAATACTATATTATCCTGGATTACAATCCATTTTTTACAATATTTTCCATAAACCATGTTCTTCTTCAAAAAAATTCTGTTTCTACTTCTATCATTGATCTGGTCGTGAACCTTACCAAAAAATAGACATATTATAATTTCAAGCCTCTTGTCCTTTACTCATTATAATTATTCCTTCAAAAGCATTCGATAAATTTCTGATTGTGTCATTTGTAGCCACATTGTCAATCCATAATGACTAGGAATCATTGAACTGATCCTGATCCATTGTTTCCATACTCATATCACAATCCCATCAACCATCCAAGCCTGGATCTACGGTATCAAACCATTGCACCATGAAATGGGTGAACAATTGTTTATTCATCGGTATTTGTTGAAAAATGGTATAATGTATTTGATCCCATTTAATGAACAAATGGGGATGAAATTCACAAATAGAATTACGGGGAATTAACAACAGTTAATGTTCATATTTTCTTTGATATTTTCATTATAATGATCAATGAAGATATAATAAGATAATAAAAAAGAAATTTTTCAATTTCTAGATATATCTGACACGTACCCATAATACTCACAATCTGTGAATCAATATGTTGGTCAATTGATTCACATTCATCATAAGAATAAATAAATAAGAATAAATAAAAATAAACCAATCTCATTATTCATTATGAATCGATCGTTGATGAATAATGAGTCTACATCATTTTCAATTTTGATATCTTGGAATACTGTCACACACAATTTTTTGATATTTGATGCATTTTTCATTCATATGAGAGAGATACAACAATGATCTAATTAATTCTAATGGATCCAAGGTTATGAATCTAACCCTGATAATCTACCATACCTTTATACTTATAAAATAATTATTAGGTCAGGTAATAAAAATAATTTATTTTATTAATTTATTTTATTTTAAATATCCACCCAGAATCGTGCCTCAACATGAACACTCGATGCGTCACAATGGTTTGTGGAACCTATTGTAAATCCATTGTTATGAACTCAATGATGTCTTCAAATATCCAATACAAGCCTCTGTTATTATGTTATTAAAAAATTAAAAACTTTTCACCCAAGATATTTAATATATTTATGATATTTCAAACATTTATTACGGGCACACAGGGCCTCAAAATTAGACACTATCTTAGTGCCTAGCCTTGACAATAACACATACAATATCAAAGAATAATACATTAAAATATGAGTTGATACAAAAAAAATGAAAGGGGGAATAACACCAAGTGTGTGAAAACCCCACTTGAGAAAAGTGGAATAAAGTAACGGTGAATTGTGGATTGGGTATTCTTAATTGATTAGTAACAAGATTGGTAGAAAAAACCTGATCATTTACCATGTTCAAAATATGGGTTATGTTATTGTACTATCAAAACATGATGAAAAAATGACAATGATAATTAAATACCACACTTTTGGATTGGGATCAAATACATCAATACCGAGGATGTTTCCTATAGGATGTATACTCAAATGGGAGATGTGTAATAGCCAGCGATTTGGTGAATTATTTTTTACAAATTAATTTGTTTTTGATATCTTCCATTTCACGTGACATTGTAAATAGTTATTATATATATATATATATATATATATATATTAAAACACTAAGTCAAACATTCTTTTCACACAACAATATAATGGATTGCGCTACACGTAATAATGACTTGTCTTGCCCTAAAATCAATGCCAACATGGATTGCGCTACCCGCAATATTGACTTGACGTATATTATATGCCACAAAGATGTTTCTACGAAACATAATTTTCTTCTTCTTATTAATTATTATAAATAATTATAAATTATCCACTAAACGTTTTTATATTAATAGTAATAACTAATGTTCAAATATTATTTATAAAGGTTTTAGAGAAATTAAATATATTGATATCAAAAGATAGTATTTTTGGTAAATTCCTTTTTTATATTTAAAATATCATTTTATCAAATAAACGTGTTTTAACTATAAAATTAATTTTAAAAACATTGAGAAATTTAATATTATAATATAAACTTAATTTTTGAATTTATAATGTCAAAATTATCTTAGGGTAAATTTTTGGGAATTTTGTGAGATATTTCATAGTTTAATGGATAATAAAAATTACTGCTTTTACATTAAAAAATATATTTTTGACTAAATAATTATTAAGGATAAATTATATATTAAATTATTAAAAGTCACATTAGATAAATTATATATCTATTAATACACTTTATTTTATTATAATTAATTTTATTTTCAAATTGAATATAAAAACTTATTAATCTTTTGATCTTCTTTATACTTTAATGATTTGTAATTTCATTCTATCTGTGGGATTAGCATTGATAATAATCATAGAGCTTCAAAAAAATGAATTTCAAAAAACCAATATACAATATTCTAATAATTTTAATATTTTTAGACTAATTGGTTCTTGATTATTTTTGACCATAATGATTAGTAAATGTAATTAAAATTAATCCTGACAATTAAGTGCAAATTAAGATTATACTAAACCTTAATCTTAGGGGGCCAAATGTACTATAAAATTGTAAAAAAAACCCCTTTAATTTATATTATTAGTCCCTAAACCTTCCATTAGTGATTTAGTTTTGTTTTTATGACTTTTTTTGGAAATAACATGTGTTCACCGAACTTTTAAAAAAAATTCACGTGAGTCTTTTTTCCTTATCTAATAAAGGCCAGCAACTCTCCCACATCCTCAAACCTATAAAACCTATTAGGTTCTTCCAATATCTGCCCAATAAAATTCGAAACATCCCTACCTACCTCATATAAGCCTTCTCTTAGGTATAAGGAACTCCAAGGAAGCCTTTTGGCACAAACTAAATGGAGTTATTTGATTAAGAGGTAACATCTTCTCTCAAATCCTTCCTTTTATCTTCCTTATACACCACTCCACATTATTTATCCATTATTTTAAAAAAAACACAATTATACTAAATATAATAGTATATTTTTATGATATGGTTTCATCCTACACTTAAACACACCACTATCGCAAGGATAACAAACATACTGTTTATGTATACAGTGAACTGCTGCCTCAATAAAGGATGATTGTTCAATTTTCCTTACAACCTATCATGGTAGTAATTTTGATTGAATATATATATATATATAAATGAATTATTTCATTAACATTCAGTATTCATTTTTTTACACATTTCTTTTTTACTTTTCATTTGATGATAATATGATAATTTCATTTGAGGAAGTATGGACTACTGCCCCTCAAAGTGATATGATTGGTTCATACACTACATGGATTGTATTAAGGATTGCTCTATTGAATAGTTAATAAATATATGATATAATAATTTAATTATTCTATATATATATATAAATATATTTATATTACTTTCTTTCTTTCAACATGCCAATTAAATGGAAATAGTGTTCATACATATATACGACCTACCGTCTCCATGAACAGTGTATTTCATTTTGATAATTATAATATATATATATTATTATAATAAAAATTTAATATATTTAAATTATATTTATATAATGTTTTAAATTAAATAAATAATGATATAATGTGTAAATATACATAATATAAAAAATTAAAACACACAAAGAATAAAGCGAATATAACCCGAAGTGAATTCTTAAAATAGGATCGTTAACAAGTGGGTGATATGAGGCCATAATCAAACCATATAAGGTATTATATAGTATTACATTATTTTTAAAAATATTTATAATAAATTTATATTTATTATATAGGTGATTTGAATGAGTTCTATGAGAGTGAAGACACATGGTAAGATAATTTCCTCTAACTTTTTATTTCTATGAGATTAGTGGTTTATTCACCAACCATTCCTTTTGTGTGGTGTGTATACATACCACAAATGTATTCAATGATTCATATATGTAAATTTATAGTAATTTAAATATCTAATCTATGATATTTATTCTATCGGGTTTGTGTTTCAAAAGTTACTAAATCAGTGAAATAATTTTGGCTTAATTTTCCTTCTTTGAGACTCATGTTTTCTTATGCACCTAAATTATTTTTAGAGGTGTATATATATATATCAATTTTCAATTTTATTATAATTAATAAACTAATTTTCATTATATTATATGATTAATTTAATTTTCATTTCTTACATGAAGATTATGATCCCATGTTACAATGTTTTAAGAGTTTATTGAAATAATCTCATCACTTTTTGAGATTATTTTTATTTATGAGTTATTTGATGAAATATTATGATCCACCTCTCTATAAAATTAACGAATTTTATTATCCATTGAATATTGATAATATAATAATGTATTGGTGTCATTTTTTCAACAATTTGGTACATAATATAGTTAAGAAATAGTTTTTAAGAAATCCCAACATTACCATCTCTTTGGTTGGGAATCTATGATCTTTCAAAACAACATTTTCTAAAAAGGGTATCCAAAGATATTAAATTAATATCCTATGTTAATTAAAAATAATTTTTAATTTTCTTTATTTTACCAATTTTTTCAAATGAATTTTAATGTAGCTTTCTGAACTAGGAATTTTTCTATCATTTTACCATGTAAAATGACTTTTTTTACCTTATACGACAAGTGGAGATTTATCTGTCTTCAATCCTTTTATGATTTATTTTCATGGTTAAATTTTAATGATTAAAAAAAAATTAAAAATTTATTTTCTATGTAATTATTTTCAAAAGTGTTTCAATCATAATTTATAAATTTTGAAGGAAAATTGTTTTCAAAACGTTTTCAATATTTCTTTACAAGTTATCAATGTTATTTTCAAATAAATGGTTTTTCAAAACATTTTCATGATTTATTTACACATTTTAAATGTAATGGTTTTAAAAATATTTTCAAGATATCTTTATAATTTTTTAATGTATTTTCAAATAATGTATTTTTAAAAAAAATTCTAGCTTTCTTTATATGTTTTCGAATTTTTTTCAATGAAATGGTTTTCAAATAATTTTCAATATTATTTTATAAGTTTTAAAGGAATATAGTTTTCAAAATGATTTCAACATTTCTTTGTATGTTTTCAATCATATTTTAATGAAAATGGTTTTCAAAAGGTTTTCATGTTTTAAGGAACTTTTTTCAAACAAGAAAGTATATTTTTCTCAAGGAAATTGTTTGAAAGATACTTCAAAATTATTTTCCATCCAAGATGACATTTGTTGATGTTAATCATATATTTCTAGGAAAAGACCTAAATTTTCCTTTCATATTATTTATCTAAATGGGTTGTTCTTAATGTCATGGTATTTATGAAACCCAGTAATCTTTCACAAGTTATATATTTATGAAACTCGTTACACTTACATATGTTATATGTTTATGAAATCTGTTTCTCTTTCATCGGTTTAAATTCTTATGAAATTATTATGAAATTTATAACTTCTTACAAATGTTAGGATATAATGAAATGTTTATAATACCCATTTCATTTCATGGGTTATGATAAGATTAGTTTTGATCTTTTGGCACATTAAGTTTGATTTCATTATGAGACGGGTGTGACCTATATCTGGCTCCAATGCATTGGTGAAGATTTATATCTCATGAGATATACTAATATAGTATTGGGAGTAAACCTTGACTACTAATATAGACATGGTACAGAACAATGACTACCAAGATGGCCTGAGGAATGGACTCATGCTAATAATATGGCTATAGGAGTGAACCATGAATACCAAGATTGTCTGGGGAGTGAACCCATACTATAAAGATTGTCTTGGTAGTGATGCCTTTTCTACTATGGAAATAATATTATATGCTTATGTGTCTTCCAAAATTCCATGTTTTAGCCCTACATTATGCTTCAACGGATTATGTTCTTTATTTTCTGATGATTCATGTCTTATGAACTACCATGATTTATTTCATGATTCTTGTATATGATCTTTGATATGCAGGGTATGATCTTCAATTTTCATGATTATGTTATCATACCCTTATGCTAGAAATTATACTTATATATCTCACTTATTTACCCTTACTATGCACTTGAGATCAACCCTTTATTATGCGTCCTTTATGATGTTTTGAATAAAGGATTTAGGTAGAATAAATAAAGGTGGATATATTTATGGGATATGTTGATGATCTTTAACCAAGGGAGAATATTTTTTTTCCAAGTATACAAAGACACTAAACTATTATGGTCCTAAGGCATGTATTTTTGTAATGAATAGAATATTCATCTCTAATGATGCAATATCCATGTATGTGAAGCCGAGGTAGCTACAGTTGGTATCAATAGAAAGGTTTAGTAAACCATTAGAAACTAGGATGCGAACACTTTAGTAATATCCCTATGTATAATTCTAAGGATATGTTTAAGTAGGTATCTAAGGATAAGTATATGAAAGAGTAAAAAATTAAGAAAATTTCATAGAATTTCCTTAAATAATAAAGTATGTGGTTTTCCCAATATCATTACTACAAGTGGATGTGGCCCTGGCATAGATGTACATAATGGTAACAAATTTGAAATGATGTTCCAGACCTAATTTGAGGCAATATGGTACATGACAATAGGCCTTTCTGCACAAATACTTTGACACTCCTGAGGTATATTATTTGGGAATTCACAAACTCTTCATGGACCATTAAGAAGGATTTAAATATAATTTATCTATAAATAACCTAGGATGAACATGGAGTGTCGTATATTAAAGAAGGTGTCCAAATATAGACCTTATATAAGTAACTTTATTCAAGAATATGTGATTTTCTTCTATGATAAGTAATTCTCACACTAAGATTATAGTTTTAGTCAATGGAGGGAACTGGAAAGAACTGGAATAATGTTGAATACGATGGATGATTTACTGATGAGTAGTCTTGGGGGAAGATCATTGGAGTGAAAGATATTGTGATCATGCCTAATCAATTTTCATGAAACCTGATTAACAACATGTACCATTACCCACTCTCTAACTCGCCAAGGAAGATAAAGAAATAGTTCACTAAGATTTATGTTCATAGAGACTATGGAGGAAAGAAGTTTTGGTTTCCCTTTTTTCAATAATCTGTAATGAATCACCTAAGTGAATGTCTTAGATGAACATGAAAATGTTCTGACTGTGGAAAACAAGGATACAAAGAAAGTTACTGCAAGAGAAAAATGAAAAGTTTTTTAAATGGAATGGATTATAATATTGGCCTACCTATGACATAATTGAAGGTTATGTGTTTTATGTGTGGGTTAAATGGTATTTATTCTATTCAATGTCCCAAGATGAAAGTTCCTGAATGGAACTAGTAAGGTGGTGTGAGTAATGCTTAAATTATTGTAGATTAGGAGAATGACAATGAAATGTGAAAAAAATAGTTATTGTGTAGTAGGATGAGGTGGCCTTGCTAATGTCATGATGATGAAATGTAATAATCAAAATTTTTATGTTTTTTGAATCAAAAATATTTATGAATCATGAAATCTAAAGGTATTTTTATACTAATGGTTTTTACTCAGTATTTACAATTTTATGTTCCCGATGGACTGGTGAAGTGGTTTAGTGACAAGGTGATATTTTGACTGATGAATGGTAACTCTAAATATTCCATTTAGGTTAATATAATATATTTTTTTATTAAATGGGCCAAGGCCCTTTTTATTAAAAACAGAAACAAGAAAACAAAAAGAGTGAATCAGTACAAGATTTAGGTTTATATAATGTTGTTATGAAACAGTAAATTAGATCATACTTATTACCTTGAAACTAATTATGGACTTGTTGACAATTTTTTTATGCTATCATGGATGGAGTTTAAAACTTCTTGAATTTATGGATTATATACACTAATCTATGGAATAACAAAGAATGGATTTCTTCCATAATTATTAATGGAAATTAAATATGTTACCACGTTCCAAGATAATTTACCACAAGTGTATTCACATTTTTGGAATGTGAAAACCAAGAGATACTTTGTGATATATTGTATCAATGATAAGTTGATTTCAGGACACTCTTTCAAGTATTTTAGATTTTCATCTTTGAGAAGGTTTATAAGTTTAACCATTAATGAAATGTTTAAGATAAACTCTATAATAAGTATTTATGTACTGATTTTAAATTGAAAGCCATGGTCAAAAGGCTATTTATTGATTAATCTTATTCCAAGGATGTTCATGTTATTTGTTTTGGAAATTATATTAGTGTGGTTTTAGAAAATGAAATCTTGTTTTTGTGGATACAACAAATCATGTCTGGAAAGTCTTTGGGTCTTGAACCCATGACCAAAAGATGATAAGGGTTTCAAACCTACCACTAGCCTACATGATGTCCTAGTTAATGTATAATTATTTTTCATGAGTAACTGTTTACGATGAAATAATAGTGTTACTTTTATGTTTATATATTAATTTATTAACCATACTAATAGTTTAATAATATTTATAGACAAATAGTTAGACATTCCATTATTTTATGAGCCTAAATATCTTCTAATAGTTTATTTTAGCACTTCATGTATAAAATTTGATTTCCATATATCCATTACATGAAGTAATGGATAGATTAGAAATTTCTAGAAGCGCAACTAAATAATGAAGTTTTTTTTATAGAAACTTGTCAAGTAGGTATATTTCCTTATATTATGGGTCAATAAATGAATTAATGAATGTTAGGGTAATGATCAAAAGAAAATATGTCTTCCTAATAGCTTAATTTTTTTGAACGGATGACCTTTTAAATCATCATATACTTGTGAATTTGTAGCCCCAAACCATTCTTTGATCATTAACTTGTTTCTTGATTGATGGCATAAATCACTCTCTATAAATATTTACTCTTTTCATACATGTCCAATATTTACTCCCAACCTATGTTATCCTGTATGGAAACCCAGTTATATGTTACTTTGGGTAGCCGTTAAGGTCCCAACTTTTCCTTTTAAGAGAATTTTTAGTATTCGTTTTTATGATATGGGTTTATATGAATGAAATTTTCATGTATTAATCCATTGATAACCCAGATGATTTTTGAGGGAGAAATTCATTTTAAGGGGGGTAGAATGTAACACCCCAAGATTTTATGAATTATTATATTTCAAATTAATTTATCTTTTTGATATTTTTCATTTCACATGACACTATAAAAAGATATTTATTTATATTTATATATATATATATATATATGTATTTATATATATATTAAAACACTACCTCAAACAATTCCTTCACATAGAACCCAAATTTATTTTGTTCCATGAAATTATGAATTTTCTTGAACTATATGAAATACCGACTTGGATTGTACTACCCACAATACCGACATGGCGTGCATTACACGCAACACATATATTTCTATCAAACATCATTTTATTGTTATAATTATTCAAATGAGATAGTTATAACCTAGAAATTAAACATATTTATATGAATAGTAATAAATAATTTTCAAATATTATTTATAATGGTTTTATATAAATAAAACATATTGATAATGAAAGATATAATTTTTGGTAAAGTTTATTTAATATTTAAAATATTGTTTTCTAGAATGAACTGATTTTAATAATAAAATTAATTTTTGAAATATTTATAAATTTAATTTGATAAAACAAAATTAATTTTTAAATTTATAATGTCTATATTATTTTATGGTAAATTTATTGGATTTTTCTAATAATCTTCATTATTTAATTAATAATGAAAAATGGAGATTTTAGGTTTAAAACTGCCATTTCGTTTAAAAATTTATTAAAGATAAATTTTATTTTAAACTTTTTTTAAAGTCAAATTATATCAATTATACTTATATTAATAAAATTTATGTTATTATAATAAATTTTATTTTGAAATTGAATATAAAACCTTAATTAAATTGTGAACTTCTTTCCACTTTAATGACTCGTAATTTTGTCTCATCTGTTACATTAACATTAATCATAAACTTTCCACTTATATGAAAAGAATTTAAAAAAACAAAAAGTAACCATTTTAATCAGTATATGATTTAGTTTTAATTGTATCATGTTGATTTTTGGACAAAATTACTAGTAAAAGTGATTAAAATTAGTCACAATTATTAAAGTCAAATTAAGTTTAATTAGGGACTAAACCTTAATCATAGGGGCCCAAATGACCTATCCACTTGTCCAAATACCATTTTAGGTCCATATTTAAGCCATAATACTTCCATTATTTATTTATTATGGGTTTTCATGACTTCATTTTGGTAAGAACATGTGTTCTCCTAACTTTTTAAAAAAAATCCAAGTGATTTCTTTTCCTTCCCAATAAAATGTGACCACCTCTTCCACATCCTCAAACCTCTCAAACCACATAGTATTGGAAACTATTTTAACAATACAATTCCCAATATCCCTATCTTCATCCCATAATCCTTCCCTTCGATAGATGTAAATACCAAGAAACCTTTTGGTACAAACCAAAATGAGTTACCTGATTAAGAGGTAAAATCTTCACTCAAGTCCTCCATTTTTTTCCTTCTCCACTCCTCCACATTATTTTTCTATTATCGTTTAAAAAAACTATTATACTAAATATAATAAATTTTTTTTATGATATGGTTTCAACCAAAACATACACACACCTCCATCTAATAGATAATGAACATATTGTTTATTTGTACGATGAACTGTTGCCTCACTAAATGATGATTGTTCCATTTTCTTTATCACCTCTCCTGGTGGAAATTATAATGGAAACTCTATTTATAAATAAATATATAAATATCTCATATATTATATATATTATTTATTTAATATTATATAATATTCTTTTTACACATATCATTTTACTTTCCATTTGAGTTTAATATGATAATTGTGTTTTAGGAACTGTGGAATACTGCCCCCTCAAAGCGATATGATTCATTTATACACGACATGGATTGTATTAAAGCTGGTTTCAGTGAATATATAATACATATAAGATATAATAAATATAAATTAAAGATGATATATATATATATATCTATATTTATTTTACTTTCTTTCATTTAACATGTCAATTAAACGGAAATCACGTTCATGAGTACGTACGACCTACCATCTCCATGAACGGTGTATTCCATTTCATACATATATATTATATAGATTATTATAATAAAAATATACTTTTTATAAATGATATTTATATAATGGTTGAATTTTTTTTAATAATGATATAAATTATAAATATCAATTATATAACAAATTTAGAGAAATGCAAATAATATAGAGAATATTACTCGAAGTGAAACCTTAACATAGTATTTCTAACTAACTTGTAATATAAGTTCGTAATAAAAAATTTTAGGGTATTAAGTATATGAATATGGTTTGGTAAAATATTTATAATAAATTTATATTTATTATACAGGTGGTTTAAATGAGTATAATGATAGTGAATATACAAGGTAAGGGAAATCCATATCACTTTTTATTTTTGTGACATACATGCTTTATTCACCATCAATTCCTTTTGTGTGGTGTGTATGGTACCCATGTATGTATTGAATTATTATTATACATAAATTTATGGGTATTTACATCCAATCTATTATATTTATTTTAGGGGGTTTATTTTTCATAAGTTACTAAATCTATGAAATAATTTAGTCTCAATTTTACTTCTTTTTGACTCATGTTTTGTTATGCACCTAAATTATTTTTTAAGGTTTATATATACTTAAATTTTACATGTTATATCATGAATATTATAATTTTAATGATATTCTAGGATTTATGTAATTTAATTTTCTTACATGGATAGTATGATCCTAATTTACCCCAATATAAAAGTTTATTGAAATAATGTCATCACCTTTTGAGATTATTTATGTTTATGATTTCATTGAAGAAATATTATGATCCATCTCTAAAAAAAATCATGAATTTTATTATCATCTATATATTCACAATATAGTCATTTATTGGTACCATTTTTCTTCTCTTCAGTGAATAATATAGATAATAATTTATTTGAAATAAATACTGACACTACTCTCCCTTTGGTCGGAAGTATGTGTTCTTTCAAAACCATGTTTTCTAAAAAGGGTTTCCAAGAATATTCTACTAATATCCCCTGATCATTAGAAAATAACCCTTTTCCAGTTTACAATTTTTTTCAAAAGAATATTCTGGTCTCTTTCTGAATGAGTCTTTTCATTAACCTTTTGACCATATAAAAGAAATTTTATTTTCGTCTCATATGACATCGAAATATTTATCCACTGTTAGTCCTTTGAAGTTTCTTTTCATATTTTAAGATTAATTTTTAATAATTTTTTTTAAATAGATTTTCAAATAAATGGTTTTCAAAAGGTTTCCATGCTTCTTTTATAATATTTTAAGGAAATGTTTTTTATAATGTTTTCAAATATTCTTCAATTTTTCCAAAGTCATGTTCAAAGGAATGGTTTATTAAAATGTTTTAAATATTTATTTACATTTATTAAAAGTAATTTTCAAATTAAAGGTTTTCAAAAGAAATTAATATTTTTCTATAAAATTTTTCAAATTATTTTCAATGAAATTGATTTCAAAATGTTTTCAATCTTTCCTTATATGTTTTTGAAGTATTTTCTAAGAAGTGGTTTTCAAAACATTTTCAAGTTTCCTTTTTATGTTTTAATGTAAAATGGATCTCAAAATGATTTCAGGATTTATTCAAAAGTTTTGAAGTATATTATAATAAAAATGGTTTTCAAAGTTTTATATGTTTTAAGGAAACTTTTTCAAAGAAGAAAGTATATTTTCCTCAAAGAACATTTTTGATAGATATTTCAAAATTATTTTCCATCTAAGATGAAATTTATTCATATTAGTCATGCCTTTCTAAGAAATGTTCTAATGTTTCCATTAAAATTATTTCAATGAATGGGTTATGCTTAATGTCATGGTCTTTATGAAACTCATTACTCTTTCATGGGTTATATGCTTATGAAATTAATTCCTCTTTCATGGGTTATATGTTTATAAAATCCCATTTTATTTCATAGGTCATTCTTATGATAAAATGATTATGAAACCTGTATATTTTTTCACAAGTTATTATATGATTACATGTATATAATCCCCATTTCATTTCCTGGTTTGTAATATGTTTATTTATAATCTTCTAGAATATGTATGTGTGATTTCAATATGAGATGAGTGGAACCAATATCTCCCTCCAATGAAATGGGTATATATTTATATCTCATGAGATTGACTAAGATAATCTTCGGAGTGAACCTTGACTAATATGATGGCCATGAGGGTGAACCATAACTACCAAGATGTTATGAGTATTCAACTCATCCTATTAAGATATAAAAGGGAGTGAATTATGACTACCAAGATATAATGGGGAGTGAACCCATGAAACCAAGATAGTCTTGGAAATGATGCCTTGGTTATTATGGAATTCATATTATATTCCTATGTGTCTGCCAAACTTCCATGTTTTTTCCCTATGTTATTCTTTAATGGCTTATGTTCTTTATTTACTTATGATTCATTTATATGATATTTGATATTCAGGTTATGATCTTATATTTTCATGATCATTTTCTCATACCCTTATGCTCACAATTATGCTTACATATCTCCCTTATTTACCCTTAATGAGAATTTGATCTCACCCCTTTTCTTATGCTTCCATTCTCAGCTTATGAATAAAGGTTTTAGGTAAAAGTAATAAAGTTTAATATCTTTATGGGAGATGTTGAATACTTTTCACCATGATCGAATATTTTTTTCCATGTTTATCAATACACTAAACTATTATCTTCTTCAAGCATGTATTTTTTTAAATTTACAAAATATTCATCTAAAATGATGTAATACAAATATATGTTATGCTTGGGTATCTATAATATGATATGAGATCAAGGATACATGAAATCATTATAATACAAGGGGATTCTATTCGGAAATTAATTTATTTATTGGAACTCTAGAGTAAATGTGTGGAAATGAAAGAGATAGAATGATTCTTAAAGGGGGTTTGAGAAATCTAGCATTACAACACCTTGCATTTCCGATATTGACATTGTGAAATAGTATTTATAGAGTGCCAGACCCTTGAGAAGAACAAGAAGTGTGTTATATTTCCTTGGGGGATGATTGTTTTCTTGATGTTGTATAGTTTATGGTAATATAGTTTGGACCATGAAGTTCAAATTTTGGTCCATACAATATTAACTATAAGATTATTCCAGTTTTAGATCATAAAGCTCAGACCATATGGGTAAGATGTTATATATAGAAATATGGGTGAGGATAATCGACATTAATTGGGGACCCAATTATAAAACAAAATCTATTAAGGATGTTTCCAGTAGTTTATGGCCATGATTCTTGGATCATGTGGGGTGATTCTTAGTTAAAGGTTATAAATCATTGACTGTGTGGAAGCTTGGGATAATCTATGTATAGTTATATGGGAAAGGAAGACTTGATGTGTATTGGGAACCCTAATGCCAAAATAGACATCCCCTAGGACACATGACCACATTTTATGTTTTTTATGCATGATCTATGGTGGAAATGATAGTTTATATGGAAGTGGGGGATGTGAAACCTAATGTGAATTGGGGACTGATGCTAATGTAAAAAATCCAAAGAATGTGAACCTATTTTAAGTTCATGATGATATGACTATGGGTGGGATATAATTTACAACTATATATAATTTGATCATCTATTTATATAGATGCAATTTTTTTGATTCCATGCAAGTAAAGGGAACATAATGAATAGGCAATGAACCTCAAGGAAAGAAAGGGGAAATGTAAGACTTGTGTCTAGGACTAATATTGGGGATTTGAGAGTCATTACATATCCAATTAAGTATTAATAAATCCCTATATAGTTCTATGAAATTGGTGTGGGGGGTGGTCAACACCAGACTAATAGACAGTATCTTCTCAGGTGAGGACTTCGGCACACATTTGTAGATTAATCATCATACAAAAAGACCACTACTAAGAATTATAAGGATATAAAGATACGACCAAGGAAAGAAAAGTTTAATTTCATGAAGAAAGGATTTTCATCATATATTTTTACCTCATACGATAAGGATGATAACCACATTGTTTCACATTATATAGTGATGAAGATATTTTATGCAATCTAAGTTCATGACCTACGGACCATTGTGCTATTTAGTTTATGGTCAAGCGATGAGGAAAAATTATTGATAATTTAGAGTCTTGCACAATGGAATAGGTGATATACAGTT